>JAQFVV010000103.1:1341012-1941849 GCA_028023455.1 Epiperipatus broadwayi
TTATAGGATTTTATACAATTTATTTGCTTCATATTTGGTGACCAAATTATGTTCGATTTTTTATTCCCTCATTAGAACATGTTTCCTGGTCACACAAACCTGCTTAACATAATTAAACTTGAATAATAGAGAGGAGAGAACCAGCTTTTAATTTATTTGAAAGGTACCAGAATTCTATACAATAATTCACTGGCTTACCCCCCCCCCATGTTTATTAGTTACTATTATCAATTATTTGATACACCCAGAGGATTATATTTTCTAATACAGCATCGACAATTTATTTGATAAAATAATAATGATAGCGTTTGACTAATATTATCACATACAAGTTATATTCAGGTTTATTAATTCACAATTAAAATATTTATAATATTGCTAAGAATAAAAATATAAAATTAAAATCAAATGGTGATTAAAAATTATGGTTAAGATTTAAATTTTCAGTAGTCTGACTCAACACAGCATTTTGTTATACTTAGAGTTCAAGAGAAAGTGATCACTTCTAATTTATGCAACAAAGTTTCTTTCCAGTAAGTTTAATTAATCACATATAGTACTGGATAGTTTACCATGCATGGATTTGTCCTGGAAGGGATCCGCTGCACACTCTTCTTACAGCTTGTATGTAGTCCGGTTTCAAGATTCAGGTAGGTGATGGCTTCACTCATGGCATTATTACGACTTCAAGAAGGAAGAAAACATTGGTAAATGATCTTTTTATAATGATTCAACACCCTTGTGAGAGTAATTTGGTGCATTCCTTTTTGATTTTGTAGAAAATCAATTTTTTATTAAACTGCTTTCTTTAGAAATGAAGATCTAAAACTACCGATGCACAAAAAGTGTTTGCTTTTTATAGTCCTCCTGATTTTTTAGTCAGCCATGCACATCCTGTTGGCACCTTTTAACATTGACAAAGTTTAAAGTAAATTTGTTCTCAAAGTCATCCTTTTCCCCCTTTGATTGCCATCTTTAATTACAGAAGGAATGCTGCGATTTTAACTTTTAAGTACTGCTAATTGCTTTGCGATAAGAATTTGTTTTCTTATGTCAGCAAAAATCAAAGTACTTTTTTTTATTCTCTTTATATATTTTTTTAAATTTCTTTTAACTTAAAAAAAATATATATAATCCATGTTGTCTAAAATAAATTAATCAGATATTTCAAAAGAAAAATATTCATTTTCTGGGAATTTGGTAATTTAACTTCTAAATTGCTATTACAACTTGTACTAAAACAAACACAGTACAATACCTCCACAATCATCAACAAGAAAAAAAATAGGGTATTTTAATCTTTTTTTTTCTTAATAAACTTTTAACTTTAACTTCTCATTCCCCCCTCCCTCTTTTTTTCGCTGCTCTATCTGTCTGCGGGCTGTCCTATGTGGTGTGATTATGAAGTTCATGATTTAGGGGTTTATTATGGTGCATCAAACAAGGAATATTTCCATGTTCATGGTATGCATACAAGATTCATATAAGTGTACAGTAAGGAGCCCAAATCTAAGCACATGATAGCGTTGCTCATCCTTTTGAGACTTATAGATTCATAGCGACTTGGTTCATCCTCCTTCCATTCCGGAATCCCAGTACTATTAGCCTGATGGGCATTCAAGGATGTTCCTACCATACTTAATGAGGTGTATGAATTTCTGGGCTATGATTTTCCCTTACTTTCGTTCGCACCTCCCCGATCACCACTGACACTCAGTTTACTATCAGACAACTCTTCACAATCCAATAAAATGGTTTCACTATCCTATCTCATTTTTAGGGTTTAAATACTGCTATCTCTTTGGATATGTTGAAGGTGATCAAGCCATTTCTCTATGCTGCTTGTACCAGTCTCTTCACTTTATATCAAGATCTTCCCCCTTGTATTTATCTTGACTTCTAAACTTTTTCTCTGGAGATGGAGATCTTGCATGGATTCCCTTCCCTTTACTTTTAGCTGGGGACTGTTTATCCTTTCTTTGATTTTCAGGAATATCTGTAAACACTGTAGTGTTCAGTTGTAGTTGATTCTTCTGGTTCGATATTTTGTTAACATTTTTAGGGCTCCACTCTTCCCCTCCAGTCTTGTTACTCTTGAAAGCGTTAAATAATTCTGCCATCTGTTCCACCGTCTCACACCTGATGCTTATCAATAGATGCACTACTGGACTAGGAAAATTTTGCCATATAATCTTTATAATCTGTTTCTCTGTCAACCTGCACTCTGTCAGTGCTCATAGTTGCTCTACTTGTTTCCAAAAAAATGGCACATAACGCTCTTCCATTCTACATTTCTTTTGGGCCACATTATTCTTAACCCTCTCTTAGTGGTCCTCATTCCAATCACCCTTGATTAATGTTTGCCTACACTGAGTGAAATTATCTGGTTTCTTCAACAAAGACTCCCACTAAGCTTGTGCTGTCTCTTATAAATGACTAATTGCCACTGTTAATTTAACGCCTTGTGACATTGGGTTTATCGCAAAGTATCTTTCAAGGCTATTTAAATGTTCCATCAGTGATTCTCTATCCTGCCCATAGAAAATTTTTAATTTCAAAAACGAATTTACCACACTCACCACATTCTCTCTATTTTCTAGGCATTTTATTATTTGACTTCCCTGCTTATCAGATTCCAATTCTATCAATTCTGTGCTCTGTTTCCCTTTCACTGTATTTTCATCTATTATCTTTATTAACTCTTTTTTCATTTCTTTAATCTCTACCCTTATCCTTTCTTTCACTTCTCTAATCATCTCTGCCATTTCTTTTTTTATTTCTTCCTTGAACTCTCTTATTTCTTTTTTTATATCCTCTTTGAAATCAGTTATTAATACATATAATAATTTCTTTACTAAGGGTTTCATGCCCTCTTCCAATTCTTTTTCACCTTCTGCTATAGTTTGAGTATCTTTACCACTTCTCAATTTCATACAATTCTATTTCTATCTCGCATATCTTGCTTAGTTTCTATTTTTTTATTATTTCTATTTGACTAACACATTTCCCAACGTCCTTCCCCCCGTTGTCATTTTACCTTCTGAGTTACTTTATTTCCCATCATTTGCCTACTCTTTTTCCCCTACCTACATATGCTCACATCCTGTTGACACCTGTTAGCTTTGACAAAATTTGAAGTAATTTTGTCTTCACAAGTCATCCTCTTTCCCCTTTGATTGCCATCTGTAATTATGGAAGGAATGCTGCGATTTTAACTTTAAGTGTTGACAATTAATTTTGAGATAAGAAAACATTCTTATCTTAGCAAAAATCAAAGTAACTTTTTGTTATTCTCTTTATATCATTTTTTTTTTTTTAGTCTCTTTAACTTAAAAATATATTTATATATAACTTACAACTGTCAAACAAAAAAATGCAATCAGTTATTAAAAAAGAAAAATATTATTTTCTTTTTGGAAATTTGGTAATTTAAACTTCTAAATTGCCAATGCAACTTGTAACAAACAAATACAATACAATATATACATATATTGCATATACACATACATAATGATGAAACATATTGGCACAGAAAAAATTTCACTTAAGAGTGCGCCATTAATTTTTGAAAATATAATGATAAAATCATTAAGACCAATCTGTTTTTTTTTTTTAGTTAGTTGGTTGTAATAATAATTGACTGCTATTATAGTCACATCTTTATTGAATATGAAGTGGATGAAGAGTAATAGATATTCCAAAAAGAAATATGTTACAATGAACTTGAGCATAATTTTCATGGAAGAAATAGATTTAAACACTTGAAATAGGTTCAATATTAATTGCTTTCATTGGTAGAATATGGCTGAGAATAGAATACAATGAAAAGTTACACTCAAACAAAGTATTAAGGACTTTTTGGAAAAAAGTTTGTTACAAAAGAGATTAAAAAACAGAATCTTAAGATATCAAATAAATATACTAAACAACCATCTTGTAATATATGTCACTATATTTATGTTTTACAGATTGGTTTGTTTACATGTAGTAACACTCATCTTTTTTATTCTTTTGTATTTCATTATTTTTTGTTGTTTGTTGTTGTTGTTGTTGTCAGGATGACAATATTCATTTACAATGAGCTTCTAATGATATATATTTTATAATAAATTGAAATAAAATAATATAAACCTAAGCCAATTCAAATGACAAATAATCATTAGCATTCCTCATATTGGGAGTATTTCTAACAGATTGGAAAGAATGTATAATATAATATAAACTATTGGGTCTGTATTTACCTGACCATTTATTTTGATATTTTATTTGTAATTAAGTACTATATGATACAATAAAGCAGTGGATAAATAATAGCAATAATAAAGTAATACATGTAACATGTAAATAACACTACTAAAAAATGCAGCCTCTGCTAATACTAGTTACCAGCAGCATATAATAAACATATCTCACATTTGATGTCTATTTGTAACTGAATTTAAATATTATATAATTTAAAACCTAATGTTAATCATCATCATCATCATGAAAATACCAACATGCACTTAGATAAGTGCTATTTAACTAAACATGTTAAATGCTACATAAATATGAATGCTGAGATCATTAAGATTATCAGCTCAATTAAAATCTGTATGACAGTATGAGTATATTGATCATAAATAAAGTAATTATATATCATGGTAATAAAGAATATGGTCTTTAAAGGTGACTTTTAATTCCTTAGTATTAACCATGTATTTATAAAGAGAATTATATTGAGGTCACACATACATATATCAAATTATCTGGATAGCAATGACTGCTGGATGAATCAAATACTCTATCTAGTACTGAAGTAAATTTATTCTAATAAGTTAAAATTGCGATGGATAATTTTTCATTTAATTAGTATTAATAATAATAAAAAATTAAAAATCTGACATAAATATTCTCTAATAATACAAATAGGTTATTATATTTCATTCTGATTTATTTATGAATTATCATATAGATCTTAATTATTTCAATAGATTGAAAATCAAACAATAAGTGTAATAATGTGGTTTTAAATTGTGGATTACAGATACATATAAGTGACAAATTGTTATAAATATAATGGACTTAAATATGCATACGTATGATTTTTATAATAGAAAATTATGTTCATTTATTAATTCTAATTTATCTTTAATCTTAAATAAATGGAAACAAAGCAATAAATGTAAGAATATTGTTTATATATAAATGGAAAGTAAACACATGTGTCTACACACAAATGGGTTTGGATGTATAAAATATATATATTGCATTATATTGCATTTCTTAATTATTACTTTACTTTTAAATTATAAAGCTGAATCATTCTTTTATGTATAAATGGTACATTATTTGCTTGTTTATAAAAAATATAAGAATATATTTTAAAATTTTAGAATTTTCATTTATCTTTCAATATAGAATAGACCTTCAATAGAAAATGTTTGGACTGTCTTATTTTCCTAAATAACATTTAAGAAACTTGTATTATACTTAGCTCTAGTTTTAAAGTGTTCTTAATTTTTTGGGATTATATATTGTTCAATTGTTTTATTTTCCCTAATTTTAAAATGTTTTTAAGCTTATTCCATTAATGCCTTTGTAATTTTGATCAGCTATTCAAAGTTACCAGTTTTTTTTTAAAACATGTATAATAATAAGTCAAATACTTTATTTTCAATAATAATCATAGTATATATCTATATTACTGACTTTTTTTTTTGCCTGAAGTTTCTTTTGTTCATTAGAGCTACAATATTCAAACATAAATGACTCCATAATTACTATCTTTTTATATATAATTAAATATGTAATACATTATATATAATACTTTATTATCTACATAATAGAATAAACCTAATATAATTATATTTTAATTTTTTAATAACTTTATAAATATTAACTTCATTGCTTACTTTACACTTACATAACTTTTAACCATTTATTTATTATTAAATTAATTTATTTTTATCATTTTAACTGTTTTATTATGATTTTATTCATGCATAACCTAATTATAATGTAATTTCATATATAATTTTATGTTTTTTATTTAATTTTAATTTTATCTTATCTTAACTCTCAAATTTATAACTGATTATTTTTTAAATTTTCTTATTTTTACTTTAGATATTAACTCCAGTCTGGGAGTATTTTTTGTTACTATTATATTCTATTTCATAAATTTATATATTTATTTATTTAAGTTATATATAATTGAATTTTATAAAAGTAATGTCTTTAAGCCTAGAAATCTTTATTTAAAATTTGGTCATAGGAAATATAAAATTATCCAAGAGATGTAACAATTTATATAATTGAAAAATTACAGGTTCTCTTGTCAGAACTAAATTTTTTTACAATAAATGTGTTATTAGAACAGTGCCCATAATATCATATATACACTGATTTTTGCATAAGGTGACAAAAGACAAACTGAAATATTAATGAAAGTAATTAACTGAATTTTGTTCATTGCTCAGCATCAGATATATATATTTGATATTAAATTGTCAAATATCAAATGAAATTTATCAAGAAATAATTAATTTTAAAAAATGCATCTATGTGCAATTAAAAATCAATTAATAATGTTAATTTACTTTGTTTTTTTTTTACTAGCACACACTTTAATATGTTTCTATAATTCTTAAAGAGCAAAGATATCAAATATGAATTAAAAATTGTAAATATTTATTGTGTTTGCACTAATGTTAACTATTTGTCACACAATTCAGAAACAATCTAAATTAGGTTTTAAATATGTAACCTATTTATTTCCTCATTTTCAATCATTATCAATCCATTGCAAGATGAAAGTCTTTCCAAGTTCAATTCATTTTCCCTAATCTCTAATCTCTCTTCTCTACATCATCTGAGCATACTACATTATTTCATTCATCTATCTCACGTCTCTTTCTAAGTCCTTTTCAATCTCTTAGAATCTAGTTTAAGATTTCAACTGTTTGTCTATTATCATTTCTTTTAGCAATATACCCAGCCCAATTTCATTTCAGTCTTCTAATTCTTTCAATGATGTCAGTAACAACAGTTTGTTCTCTCATCAATGTATTTCATTTTCGATCTCTTTTTGTTACTCCTAACATGCATCTCTCCATACATTGTTGAATGGTCTGAAGTCTCTGTATTGCTCTTCTGTTAAGTGTCCAATTCTCATATTCATAAATAAGACTTGGTAAAGACATTTATTAAACATCTTTTTTTTCAAACACTATATATAGCAGGGGTGGCCAAGAAGTCAACCGCAAGGTCTCTGAAAGTCGAATGCATAATTTCTTTTTTTTTTTTTTTTGTAAAATTTACATCTAATTTATTTTAATACAATTCTAAAACAATAATTTTTGTGATTTTTTTTTTTAAATTCAGGACTAGTTCTAGAAAATAATTATTTATAGATAATTTAAAATTGTAATTTAATAAATATTTTATAAAGCAACATGGACAAATTGTAATACTAGAGGGAGCTGAGATAATTTGATAGTAGTCATAGTAAAATGTCTTCTGACAGTTTGTATCTTCTAGAAAAAAAATTCATCAGTTCATAAGTATCTTCTAAAAATGTCACCAATATTTGTGAGTACTTAAAAAGCCCTTATAAAAAAAACACCAATTCATAAGTACATTCTAAAAAAACTCGGACTTCAAACCATTAATTTTTTCCGTTCCAGCAAAAATAATGTTTTTTGTCTGGCTTTCAGTTTGAAACCTGAAAATAATATAATCGCCCTCAGATACACCTTCACCAAAAAAGTCACCCCCAATGTCTAAAAGATTGGCCTCCCCTGATATATAGGCATATTTCCTTTTAATATTAAGTTATTTCTATGAAAACACTCCAACCAACTTTAATTCTATGATTAATTTTATCTATTATGTTTCCGTCTGAAATAATCATCTGATCAAGATATTTCTAGATGTTAACTGGTTCTAACTCAGCAATATCAATCTTTATTTTCTTCTTTGGAGAAAATCCATTGAACATTACTTAGATCTTTAGTCCTACTTTCTTACTTTCATCTGATAACTCTTGCAACATTTCTCTGAAGCTCTAAATTATTATTTGCAAAAACAATTACATCATCTGTAAAATCTAGGTCATTTAAATAATCTCCATTTATTTTAACTTCCTTAGTTTTCCATTTTAATCCACAAATTATTTTTTGAAAAACCACAGTAAAAGTTTTTGGAGATTTTTCAATATTAATTTTTTTAGTTTCATTATTTAATCTAATTATTGCTGTTGCATTTTAATAAATATTCTTCAGAATATGATGAAATGCTTCAATCACCGAAGAAATGCTTATAGAATCAAATGCCTTTTCATAATCTACAAATCCAAAGCATAATGACAATTTATATTCATTAGTTCTTTATATAACTTTTCTCAATACTTGGAAAATAATTATTATAGCCATAATTCTATCATAACAAATGAAACATGTTTAACATATTTTTCAAATTTTTTTTACTTTTATTATTTTTATGTTTCCATCTTTACCTTATTTTTATTTGATGCACTCTTGGATCATTCTAAAGCCCTAATGACTATTGTGGAGAATACTAGTCTAAATATTAATTAGGTTGCAAATTGAGTCATAATTGGTAAAGTAAATAAACACAAATAATCCAACATGTAACTACAAGTAAAATGATATTATCACAAATCTTCAAGTAAACATTTAACACAAATATTAATTTTAATATTCATATATAATAATATAACTTAATAATTGTCTGTTTGTGAGATCATGTGTTGTGCAAATAACAAAATGATAGTTTGAATTTCAATCCAGAAATATTCACTTTCTATCTCCCATTAAGATAAATCTCATTCAGCCATTTCAAGCATTATATTATATGATAAAATAAAGACTAATAGTTAAACATTGTTATGTATATTAGTCATCTTGATG
This sequence comes from Epiperipatus broadwayi, assembly GCA_028023455.1. Classification (NCBI taxonomy): domain Eukaryota; kingdom Metazoa; phylum Onychophora; class Udeonychophora; order Euonychophora; family Peripatidae; genus Epiperipatus; species Epiperipatus broadwayi. The sequence continues at coordinate 1,349,925 of JAQFVV010000103.1, forward strand.
TTTGATAGTTGTATAATTTTTGTTTTTTTTAAAATAAAATTTATGAGATTAATTTACTTATAATTTTGTGATTATTTGATAAGGCTGATATTATAAAGAAAGTAAACATACCAACTTTTTGTCCAGCATATTGGTAACATTGTTGCGCATTGATTTACTACTTCTGTATTTATTCATATTAAAGTTATTCAAAAAGCATGTCACTAACTATACTTATGTAAATGCCTACAATCAAAACATAATTTTATTTCTAAGATTACATATTTGCACTTCAATATTATTTGTTTTTGAGTAAACTTTTAAGACAAAATCATATCTATCACTCTAGTTTAAATATATAGATAAGCCTATCTTTAATACTTTTCTGTAAGGCAAAAGTCTATCCAAATTCCTCCACAGAGGAATAGTGAAAAAGGTATTTCTTATCAGAGTAATTAGCTGCAAGTGACAAGGATTTTTGTGACCTTTTTGTCACTTCTAGCCAATAATAGCTAAATGCCTATTTACTAATCAATAATTGAATGGTTAATGATGTTGCTTTGTGTTTGATTTATGAAAAAAATACTAAGTTTACTTGAAACTTCTCAGTTCCCTAAAATAAATTTTTAAGTGGATTTGAATTCAAGTTTATGTCTATTAATTATGTTTTTAATTTTTTTGTCATTGTAATTATTTATTTTGATTATGTTTAATGAAATATTATTAAAATGTGTTCTTATAGTCATTTTATTATTATTATGTCTTATAATTATATTATTGTTATATTTCTACACTATTATCATTTATTTTAGAATAATGCGTGAGAGACCTAAAGTAGTACTAAATGTAGCTCATTGTGTGGTGAGAAGGGTATCAAAATTTGTACGGCAAATTGATTTTGCATTAGACTGGATGCAAATTGAGGCTGGAAGAGCCTTATACAGGTAATTTTATTTTATTTTTATTATTATTATTAGGCTTAAATTAATTTTTATTATTAAAATTTTTAAATCAAGTGTGTTAGTTGTAATATCTGTTCAAATATCTGCTAGTTAATTATATTTTTAGCAATTAATTCTTTTTATGTTTCAATTTCAAAAATAAATCAGTCTTACATTATGGAAAAAATTGATTAAAATAAAAGTCTTTGCAAGATGAATTTTTTAAAATGATGAAGCTAGTTTAACTTTGTTGTAAAAGTTTGTTTAACCTTTCATAAATCAAAATCAGCCTGGATTAGAAAAGATAATAAATTAATTGAAACAAAATTAAAGTCACCATGCTTTGTGTGTCGTGTGTTATTTCATATGCTTCAATTATTTATTTATATTATTACTGAAATTAAATTTAAACATAGGCACAGAATCTATCAGAGTATGACAACTAATTCCATCAATAATGAAGGTTGCATTATATTACTATTATGCGTTTTATTTTTACAATCAGTACAATAACACTCATCAGAGCAGACCAGATTAAACTGGGGCATTTATCTTCTAGTTAAGAATATTTAGATACCCATTTATGGCTATTAGTTGGCTTATTGAAAAAATCCTAAACCTGTTCATGGAAGATTCTTTTTGCTCACACTTTAATAAAACCCACTTCATGGACATAACAGGCAAATGTACTAACTATTACAAATCAGGCTCTTTAAGCTATCATTATATATAATGAATTTATTACCATTTATGTTTATTAGATTTGTTTTTTTTTTATGTTATTTTTAATAGTATCAATTTTTTTTTGTCTATTGTTGTTTATTAGTATTGATATTTATGTATTCTTTTATTAATATTATTATTGTTTTATAATATTTTAATTCAAATTTTATATTAATATATTAAGACAAATATTATTATAATAAACTATAGAAAAAGATATTAATGGGTAGTTTATTTATGTGTATATAACCCCCCCCCCCCCCCCCCCCCCCCCCTCCCCCCCCCCCCCCCTTCCCCCCCCCTTTTTTTTTTCTTATTTTGTTATTTTCTTTTTAATTATTTTTTTTACATTTTCTCTATAAGTGCTTAAAGAGCTTTGTGGATTAGGGGTTAGTGCAAGTGCTTGCCATGCCACAATTTAAAGTTTGAATCTGGATGAAACTTACAATTTTTTTTAGAAATCTGAAGATTTACAAAAATGCTTAAGATTATTTTTTCCCCATAAGCCATCCATAGCCACCTTAGTTCACCATTTAATTATCGGTTAATAAATTGATATCTAAATATTGTTAGCATGACAGTAAATCAAGAAAAGAAATTGCAAAAATTTAACATCATTTGAATATTGTCTTTTTCACTATTTCCTGTAGAAAATCTGTTAGTTAGCCTTTTATGTTGCAGGTGACTATTTAAGATTGTTTTTATGTTTATATATATATATATTGTGTGTATGTGTATATTTATAATTGTATATATATATATATAAAATGAATAAAATATAGCGCATAATAATAATAGCTATAATATACATCCGTGGTTTTAAATATGTGATTGTTTTATAAAATATGACAGAACTTTTTTGGTAAAATAGCTTTTTCATTCAGAAGACAAATTAATTAGAAACTTATTAATCAAATCTATTTATATTTCCATTTACAAAATCATTGATTCCCCCATGCTTACACATAATTTATTCTAAAATGGACAATAAAGATCATTATTATCAAGAGAAGTTATATTTTCTTAATATATTATAACAAAAAAAAATAAAATGATTTGTTTTATTGTAATCACAGTTTTTTTTTTTTTTAGTTTATGTCATTTAATATTAAGTTTTTTTTTAATAATAATCTTATTTTAGGCAAGGGGAAAAATCTGATTGTACATATATTGTTTTGAGTGGACGATTACGTTCTGTAATAACACATGCTAATGATAAGAAAGAATTGGTAGCTGAATATGGACGTGGAGATCTAGCTGGCATTGTAAGTAATTAATGATTAATTAAATAGGTGATTTTTTTTTATATATAAAAATATTGAAATAAAAAAAAGTATTTAGAAAATTGACTTTTTTGAAGTATTCATTTAAAATTGTTCACTGTCATTCTCTTATACAATGACGATATTTTGAGCATATGGAGAGAATGTTTTCATCATCTTTTGACTAGTGATACAAGAATTAAAATGAAGACTTCTAGATTTGGACAAAGATATTGAGGTTAGTGAAGTTAAAAATGGAAAGGCTTCAGGTCATGATGAAGTACCTGAAGAGATTTTTAAATGCAATAAAAATATGGTAGCTTCAAAAATATTGGAATTTAAAATAAAGAGGATAAGCAAGGCTGCAATAATTAGCATGGTATGTCATTGTTATTCACTTTAGCAAAGCTGTTTGAAGAATTTTTTTTTTGAATAGTTTACTTTCAGTCTTAGATGAGTAGTTGCCAGAGATTCAGTGTAGTTTTAGAGTATTAAGAAACATTATAGACATAGTTTTTGATGTTAGAAAATGCAAAAAAAGTGCCAGGAGCAAAAGAGTATTTTATATATTGCTTTTATTGATTTAGTCAAGATGTTTGACTAAATCACATAAGTATGTTGCACTATTTGAAATTAGTAAGTTCTCCATCAAATTTTATTTGTATTATATGATGAAATGTTATTACTATAAATGGAAAATATAAGAAATTTTAAACGAAAAATGGTGTTAAGCAAGTATGTGGTCTTTGGGACGCATGAATCAGAGATTAAAATATACAAATTTCATGACAGAATTTTTAATGTAAATTGATTTAAAACGAAATCATGAACTTCATTTTTTTTGGCATTTGGATTCATAATATTCTGGTAATTGTGTTATCATTGCTAATTCTAAAAATGATCTACAGAATATATTTAACATTTTGAGTGCAACATAAAAAAATTTTGCTTAGTAATTAATTTTCAAAAAATTTAAATCCTTTATCAGCTAGTGATGGAAGAAAATCTTCAGCAATTTTTAGTTAAATGGTTATCAGCCTGCGAATGTAACCAATTTAAAAATTTTAACACAGAGACCTCTGTGTTATCAGCTTGTGTAAGCATAAAGAATGGTGGCCATGTGATGTTTAGCAATTTAAATTTTGGTAGCTTTTTAAATAAAAACATGGATTTAAGTATTGAAATGCAACACAGACTCTAATCTGCTGGTAGACTTTTTATCAATATTAGATAAATTTCTTTCTAGGATACTCCATAATATTTTAAAAATATAGTGGCAAGTTTATAAAGCCAATCAATATGTTCTTCAGCTGTTTAGATGCAGTATGATAGAGTCAACTATTGTAAAATTAAATCTTCATTCAATTGGACATATAAAATAAGGTATAATATAAAATTTTCTAAAAAAGTATTTTGTAGTTAACTTGAGGATGATTTTGTAGAGAAGTAGACTTCATTTATATTATAAAGATTATTATAAAGTTACTCTAAAGAAATGTAATATTGATTATTATTACTGGGAAAATATAACAAATCATAGAGTATAATAGAAAACTACAATTAGACAAGGTATTGAAGTCTTTCAGAAAGAAAAAGTTTATTATTGAAAAAGTTAAAAGATAGTTTCACAAAATATCAAGAAAAAACAATAATGGATCAGCATGTTGCATAGTCATTGCATAATTCATCTTTAATTTGTTGTTTTTTGTGTTAGCTTCCCCTCTCCCCTGCAGATAGCTGCACTCATTTGTGGGTAACAGTGCCTGCAATTGGTTATTAAAAAAATTGTAATAATACTTCAACTATCTTTGAAGAAATTGGCAGTTTTCCTATTGAGGCAGTTTTAAGGTAATAGTAAAATTTTCTTTGAAATCACTACTCCATAAGAAAATTTTATAAGTACCAAAATAGGTGATAATTTGATTGAATTATTGTAGAACTGCATTTTTAAAAAGATGTATTTATAATATTGAATAAGAGATAGAGAAAGAAAGAAAAAAGTTGACAGAAGGTAACTTAATGTGTATATAGTGAATATTCAAACTACATTTTAATAATACAAATAATTTAGTTTAATTATCAAAAATAATAGCTTTAATATTAAAATAGAAATAATACTTCAGAAGCTTAAAATTTGAAAAGTGCAATTGGAGATATCCATTTGTATATATATATATATATATTTATCTTTCTTAATAATATAAAAAAAATTAAATTATATGCGTATAAATTTTTAAAAATTAATAATTTATTAATAACATAGATTGTTCAACACTTACTCAAAGTTGATAATTTATAACCTGTTATAAGTTTGAAATTGCTATAACCACCATTGTATGCAAAAAATATAATTTGTATAATGCACACATTTTAGACAGAGATAGCAATAATGAGTACTTAAAAATTCTATAGTGCAAAGTATTAATCGTTTGTTTATCAATAATAGATTTTAGAAATCATAAAATTTTTATTTAAAAATAAAATTACATTCTTTATTTGTTTTAGTTTTTTTTATGAAATCATATTTTTAAAAAACTAATGTGTTTTTTATGTTTCTTCTCATAATATGATTTCAACTTAGCAATTTGAAATACAATTTGCATTTAATTAAGATTGTAATCATATATGAATGTTTATATTTAAATACATAGTTTTAGGTAACTTTTACTTTCACATTTATTGCAATTTTTAATATATCGCAATAGAAACTGATTTTCAAAATGATTGCTATTACTTATCTTACACATCCTGCTGCACTTTTACTTTATATTTGATGTAATAAACATGAGATTTAATTAAAAATGTAGATGTTATGTTTATTGCATGATTATGATAAAGACAGACTTGTGAAATACGATTAGTAATTATTTATTACAAACAAATATACACATAAATATTTACAATATATGCAATGTTATATCTTCGCCTGATACTCTTGGCTTGGTATAGCATTTAATTGCCTTGCAATTAATTCTGGAAGATATTTCAGATACTTATTTAAGCTTACTTACCACTTGTAGCTGGACTTTGATAGCTTGCCTCATGAGTAGGTACTGTGAAACTTCTGGTTGTTCTGTGTCAGCTTGCCTCGTGTCTAGTTTAGGTCTAGCAGTTTTTCAGTTGTAATGTGTACTTATCCCACTGCTGAACCATATAGTGGATGTGTGTACTATTGTTCAGGTTTGACAGTTGTTGTGTCATGTTACCTCCAAATGGATTGACTATTTATAGCCAAATCTCCATCCATAATGAAAACAATCACTTTCACTAAGCATTATTATCTATTGGCTCATTCATGCCATTGGACTATGTTATTTATTTGTATATCCATTGGCTAGTGGCAATGAATGCTCAATCCAATCAAAGTAAAAAGGAATAACATTCATTATTTGAAGGTAAGATGAGATATAACATTTCTTCATCTTGGCTGATGTATCATTTCTAATGACAACACAAACCTGTTCCCAATCATGAGACATCACTAGTACTAGCACTCTTTCAGGGTCAAAGTATCTCAAAAACTGAAAAAGATTTGTGTGCTCCTGTTGATTGTATCAACTATTGTGTTTATTGCATTATTATGATAAATACAGACTCATGAAATACGATGAATATTTATTTATTATAAACAAATATATACATGCATATTTACAATATATACAATGTTATACTTTCATCTCATACTATTGGCTTGATATAGTGTTTAGTTGGCATGCAACTAATTCTGGAAGAGATTTCAGATACCTTTCTAAGCTTACCTATCACTTCTATCTGTTCTAAGAAAGCTTCCCTCATGTCTGATTTACATCTAGTAACTTCCAGTTCTAACATGAACTTGCCTCACTGCTCAGTCATATAGTGGATAATGTGTATACTGATATTCAACTTTGACAGTTGATGTAGTGTTTAGTTGGCATGCAACTAATTCTGGAAAAGATTTCAGATTCCTTTCTAAGTTTACCTATCACTTCCAGCTGTTCTAAGAAAGCTTGCCTCATGTCTGATTTATATCTAAAAACTTCCAGTTCTAATGTGAACTTGCCTCACTGCTCAGCCATATAGTGGATAATGTGTGTAGTGATATTCTACTTTGACAGCTGATGTGGCACTTTACCTCCAACTACTGTACTGCCTATTTATAGCCAGATTCCTTTCCGTAATGAAAACAATAGGATTCACTGAGCATCATTATCCATTAGCCAGTTACTATCATTGAATATATGTTATCTATTCATATATATATATATTGGTCTGAGTGCTGAGTCTGATTGAGATAATATGGATTCTAAACTAGTCCACTAGATAAAGGTAAGTTGATATATAACTATAGAAATGTTAAAAAGTGGAAAAGAAAAAAAAGAATAAAAAGATTAAACATCTAAATTGTTTAATGTAAATAAATTCTTACATAGACTTTTGCATTGAAAAAGAAGCCATTTCTTTTTTTTAGCAAAAAAAAATAAATGAGAAAAAGTAAAATAATTAGCCAGCTGTTTTGGCTGGAAAAATATATAGATTAGTTATCATATATTTCTATGGAGAAATTTAATTTTATTTTATTATTTAAATGGTAAAAAATTAATGCACAGTTCACAAATTTTTGCTTTTAAAATAACATGTATATATATATTGTAACGGTATACATATATGCCATTACATCACTTTCTAATAAAAGTAGAAAGTATTTTTAAATAAAATCACCCTCAAATAGAAATATATAAAAATTAATAATTTTTATTTAAATTAATACATATATAATGCACCAATGGCAAACTAATTATATAATTATTTAAAGTTAAAAATCTAAAAACAAGATTGATTTTAATATAAAAGAATAAAAAAAAAAGTTGTTAATTAGTTATTTTTAATCTTAGAATGGAAATGATTTTCTATAATGACGTAATAGCAAACAGGCCCTTGGGCATAAAGTCAGATAAGAGCTCAATTAAAAAATACTAGTGATAAAATTTTGAATTCCCTCTCTAAAGAAAGCTGGCCAACAATGATGGAAATGAACACATGGTCCACAGAGACAAGTCATCATCGCAATAAGAACAGCGCAAGCCAGGTAAGATCGATCCTGGAATTTGATAAGAATTCAAAATGATATAAAAAGAAAACTTTTAAGTGGAGATTTAGATTTGGATTGCTCTTGCTGATTGCATGTTATTGAAACATATTTTATAAGTGTATTGCAGATCTCCAAAATGTAGGGGTCACACAATAAATTACGCTTCCCATATTTGCACCAACTGAGGCGGCCTCCAGAAATGACGGTTCCCGGAAATTAGGCAGCAATGGATTTGTCTCCACCTAGGACAATATCAATATGGGGTGGAAGTAACTATAAACATAGTTGTGTGATGTATTAAGGACCACAAAGACAGACTTCAATAAATCTAAAGCATTGGAAAGTATGAACTTTTGTTTTAAATGAACTTTAATTATACAATACAAACTTTTCCAAGTAGTAATTTTAAACATCATTTAATTTTTAAAAGAAATCTTTTATCTGATTAAAATTTTAAATTATTTATTATATTTTTTATATATGTGCTTAATAACATTTCCATTCTCGAAAATTTCTTTTAAATTAATTATTTGAAAATGGGTATAAATGACTGCATAGATTCATAAGATTATGTAGTTTAAGGTGTGTTAATTTTGGACTAATTGTTTTGTAGTTAAATCAGTGCTGGTGGTTAGATGTGCAGATGTTTTATGTCAGTGTAATCTGGGAAGCCGCATTGGATAGTCGTTCTCTTGTAGCACATTACAATGTAATCTGAGTAGTCGCATTGGATAGTCATTCCCTTGTAGCACATTAGCATACAGGACATAATACCACCCGAACATATGGCCCAAAAGTGTAGCCATCACGTTGTCAGTGGTTGTAAACTTATTGCCTATGCCATTGATTTTCTTACACTCTGGTTGGGACAGTAAGCCAGCATACACCGCTATCCCCATTTACAGAGCATCTTTTATATATATATATTTCAAATAATTTCGTTTTGTATCACCAATTGGACAGTGGATTGTTCCTGTCTGTTGGTGAAATTTATTAATGATCATGGGGAAGATGAACATTCTTTCCCACCATGATTCGTTATTTCTCTAATGATATCATGCTACAGTTGTAAATTCTTGTTAGCATGATTGTGTTATGCTAATACTGTAATCTCATTTTGCATTGGTCACATCAGTATATTAGTAAACTAACATTGGTTTAAACGCGAGATTTTAACTTAAGGTTAAAAAGGATTGGGTTGGTTATATGCATAATCTATGTAGCACATTTACACTTAGTAAGATATTAAAATCGTTTTAAATCTATTAAATGTACCCATCTGTGCATATAAATTAAATCAAATGTATTTACTAGTTAATTTAATCTTCAGATATTTGTTTTAAAGTGTGTGTGTGTGTGTGTGCATAATAAAATATTTTTAGTTAATTTTTGGCAGTAATTTATTTACATATATTTTTATTAATAATATTTTAAAATTAAGAATTAAAAATTTTAAATAGAGTGATATTTTAAGTTCAGTTCTTCCCTGGGCTAGTGACTGGGACTTTCGATTCAATAAAAGAGTTGAACCTCACTTGTATTTATTTGCCGCCTTTATGTTTGAATAGCCTAGAGGCATTCTGGCATGGCAGATAGGTTTGGGAGGTTCCGTCGACCGTTATAATATATAATACTAAATTTACTCATTAAAAATATATTACACATAAATTTTAAATTAAACTTATTGTAGACAGTAACAATATATATACTTTCAATTACACTGTAATTATTATTAATTGAAATAAAGTAGACCCAATTGAAGTAAGGTAGGCACACAAAAAAAAGAGACTTCATGTGATTTTCCAAGAACTATGTATATTAAAACAAGAAAAACTCACTATACATATTGCCACACACAGCAAGCTAGAGTAATCAATGGTTGCACAAGCCTTCTGGCATCCATTGATTACTCTAGATTGCTGTGTGTGGCAATACGTATAGTGAGTTTTGCCAGTTTAACAACAGTTATACACAAGCATAAGAAGTGGTGGTCATGTGCTATTTATTGGCTTAAAACCAATCCTGCCTAATAGGATAGTAGTGGCTATGGTTATTAAAGAACCAAAGACACCAAAATGTTCGGGTACTGAACTGAGTTCAGACCCATATGACTATATAAGCTATTGGGCTTGGATTGAAAATGTTGTTGTTTTCAGTTTAAGACTCGTAGTTTTGTAGTTAAGTGGAGATAAAAGGTGGCTGATGGAGGGTTGCATTTGATCCTAAGATCTAGGTGCAGTGCTCTTAGATTCAAGGCTCCTCACTGATGAAGGCCACAAGCGAGAAACTAGTCTGGGGATATTGGATGAGTAGGCACTAGATGGGGATTTTATGCACATGCCTTCTGGCATCCATTGATTACTCTAGCTTGCTGTGTGTGGCAATATGTATAGTGAGTTTTGCCTGTTTTAACACAAACAAAAAAATTGGTGGTCATGTGATGTTTATTAACTATGTATATTGATATTAGCAAATTGTCTATTTATTATACCATCTTTAAATGGTTTTTAAAGACTGCTTCTTTAGTTTTTCTCTTTTTATGATGCCTTTCTTAATTTGATATTTTGATATATGATCTGGGCTAAAAGTAAATCTAAAATTGTAAGATTTTTCGTAGTCAAAAAATACTGAGGCAGTATTGAACTGATTATTCTTAGCATTGTTTTAAAAAAAAAAAATTGTATAAGTAGTTGGGTTCTTTTTGTCTTTTTTTCCAAAACATATCTCGATTCCCCAATGTATGACTTTTTGCATCCACATATAATTTGATATGTAATATTACTTATTTGCATTTTAAGAATAATATTTTTAGAATTATTAATCATTCGTTTTTTATTTGGAGGAACATAAAATGAAACATTGTATTTAAATTAACACTAAATACTTTCTTAATATATTTGGATTGAACATTATTTAAAAATGGTACAGATATCCATTTTTTTATTATTTTTACTTATGTTAATGTTATAAGGTGTATTATTAAACTTATTCAATGTGTTTAAAATTTGTCTTCTATCATATCCTACATTTATAAGTTCTTGAGTAAATAAATCAATATTTTTTATTTTATCACTTTTATATCTATATAATTTTTCATTATGATGTAAAAAAGATTTAAAGCTAGCTCCTGCTTTATCTCTATTACTGATATTAATATTTCTATCATAGTAATCAATAATCCTTAGACACAACAATCTAGACAGTCTGTGTGAGACAGGCCGTTTTTAGACAAAAAATTTTATGGAAATATGGCTGCCCAAAATAAAATCTTTCTTATTTGGAAGTTCTGTCTTAAATCCAATTTAAACTGATTCATTAATGATAATATTGCCTCAAGCAATGATCAAAATTAAGGACTACCTACCTATTAATATTAAGCTCATCCTTATCATTGCTTTCCCAATTTTCAATGATCTGTAGCTAAGAAAAATGGAAAAGAGAATTGGTGTTAGAAAGATTGTTTGTGTCATTAAAGATGTATATATGATAGCACAAACATGTAATCCTAATATATTCTTAGAATTAGTACCAGAGACTCATAATATCTTGGTTTTACACTAACTTAAAAGACCGAAGAAAGAAAACACAAAAAACTGTTTGCATCTGAAATATTACCTAGTTTTTGATGAACCAACATTTTATTCTACAAGTCATCAGAAAGTACTTTTAGTTTATATTTGTTCATTTATTATTCACAGTTGACCTTCATACCTGATGGTCATTCTATTGTTTGTCATTTCTAAAGCCAATCAGGATTAGAATATTACTCAATTATTTTTAGATATATTTTGTGAATGTTTTAACTCTTCAATGATATTCAGAAAGATGTGCAAGTATGTTTTATTATTTAAATATTTGTAACAAATATACTTTTTTTATTTAAGTTTATAAACTTATAAATATGGATTTCTAATAATTGATGCAAAAAGTGTGATATATAAAGACATTAAATAAATTTAAATTTAATTTTTTTTTAATATAGGTCTGTACAATAATATTTAATTAAGATCCTACTATTCTTTTTTTTTTTTAATGTTATTACATGACCATTAGTTACTCTGAAAAATTTTTAAATTGAAAGACACAGGAACTGAGACTTCTGGATTATGTAATTAGTAAATTTATTTAAATTATTAAAAATTATTATTACTTTTTTTAGGTAGAAGTTTTAACTAGAACTGAACGATCAACAACAGTAATGGCTGTTAGGTAATTAATTTCCAGTTGGAATTGTTGATATTTTTTTTATATATTAAAAATTACATAAATAATTATTTTATCTTTTTAGAGATACAGAATTAGCCAAACTTCCTGATGGCCTATTGAATACAATCAAAAACAAGTATCCCCATGTATGATTTTTTAATAGTTATGTAATTATAGAATGTAATTATATCTGTCTATTTTTACATGCTTATTTAGATATAAAAATAATCAGATATACAGCAATTATTAATATATATATATATATTTAATTAAAATTACTCCAAATTCAGAAGTAAACCAGACTAATCAAAGAAATAAACTCTAAAACACTACCATTAATTTCACTGCTACAAGCAGACTTCTCAAATGCAAAGGACTAAAACCAATGGTTGTGTTTTAGAGAATATTTCTTTGGCTAGTCTAGTTTATTTTTTTATTTGGGGTAATTTTAATTATTTTACTGACTAGTTTAGCTTTAGACTTTTAATGCTAAATATATATTGTAGCAGTAACTTTTGTACAATACAGGCAACTTTTGAAACAGGTTCATGAAGTTTATATATTTGATGAAAGATGGGTTTGAACCTGGATACTAGTTATATACAATCAGAGATATATACATATATGTAATGAGATATGAACTATAAACTTTGGTTCAAATAAATAATAAGTTGAATGGTTAATAGAATTCAAATAAAATTTTTAATTCAAATACATAATAATATAAACCAATGCGAAAAGTATTTTATTTGTTTTTCAGTTTCAATAATAAAAAAAACAACTCAAAGGGCTCCAAACCTTGTATGTAAAAAAGAAAGTTTACTTTTGAAAAAGTTTTTTTTTTTAAAGGGACGATAATTATCAATTATTATCGCCATCCCAGCATGTCCCACAGTAGATTACACATTATTTCTCAAGTCTGTGAGTATTAACTAGCATATAGGTCTAAAAAGTATATATTTGGATTGACTTACAAAAACAAACTAAATGGATTAATAAAAAAAAATATTTAATATTTTATTAATAATGAATAAATAAAATTGTTGCTCATATATAATCACAACTATCAACACATACATGAAAATATTATAGGAACAAAAAATATTTTAAATGTAAACTATGGTTCAAGTTTAAGGTCTTATGGTATTTTTAATGATAAGGTTTTATCACATTGAATATTGAAATAGTCATTAACCATGGTATTTTCAGGTACGTTTCTTTTAATATTTTACTGTTGTCTTATTTAGTTTTTCTGATGATGATTTTCTCCTTGAATACTGGTGGTGTTAGCGAGAATAATTACAGCAGCACTGGCAACGTTCTATGAGATATGTAGGTCTTGAGTAATTTATATGGCATTATTTATTTTTTTCTTCATGGCATTGTAGAGACATTGCACAAACTGGTTTTTCAAACTTTAGCATTAATTTCTGAATTCGACTCCATTTTCCAGGCATATTTGACTGGTTATTTCGCCGTATATGGTAGATGGATTATTCTAAATAAATTCTTCAAATTGACTGTTGTAACTGGAGTATTGAAAAATACTTTAAGAACAGTCACCAAAGTGTTTTAATTAGTGATTGTTTCTTCTGTGTGGATCATGGCAACACAGCTTCAATAGTAGACTGCACTCTAATGAAAAGCTTAGCTCCTACAATTAGAATGATAGTAATAAGCCCTAGTGCTTGTTTCTGACCTATTTATACTAAATTAATGTTGTTCTAACAACATGGTTTTCAAACAACATATATGTCACCAGCTAGGGGATATAAGACATTTGCGTCATTACAACAATATATTTTTTGAAAAACAGCTCTTTTTACTTTTTCCAAAAGATATTGTGGATGCAAATTTTAGTACATTTTATCATGTTTTTTTATAAATAAAAGAAGAGGAAAAATAGCTTGTCTCTTCCTCTTTATTTACATTTGTTAACAAGGTAGAAGAAAAAATTCAATGCCAACTAATAATTTTTTAATTATAACTTATAAAATATTATTAATTCTAAAATTTTAATACTGTATTCAAATCCACTATTAGATTTTCTATAGAAATGTACAAGTTGTTTAATTAAAACTTCCATTTGAAAGGTTTGAATTTAGATTTTTTTTAAAAACTACTCAATTCTTTCATGTATCGAACATTTTTTTTTCCCTTATATATTATTATTATCATTCTTTTGTTTCTCCCATATTACAAAATAATACTTAATAATCTTTAATAATGTGCATGAATTAATTTTTCTTTTAATCTTTATGCAGTTTACACTTTTATTTCTCTAGTGATGTGCTTATACACAACATAAATGGCAGTTTATATATTTATTATTCAGTTTAGATGAGTTTTTATTTAACACATTTTTTTTTCTCTGCCCATTGTAATATATCAATCTGAGCTACATTGGATTTATTATAGCTACAAATCCCATCCTTTTAAGATGAGACAATAGGATAGTGTAACTTTTCATTTATATTCTTACTACAAAACTTAATTCCTATTAATTTCTTTAATTTGCAATTTCATAAATAGTTGTTTACATAAAAGTATGTCCATGAACTGCAGAGATTTTTTTTGATAAAGAATGCATAGGATTTCAACTCTAGGATCTATAAAATTCTATCATAGAACATCAAGGTGGATGCCGAAGCATGGTCACTAGAAGGATTATCTCAGTTTGACTTTTGTTGAGTTACCAACAACATATCACAATAAAATATAAGCCTTGCTTCATTTTGAGTCTTAGAGGCTGAAGGATATAACCATGACTGATAAGTATCACATGAAAATTAAGCTTTGGTCCTTTTTGAGTCTTAAGGGCTAATGAATTCCACAAACACTTGAATTGCACCTTGCTTCTTCTGAGCCTTAGAGATGAGTAAATAAACTACTTGGAAAAGAAAAAAAAATATGGCAGCACCTGAGACAATATACATTTCAATTTATCACACGACAACATAGTGTCTCACATACATAACCAAATCCCAATATATTATTAGATGTAGAATATATCTAAACAAACTATAAAGGCTCTGCTTAAATGAATTTATCTCTTTTGGTCATATGTTTCATAATTAATTTTCAACATCTAAATTATTAATTTAAATTTTTCTAATAACAATGATAGTCACTCTTGCTTTCTAGCAAGCTGGTAATTTCTCTTTTAATTAATTTTAATTTCACTTTCTGGATTGTCATATATTTTATCTTTTAATTCATTCTACAATTTCATTTCTTCTTCAAACATTTTCCTTTTAACAGATCCAAGGTTGATAGAGAATGGCATCCTACATTTTTTTAAAAATTAAGTTTTACCTCTTTCCAGATATTTGTTTATTGGTGGATATCCTTTGGGATGACCTGAAAAATATATTAACATTTTCATTCTGGAGTGGATTTTTGACATTTCTCTTCTTTTTAATATTTAGGCAGCAGAATTCATCTTGTTGTCTAAAGATAAAAACCTCAAAAGATTTTCTAAATAGTGAACTAAATGCAAACTCAATACTTTATTGGTGTCTTCTATTACCCCATTTGGTTCTAAATGTAATGTTTCTAATATTTCCAACATCTGTTTTATTGCTGATAACTTCTCTAGGAGGTTTGCATAATTTTGTACAATTTCAATAGGATTGGCATCATCTGCATCTTCTTTAGTTTTTTGCTCTTCAGGTGCCATGTTTTTATCCATTTTTTTATGTCGTTCTTCATGTCTCTGTGGCTTTTCCTTCATAAATTCAGTATGTCTCTTTTGTCACCTTTTTTTATATTTTAAAGGCATTTGTTTTAGTTTTCATAAATGCATACAACATTTCATTCATAATTGTACCTGGTTTTTCTTCTGAAGCTTTTAGTATAGCTTGTTACACAATTGGCTTTGTTCCATTGGTTGTAGTGGCTCTTGTGTTATTGATGGATCCATATTTAATTGAGCTTCCATTCTTTTTGAACTTGTAATCAAGTTATTGAAGAGAACAGCACTTCGAGTTCTATCCAAACTGGTGAAGAGGACAGTAAAAGTCTCAACCAATCTATTGAAGAGAACAGTAGGAATAGTCCTGATTCAGCTGCTGAAGAAGATAATAGGAGAATTTAGCTGTGTAGAGCACTCTATAAGGTTAGCTGTAAAAAAGTGTTTTCTATAATGATGACAACCATGTGCTAAGTTTAGTTAAAAGCTACCATGTAACCTGCTTCATTGAAGAAAAATGTAAAAGATAAGAAGATACCCCTGAAGTAATCTGCAATAAACTTTGTCTCCAATCAAGATCATGATTGTCTCTATGTATTAGCCTAATCTAGAAAGAAAAATGGGTAAGCTTTTGTTATTAGCCTGAAATATTTTATTGCAAAATGGAAAAAGTTAACTGTGCATTAACCTGGAATTGAGAATCCTTCAAGAAGAAAACCTACATGGAAAAATTATATATTACAACTGCAAAGAAGGACTTTAAAGAAAATTAAAACCATGATACAAGATCTTTTTTAATGTGCACATTACATTATACTTTTATTTAGAAATATAAAAAAATATTATAGGAAAATAATTGATAAGAATGAATCATTTTAGTAAGGTAACATTTTCTTGTGAAACATGCTTTTAGTTGTTATTCATTTGATTTTTCCATTCAAAATTATAAAAAGACTTTTTAGGTAATTTAATATTTATTTAATTACATTTAATAATTTTTTTAAACATGTTTTTTTATGTTATTCCCCTCACCCATTTTATACAAAAGGTTAAGTCAAATTTAATTCCTCATCTCTGATTGAAAAGCTGTTTTCCGACATTTGTTATTTATAAGGAAATAATTTAATGAAAGCAAAAGTTAATTGAATTAATGAATGAAAATTAACTGGTTAATTATTTGCTATCTTAATATATATCTGAGCACTTGTAGCATATATGTGTAGAGATGGTAATCTGGACCAACTGATGATTGCTGGTTTAGCATGAAATACGTATATTGGTGATTATTTATCTTTTCAACATATGTGTGTTCAGGTGTATCAGTGTTAGAGATGGTGTGGAGAGTGTTGGGTCATGTGAAAGTCTGTGCTCATACCCTGTCTATTACATATATAGACACAGGTATATATAAGCCTGTGTATTTCATCTATTAATTATTTTTTATGAAATTACATTTTTGATAAAATGTATAAATTTGGATTATCATATTATATCATTTTTTAATTATTTTTTTTTATTAATCAGTTAGTTTATTAAATAATTGTTTTAAAAAATATTTTAGTGTTAATTCCTCCAGCTATCTGACCTATGAATTGGCAGTATGTGTAATTTGATTTCATTACACCTTAATGTTTTAGGGATTTTTAAATTATCACAGTAAAATTATTTAAAATAAAATAGAGTAAGCTGTTATATTTATTTATTTTTTGTTTACAGTTCATAGAGTCTTATGATCTTGAGCTAGATCTAGAGCATAATGGTAGTTATTTGAATATAGGAGTTTATATTTGTGTTTGGTCATCTAGAAAATAAATCTGGATGGCACAAAGATATCACCTTTATGGTCCATTCACTACATTTTGTTTTTTTATTAGGAATTAAATTTATAGTTGACCATTACACTAATTGTACTATGTGGCAGAGCATTGATGATGCTCATCATGTTTCAATATCTCACCATTATTTTTATGAGTAATAAATTAGCACTTAACTATATGCATACAGAGTATTATGTTATATTCTGCCCTGAGTTTGACAGTGGCTAGATAAGTAGTCTGTTTTGTAGTGTACCTCTTTTAAATCCAGTCACAAGATTGACTGTTGATGTTGATTGTTCATGATGATGGATGATTTGATTATTTTTGCCTAGTGCTGGATAATCTGTAGGTTATAACTTAGGATTAGTATAACTACTTATATGGTTAGACTATGCTGACTCTCGTGCTCCTCTGTTTGTGCTTCGATGCTCATTGTTCATTGTTTTTGATTATTCAATATGCTATTTGTGATTGAGTGGGGATGATGATTAGTAATCCCATTTCCTTATATGTCACTCCCATTGACCCCAATTTTGATATCATTGGGTATCAATTATGTAATGGTAACTTTTGTACCATAAAGGTGACTTTTGAAACAGGTCAACAAAGTTTATATATTAGATGAAATATGGGTTTGAACCTGGATACTAACTATATACAAAGATATACACATATATGTAATGAGATCTTCAAGATGTGTACTGTAAATTTTAGTTCAAATAGATAATAAGTTGAATGGGTTTAATAGAATTCAAATAAAAATTTTAATTCAAAGATATAATAATATTAATTAATGTGATGATGATGATTTATAATTTAAAAATGTAAGTACTCCCAAAAGTTTTTTTTTTTCAATTTCAATGAAAGAAACTCAAAGGTACCAAACCTCTTTTAAAAAAAAGTTTACTTATGAAAAAGTTTTTTTTTTTTTTAAAAAAAAGGAAGATCATGATCAATTATTACCATCATCCCAACATGTTCTCCAGTGGATTACATGACCTCAGGGATGTGGATATTAACTAGCATATGGGTGTAAAAAGCATGTATTTGGATAGAGTTACAAAAACAAACTAAGTGGATTAATAAATAAAAAAATTAACATCTTATTAATAATGAATAAGTAAAAGTGTTTGTTGCTCATATATACTCACATCAGTCAACACATACACAAAAATATTATAGGAACAAAAATATTTTAAGTTTAAACTATGATTCAAGTTTGAGGTCTTATTATATTTGTAATGATAAGATATTACCACATTAAATCTCTAAACAGTCACTAACCATGGTTTTTTCAGATATCATTCTTTTAATATTTTACTGTTGTCTTACTTAGTTTTCTGATGATCTTTGCTTTGAACACTAATGATGTTAGAGAGAGAGTAATTACAGCAGCACTAGTGACATTTTATGAGGTATACTATCTGTAGTTTTGAGTTATTTATACTTCATTATTTATTTACTTATTCACAGCATTATAGAAGCATTATGCAAGCTAGTTTTTCAAACTTCAACATTAATGTTTGGGTTCAGCTGCATTTTCCAGGCATTTTTGACTGGTCTGGTTTTTGGTTATCTTACCACACATAGTAGATGGATTTCTTCTAAATAAATTCATGAAACTGAATGTTGTAACTGGAGTTGAAAAATACTTTTAAAACAGTCAATAAAATATGGCCTATGGTGAAAACAGAGTTTTAATCAGCTATTGCTTCTCTCTTTTGTGTTGGTCACAGCTTCAGTAGTAAACTGCACTCTAATGCAAAGCAATATGGAATGAATCACTGAGTTGTTAGAATTAGTATGATAATAATAAACTCTAATCGCTTGTTTCTGAGCTATTTATACCAAACTAATGCTGTTCAAACAACATGGTTTTCAAATCACATATATGTCATCAGGAAGAGGATATATGATTTGCGTCATTTACAATAATATATTTTTTTATTAACATCCCTTTTACTCTCTCTAAAACACTATGGATACAAATTTTAGTACATTATATCATGTTTTTTTTAATAAATAAAAGATGAGGAAAAATAGCTTGTCTCTTTTTCTCTTTATTTACATTTTGTTAACATAGGAATAAGAAAATTTTACTGCAGAAATATAATTTTTTAATTATCTTATATTCAAATCCACCATCAGATTTTCTATAAAAATAGACAAGTTGTTTAATTAAAACTTCCATTTGAAAAGGAGATTAAATAAAGTTTGAATTTACTTTTTTTTATTTTTAAAAACTACACAATTCTTTCACATATATCAATTACTTTTTTTTTTTTTACAGTATTATTATCATATCCTTGTTTCTCACATATTATAAAATGATACTTAATAATCTTTAATAATGTGCATGAATTAATTTTTTTTAATCTTTAGGCAGTTTATACTTTTATTTTTCCAGTGATGTGCATATACGTAAATGGCAGTTAATATACTTACTAAGCAGTTCACACAAGTTTTTATTAAACATATTTTATTTTTCTGTGCCCATTGTAATATATCAATCCGAGCTACATCGGATTTATTGTAGCTACAATATATATATATAGTGAATTCTCAAATTATCATTTTTTAAGGGACTAAGGAAATTAAACAATAGACATATAAAATGATAGAATGTAAGTCTATTAAAAGTTATAAATAATAAACAATTCAATGATTGTTTATTGAAGAATACTAACATAAAGATTAATTTAACGATTAGTTTTGAGAATAATTCAAATATTATAATTCAAAATATCTTGCACTTATTATTTACAAAATTTCTGTGATTGCATATATATGTACACATATACAGAAATAGTATACTTTATAACTTTATTACAATAATTACATCTGTTTAAACATTAGAATGTTTAGAGTTAATGTTAATTATAGTTATTAGATTATTTTAAAATAAATAAGCTTATCTAATTTATTTATATATAAACAGTAAAATAAAAATTAAATTGACATTTATTTGCTTATGACAAAGTTTTTTATTTTAATTATTTCTGAAAATGTTAAAATTTTTAATAGAAAGTTGCAGAAAAGCAAGCAAAATAAAAACTTCTCTCTTTAACTTGTAAAAAAATGAGAAAAGATAGGAAGCAAAATTAGTCTTTTTTAAAATAAATATAACAAAAATAAAGAGTTGAGATAGCTTTGAATTATAAAAGTTAAAAATGGGAAAGATATGGTTGTTATTATTATTATTTTTAATAAAATAAACATGTTTATTCTAATTAATTAAAAAAAAAAACTATCTATACAGAAAATTATTACATCAAAATTGTGATTTATCAACAACAGATACCAAAAAAATGTTTTAAAAAATGTTATTTCTCAAACATATTTCTGTAGTTCTCAATTTGAAACCAAAAAAAGGAGTTGACGAATGAGGAAAAACAATATGTGCTTGTATGATGGATCGAGAATCTAGTATACTTTAGTCATTTATGCTTTTTTTCCCAGTTATATATATATATATTGCAACCTAATAAAAAAAGAAGCTACTACTAATCATTTTATATCATATGTCCTTCTAATTTGAGACCCTCTTTCTAACCTATAGAAATATCTCATAGAATTCTAACAAGTTTTGATTGTTGGACACATATCTTTTAAACAATACTAGGGTTGGGTTGAGACTCTTACAGATAACCATAAGGATTATAAAGTAGACTAAGCTCAGTGGTCGGTTACATATAAAAGATTTAGCTACAGAGATATACAATTAAGATAAAGGAAGAACTTAACTCTGATAGAGTAAATTACTCCAAATAAAACATATAATTTTGGGAAGAGATAAAACTTCAATCATTCCCTATTAAATAATTTAGAATAAAGTAAATCTCTACCTTCATCTCAATCAAACTCTCTGAGCTATAAATATTTGCACTTTCAAAACCTATTCTCTAATAGACTCTTATGATTAACACAATCTCTTATATAATTTAATATTATCCACTGATATGATTTGACTTCCTTTACATCTTGTAGAATAAAGAAGTAATCCTTTCTTATAATGCAAAATAAAGATCTCAGGGTTTTCTTTGGTACTTTATCAAATAAACAATGGTATAGTGTTGCAAGATAAATGACTGGCATTCTAGCAGGCCTTTAAGAAACATCCACTTTCTAATAAGCTAATGTATTCTATTAAGATCATCATAATAATATTCACTTAGATTTTTAAAAAATGCTTGCTTTAGTCAACAAATATCTAAAAAAAAAATTTATGTAAATAAATTTAGAATACTTATAGCCTTTTACCTAGAATGGCATTCAAATAATAAAATGAAAAGGGTACATTTCATTTCCCTCTTTTATCCTAGAACAACACAGATAAAATACTTCATTTACAATATTCAAATTCTGATAATAGGTTAATAATGTGTACTCTGAATTATGTATGGATACATCCATTGCAATACTTAAATGAACAATTGTCAATTTAAAAATTTTAATTAAAACAAATTGATATCATTGTTTCTTATTAAGTATTAGTGATTTTGGATTATAAGAATCATAATTATCTGATTTGAAAATTTTTATTTTATTTTGTGGGTTTGTGGAACCAAAGAAAAGAATTTCATACAGAAAAAAAAAATACTCAAAAACCAAATTTTAATAATTTACAAAAAATACATTTATTAAAGCTACACATAAAAAAGAACAATTGTTTACATCACACTAATATAATGACAATTTGAACATCATAGCTACTGAATATATTCTTACATTTAATTCTGAGGAGTTAATAATTGTAAGTTAACTTTATGCCAAGACTATTGCTTCTTGATTGCCTAATTTCAAAATTGCAAAATAAAATCTATGACCATAAATGATTATGATTCCTTGCTAAACATCACAATTTATTCTAGCTAAACCAAGGTATTAAACAAATGTTTAATGCAATTGAAAATAATAATAATTATAATGGTTGGCTAGCTTATGCCATAAGCTAATTAACATTTTCCATATATTTTATAGTCAAGCACTCATTTATGATATTTCACTATTGAAATTATTATAACAAAATGGAAAATTAACTTCACTATAACCTATTGCTGTTCCTAAATTAGCTGGCTAATATGATGATGATGACTGTCATCATCACATTACAACTGATTATTGCCTCACACTATGTTAATCTTAAAACCCAAATGGTAAATAAAAAGCATTCATCAGAAGTCATACATACCTTGATAGTTAATTTATTTAATGTCCACATAATAATATTAAATTTATAAATTTTATGAAACTTACAAAACCCCTCGGCGAATTTCTCCATATGACGTATATAAATAGCATTGTGTCTGTGTATTCCCATCATGCTATGCTTTAAACTGAAGAATTAAATTATTAAATCTTGTGGATTTACTTGTATACTACTGGCAAAGCACAGTAGCACAATACGGATATTATTATGATCAACCAAAGCACTGACAATTACTACCTCAACAACTAGCTATCATTGCCATAACTTTTATAAATACAATAGTCTACACCTTCTATGGTGGACAATCTAGTCTTTCAAATAGCACATGAGGGATAACATCACTAAATAAGCTCCTCAGAGCAAAACAACATGACTATAATAATGGTGGCTCCCATGCTTATCTCTCAAGCATGAGTGTAGGTGTACATGCCTTCTTACCACCTAAGGAAAAGGGGAAAACACACCAAAAACAAATGATTCTCACCATGGAATCTATCTAAATAAGCTATATATGAAAATATCTTGAAAAACATTGTCCTCTCATGGCAAATACATATAATAATGGGAGAACATCTCCATTCCACAAACATCATAAATAGTATACGATCTGATAAATCTAGAGCTATAAAGCATAACTACTTCTCACAATGGCAAGATACAAATTTATCCCTGATAATAAAAATTAATAGCTTGTATCAACATTAAACTCCACACATTAAACAATATCCGAAAGCCACAAGAAAGTATTAGTCAAAACGACTATAAACACATTAAAAGAGCATAGGAAATCTTTGCATAAGATAAGGAATACACACACGAACAATGAGCATAATAAATATATATGTAATTATATGGACAGACTAATGCAATAAATATTATTAATTAAATGATTAAGGAAATAAATTTGTTCTCAGACAAATTCAAAATCTAATTTGTGTTACGAATGATATTAAGAAAAATATTAACTTCTGATAAACACACCTGTAATGATTATTTGTCCTAAATTATAAAGAATCGGCAATTTAAATTAAACACTTCACCAATATATTTAAAATTACTGTGTGTAATAAAATCTATTTAAAATTACCTGTGTGTAATAAAATCTCTACACACTTTATTGCAAACTCCTTGAGACAGTTTCAGATAGTAGAGTAAGATACCTTGACATATAAAATAAAGCATAAAAAATATATAGCTATTATGTCACAATTTTTTTTTAAACAAAATAACAATAATAATAATGATAAATTCAGTTCATTAGTAAAGCTTCCTCAGCAGTAGACAAGTAATTTACGGTGCGATGGAGGTCCCACGTCTTAGCTATGGGCATAATATGGACACATTCATATTTTTTAAACCAATATCTTATTTTTTCCTTTTTTTAAAAAAAAAACAACAAAGCAGCTACAACTTCACTATGATAGAAGACAAGTACACGAATACTATATTTTACTTTAAACATGAACGGGTATGGATCCATTATACGACACAATTTAACATTAACTAGCTAGTTTGAAAATATGACAATTATGTACAATTATTATTAACTGTAAAATTTTAGTAATTATCCGCGGTTTCACTAGAAAATATTTTGTTAAAAGTTTTTCTGCTCTTTCTGGAAAAGCAGATGATCAAGAAACATTTTCGCCATAAAAATAAATTATGTTAATTTTCATTAATAAACTTTGACTTTCAGAAAGCAGTATTAAATTTATATGTTTTTTTTTTTTTTTTCATTTAGACATTTGTTTGTTTTAATACCAAAACATTTATTCAAATTATTTTAGTCTTGAACAGTTTTTAACATTTTTTTTTCTTTTAACTTGGTTTTAAATTTGCTCCCACAAAGAATACAATTTATTATCATAAAATGATTATTTATAATATTCCATATGATCTCAGTTAAGATTACCATTTTCATTTGTTGAAAATTTTTGAAGTTAAATGTTAAATCAAAAGTATTATCTTGGCACATAATATTATAAAATTTAGACCGTCTAGTTTAAAGAAAGCATAAAACTTGATACCTTAATTTGGCCTTCAGCAATCCATTCTATATGAAGACTTTCAAGAAAAAAATATAGTTTATACTGGTTTTAAATAAATGCAAATAATAAAAATTACATTGTTTTTCCTTCTTTCCAGAACAGCATCCGTGATGAAACTAAAGAAAGAAAAAATCAGTTAACTGCTCTTTTTCTCAGTTTTCTTCAATATCAAAAAAAAAAAATATATCACGTGTCAGTATTCTGTGTTTCAATTTCAAGGTTAATAATAAATCAACTAATTAACATGAATAACATTTTTTTTTTTAAATAATAAAAAGAAAATAAGTATAATTTACTGATTTTCATATTTTGATTTTTGCTTCTATCAGAAGTTTCAATAATAAATATTTTATTTGCCAAGTTTTATTATCTATTTTACTTTTAAGATTTAATAAATAAATTAAATATTTTAATAAATAAAATTAAAGATTTAAAAGTCAACATGTAAATCCATGCATGCACACATACATAAGAGTGTGAAACTAATCTTATTTAAGGCAAGCTTCTTTTAATAATCCAATTAAACTTTGAATAACTAAATGCTATTGAATTATTTTAAGACTTAACTGAAGTATAAATTATAAAGGTGATTAAATGAAATAATTTAACTAACTTATTAGCAATTTAGTAACCCAATAAATTTTCAACACTAAAAATTAAAATATTCATTCAGTTAGCTTTCCTTCCTTCTTTCTTTTACCTTTTATAAAATTTTTACATTATGAATGCACACTTTATTAAGTATTAATTAAATATGAATAGCAGTTATATATTCTATTAATACCTTTTATTAGATAACTATTTAACTCTAAATATATGAAATATTGCTTATTAAGTGATACCATTTTATCTACAGATTAAATAATATAGTTTTATGTCTCTAGTTATTAGTTTTATTTTATCTTTTATTTTTTTAAATGGCTAATTATTATATAATGCACTATTAAAATGTTTTAATCAAAGCATGTGACCTATCACATGGTTACAATATATATTAAGTTGTCTACTAAATGCACATTTTTAATTGATTTTTTGATTTTAATTTTAATGTTACAGTAGTTTAAAATAATAATTATCACTTAGAAGCTGTTTCTTCAGTCTTTGATAATACTCAAGCAAAAGTATAATCTAATTATTAAAATAATAAGAGTGATGGGGAAATTAATTCAAACAGAATTAATGTAATAACTAAAAACTAATTTTTAGCAAAAGGTTAATACCTCCAAATGAGTGCCATATTAAGAAGTGCAAAGGTTGAATTATTAAGACAAAAATAACAGTGTTTACAATAGTCTTTAAAAAAGAGAGAGTTTAAAAGAATAATAAATAGTTATTCTGAAATCATTTGTTCTATTATTATTTATAAAAATGTTAATCAATTAGATAGTATATTTATATTTTAATTTTTGATATTGAAATCACCGATTCTATTGTAAAAAATATTAATAATTTAAGTAATCAGCAGAAAGTGATTACAATATGATGAAAAGTAATCTGTGCTTAACAACTATGTATAATAAGTGGCATCCCCTATTAACTTACAAAATCAAAAATCTTTATAAAGCTGCACAATAATTGAAAAGTGTTTTTAGTTTTTTTGTGAATACTGATAATTCTATCTTTAGTATGATTGAAGAGCAGGATCAACAAAATGACCACATGGAATTGAATATTTTATAAGGCTCAAAAACTTGTTTTTTTTTTTTTTTTTTTTAAAAAAGTAAAATTTTTGGGATCTTATAAGATTTTAGTACATTATAAAATTATAGGATCAACCATGGGATAATCAATTTATTAAGTTATCGAGGATCTTTTTCCTATAGGATATTGTATATATTACTTTTTTTTTCAGGAAGCTAATAAAGATCAGACTGATATTCTCGAAATGCACAAGGATACTGAACTTTTGCCTGTCATTTATTATTTCTCTCAATATTTGAACATTTTCATTTTTTCACTTCCCTAGCAAACAATGTGTAATGTACCAATGACTGCCATTTACCTGATGTAGATGGATTAAACAAAAAGAAAAACAAATTTTCTAATTATTCTATTAATATCTTAAATGTTTGTATTTTGTCAAGATTATCCTTAAATCTTTTTTTCAAATATAAGCAGATATTGGAATAGTGTAGCTGCTGCTTCATCCTTTTCACATAATATGGAAAATTTGATGATGTTCATTCATCAATTCTGTAAGAAGTGTATGTTTTTTGGGGAAATTACTTTCTCATCAAACAGCGATTATTGAATTAGATTCTTCTGAATCTTAGACTGGCATGCCAAACTCTCTATTGTATTATTTGAAGCTAAAATTGATTCATGAAATATTTAAATAAATAGATTTTCATAAAGATAGCAAAATTCATCGTATGATAAAGCATAATCTGATGTCCCTTTGAATGGTTGGCCCCGATTATCCTGCTAATCTTCTCTAGAGTTTTTATGCATAAAATGGATAAATTAATTGTCACTGTCTTCTTGCAAATAAGTAAATTCATTAGCATAATATAATAAGCTTTATTAGTTTATGAACTTACATTCTACTGATTTTCAAATTATTCTCCTGAAACCAAATTATCTACTTTGTTATTTCTTCAAGTTATAAAATTTTTTGAGCCTTCTGATTTATAAATTAAATTTATTTTTAAACAAAAATTTTTTAATTAACATAGTTATCATTTATTTCTAAACATTTATGTTTTGCCAAAGAAATTACTTTTATAGCTATCTTGTTTTTTTAATATACACTTTGTGGACTTTACATAATTGCTAGTATTAGAGATTTAGCTCATTATTATTTATTGTCAAATTCACTTATTGTATCTATTTATAGTTACTTTTTTTGACTTTATGTCTATTTCTCTACAAAATGAATCATAAATTGAAATCAGTTTTGATATATTTTGTTTATCATTTTTGCTCTTCACATGTTTTTTATAAAGCAGTTCACTATTGATTGATTTAGTTTTTTGCATATTTGGTTCATTTATTTGCTACCTTATCTACCATGTTAGCTTGTTTATTAAACCATGTAAGTATCACACTGTATAAAAATTCACATTCCTAGAATGTTACTGATTTTTTTTTATGGTCATTCTAATGTTGATGGTTTGACTAACTTTATTATTGCATTAAACCATGTTAGGAATATTTTCACTTAAGCTTAAGCAGTGCCTTGGTCATGAATATTTCTAAGTATTTAAATTTAACTCTTGAAAAATGATAAAAGATTTATTGGATAACCTGTAACATATGCATTTAATTTATTGCAATTGTTGATCTCAAAAAGAAGTTAATAAGCTAGATGAATTTATTTATGAGGATTGTTATATGCACTGAGTTTGTGAATCTCTAATCTGAAGAAATTTACCTATTTGATGATCAAATATGCCAAAAATATTACTCACTTCAAAGATATATTTCAAATGAAGATAAAAGTAAGCTTATATTTGGTTTCTACATGAATACATTTTGGATAAGCTTTAATGTAAATATTCTCTGCATTTGATGATAAAACTGATTTTTATAGACACATACAGGAAATTGAAATTTCTAATTTCATGTTTTTTAAAGAGAATATTATAAATATGACAAAGTGAAGTCCCATCTTACATCCACATTTTTGCTTCTTGCTACCAGGTTTTGATATGCATGGTTTCCTTTTTATATAATTTACACCGAGATATGCATCATTTTATTTACCATCCATTTTTAAATAAGAATTTTGTTGTTTATATTGAAGCAGTCAATCTTAGCTTAAGATTGTGCTTCATGCTCCTTTTGTCATGTATATATATTTCATGTATATATTTGAGATGCGCGCCTAAATTATAAAATTTAATGTTTCAGTAACATGTTTTAAAATTATTATTAATTCTTTTTATTAATTATTAGCTCTTTTTTATTAAAGTATTATAGATGTGGCTCAAATATATATATAGGAGCAAAACTTACTAACAAAATATTGATGTTTTTAAATATTTATTATATGTCATTTTTAGCTTTTTCTTTTTAAATTGCTTGTTTTTCTATTAAACTGTATATTTATTATAAAATCCAATATGGAAGATGTGACTGTTGTTAATTGTCCAAAAATAATTAAGGGTTGGAAGCACCATTGTTTTAATCTGGGGTAGGTATTTTTAATTAAAGTTTTACTTAAAAGGGGATTAAGATTAGAGATACTTTTGTTAAAGAACATGTTGTCAAATCTATTTCTAATCTGGAAATAGATTTGAATTTATTTTTGGACGTTATCTTACAATTGCATCTTCAAAAACAACTGATAAAAGAAAAAGTATAAAATGACTGAATTTTGGAGAACAGTGAGATTAGATTAACTACTATTGAAAGGAGATTAGCTACGCTAGTGAAAATGATTGTTAACATCGCGTGAAACTTAAAATGATGTAGCAGTAAATCCACCACTCTTCAGCGGCCTCTGCCACTACCGTAATATCCTGCTGCCCTGAAATGAAGAAAGGTTTAAAAAGAACTTTAGAATGCTAATAGAAGTTTCCTGCCACCGAAGTACTTGCATTTCAATCGCCGTGCATGTGCCATACTTTAAAATGGATTCTTAAAATTGCAAGGTAAATTTCCAAGCCGCCACCTAATAGTCAATTTAGTCTAAATAATCTATCAAGATCTCTTCTCATGTATTCTTTAACTTTGCCTTTTATATATATATCTGTGAATGTAATTTTGCTCTCAAATGATTTCTTTATATCTAATCCTATCTCATATGCTTTTAACCTTCCTTAACCTTGGTGCGGTCATTTATTTATAGATATTTATTACTTGATTTTATATTGAACCGGGTTCGAATATGTGGATTCGAAACACCGGTCTCTTAGGCAGAGAAGAACATACTCGGAGAGTATGTATGCCCAAACGATAGCTATAAAGTATATAACTAGCATTACATTTTCAGGACATAGCTTCTTCTTGGCAGTTAAGTTCAACACCACATCCAAAGCACTTTTATTTGTGTTTAATCACACCCCCCCCCCCCCCCCCCCCCCACACCCCACCACCCCCCCCACCCCCCCCCACCCCCAACAAAAACACCCCCCACTAGGCGCCAGCTGTCTAGTCTAAAAGAATCGACAGCGCACTTTGAACAGTGGCCACTAACTCAACGCCTAAATCCATGACTAGCTCAGCTATTTGTAATCACTAATAGATTATACTTAATTAGTGATTAAAAGAATTGATAAAAGAATTTGTTAAAAAGAATTGACCGACAAATAAAGTTTAATTTTAAAGATAATTTATTAACTAACATTTATTTACTAAATTTAAACATTTTATACTTCTAATAAAACACACGCATATTTTAAATTAACATTCTAAATAGTTTAAATATTCTTGAATATTTTCATAACAGAACACTGGGAATTTATCTACTTTGACTAATAATATTGATATAAGGATCACGCACATATTAACTCATGCACACACATAATAATGATAATAAAGGACTACATAGCATTTGAAATTTAATCACACACATCAATAGTTCATTTATGTATGATATAGAGTTCATATAATTAGACTCTTGAAAGATTCGTATGAATTAATGCAATACAATGGCTATTACAGTATAAATGAAATAAGCAAATGTTTTACCTAGGCTTTTGAATGTTGACGTAGAATTTTGTTCTTTGGAGGCTGCTTTCGGTGAAAATGTTTCCATTATGAATGCTTACCAACCGGCTGGGACTTTTCCTTGATGAGTTTCCTGATTTTCATGATTATTACTATTGGAGACAATTAAATACTGATGGAGATTTTCTAAGTTGTTACGTTGACATTATTTCATGGGCAGATCTTGCTGTTTTCATCGGACTTTTTAGGCTGTGGAGAGGCGTGAATTCCCAAAATCTTCTCAACACTGCATTTTGTTTCTTACATGACTCAATTAATTTCTGAACAGCACTACTCAATTACTTTGTGAACTGCACTCACTCAACTAATTTTCACTACTCAGTTACTTTGTGAACTGCACTCACTCAACTAATTTGTGAACTGAACAATGTCCGATAAAAAAAAGTCTATTTATATCTGCGACGTGTTGTCTTCGTAATATCTCCTGCAAAGATCTGTTGTCAAATTCCAGTGATAATCATTTGATAAACGTGTTTTGAAAGATTGCTTAATTAGTAATAGTCATGCAAAAATGTTGTTTGATATTAATTAATAACCATTGCTGTGTTTTTTAATGATAATCTTCTTTAACTTTCATTTATTTAAAATAACATTTATTCTATTGTTGACAATCGCACATATATATGCACATATATTAGTTTTAACATTATTTTTTCTTGAATGAAAAGAGATTGGTATGTTTTTCTTTAACGAAAGATTATTTTTAATAATATAATTTTAGATAAAATTATATGTGCCTATATCAATATAGGTACAATATATATGTGCTTTTTTTTTTATTAATTTGCTAATCTCAAACAAACTGGTGATTTTTAATTTATAAAAATCTTTTCTGTCATTTTTTAAGTAAACCTTCATGAAACAAATTATTAACGTCCATTTAAAACAATGCATTATTAATTAATATACTTGCCAGATTGTTTTTTGAGCCAACATTCTATTTATGTTTTAATATAATATATATATATTTGTTTAACTCTGGATTTTCTACCGGTGTAAATCCAGAACTTAAGCTAATTAACGCTTTGAAATCTTTTAAAATGTTTTATATTTATTCAATTCTGAAAGAGTGACCCATTAATTATTTTCTATAACTTCCAGTCTTCTTATATTTTCCATACTCTTAAAATTTCAAATCTTGTATTTAAATATTTCAGTTATTGTAAAATCAACGAAGGTGAGATTGATTTATTTTAACTAGCAGAAAAGGGATGGGGGGAAGTCTTAATGTTTCTTTTACTAAATCAAATCTTAACGTATATTTTATTAATTTGAAATCTAAATCTCAATGTTTCTTTTGCTATGTAAAATCTTAACGTATATTTTATTAAATGAAATATTCTCTCTCTATATATATTATAATTGCATGGCGTATTATAGTATTCAAACAAGGGTCATTTATTTTAAAGCAGTAAAATTTATTCAATGTTGTTAGTGACATCATTCGTACTGCGTTTCTGTCATTTAGCCTATCTTCGTATATATATATATTACGTGCTTCGAATCTGGGGGTTGCGACAAGTTCGAACCCATAGATTTCTTTTCGTATCTCGTTCCATAGATAGTTGAGCTATCTGGAACCACATTTATTCCATATCAAATGCCTCTGGCAGTGATCCCGTAAGTTTGGCACATGCTATGCATATACACTTCGTAGATAAAAGGCCTCTCGCGTCGGTTATCCCAGCAAAAGTCTGGGCCACGCCATGCCTATCCACTTTTCTCTAAGCACTACCCAAGAAGGGGTGTGAGATTGGGTTTTTCATCCAGAAGCACGACCTTTTCCTCTTAGTTATTTTTAGGCTATTATGTCAGCACCGCAAACTTCTTCGTATTTATTATTTCTTTTGCTTCATGACCCAGTTTTAATGCTCTAATATTAAAATTAAGCTTTGCTTAAAAGATATATATAAATGCCAATTACTTCTATTTTATTAATTAAGTTTATTTCAATCATATACAATCTCACCGTCGTAATTTATATATCCATATTTAAGAGTATCTATATGCCTTGGGGAAAATAAAGCGTTCGTCATACTATTGTTAAAATAATTTTTCATTAAATATTTTGTCATAGTTTCAAATATAATGTTTTCAAATGTATTTTGTTTATTTTCACGACCTCAATGGCGTGAAAATAATTTATATCATATGTATAATGAATTTCGGAACGCTCCTAGTAATATATATGTTAGTCACCATGTTTCAGAACCATAAATCAAAGCGTTAATGGCAGTATTATGTAATTCTTTCTATATTCGATTGGCATTTTAATATTGGATCCACCAAAGATGTGTGTTTATTTGTAATATATTATTTAGCTAATAAAGAGCATATGAGAAATAATAGCGTGAATGACACTATGTAATTATCTACCGCTTGCTCATTCACGCACATACTAATGTACTTAATTTATAAATGTATAATAATTTGTCAGTATATTAAATTATATTTTATTGTCGAACTTATTTGAGTAGTTCGAATTCTTTTTCTTTCACTTCCACATATTACAGCCATGCTTATGTATATTTTAATATAGTCATAGTTAATAGATGTCTCATTGTTTTGCTCAGCTTTGCTAGTCGGCCGCATTAAGATTAATTCTCATGTGCCGTCACTATTATGTTATTCATTAGGTGTTAGATCTGGGGCTTAGAGAGTGGGTTCGAATCCAGGCTGGTCCCTGACCTAAATCTTGGGCTTGACTGGGTTTGAAGTACATTTTGTGAGTTCCAGCTCATGTTAGATGGATAAACATATTTTGACCGGTACAATATTAAAAAAAAATAATAATTATAAGTTTAACATTACCATCAGTATTAGCACCATAACTATGAAATTTTTGGATGATAACATTTTTTTCACTTATGAATAAATATTCACCAATTCCATTTAATTATAGGTTGTACGATCATCATGTTGTCCAAGCTCTTAAAGCTTATCTCTAACGATGTATTAAACATTTTCATATGATATCAAAAGAATGTGAACTATTTTGCATTTTAAGTTGTCTTTAATTTTTCTGTTAAAATGGAATTTGAAGATTTCTGTTTTATACATTTGTAACTGAGCAGTTATGAATTATATGGTCAACTATATGAGATATATGAAGTATAATATGAGAATATCTCAGTACTTTTGTTCTTCACATGGAACATCATAGAATTCTTTCTTAGTTGCTCCATTTTTATTTTTTTGCATAGATCTATTAGCTAAAGGTTGAGAGTGTGTTGCAGAAGATAGATCTCTCAAATGGGTTATACATTTTCCAATTATATAACATTGATTTTTAAGGATCTAAAACTTTTAGACTGTATCTTCATATTCTTAGTTACGCCATCTGTTTTAGCAATTGATTTTTAAGGATCTAAAATGTTTAGTCTATCTTCATATCCTTAGTTAAGCCATCTGTTTTGGCAAAGAGTTTCATTTTTTTTTATCTGCACATCTTTGTGTTTTTTTTGGAAATCTAACTCAATTTTTTCAAATTACTTTTATCTATTAATAAAACCATTTTGAATAAATTCTGGTCTTGATTAAAAATCTTTACTCACTCTTATAATGTTTAGGAAATTTTAGAATATTATGTCTCCTGCTAACATTTAATTAGTTATAATTGTATTGCCTTTATCTCTGGAAGTTGGTGAATTGGTAATTGTATAGGCTTTTTTTATGTGTTGCAAATTTAATACTTGGAAGCTCTAGTCTGCTTTCACAACATAAAAACTTTTAACAATGCTTCTCTGACTATATAAGATTTAATATGGCTTGCTGTAATGCATTTCTCAGCTGTTTATAATTTGATTTTTTTATAGGCTTATCTCTGGGATGGATTCATCTTCAGTAGCTTATGTCTTTTGATGTATAAAAGTCTTCATATGATTATGCACTCATGATAAAATATTTTATTACATCTTTTGTTTTGAGTCAATACTTGTGATGAAGTTTGATTAATGACTTTTTGTTTAGATATCTTCCAGAAAAATCTTAATTGTTCATTTGTTTTCCATTTGGCATGCACAATCAATGCCCTATTTATGAGAAATACCAGAAAATTGTAACTTTTTTGTCTAGAATATAGATCAGTTTAATATAGCATTTTTTAATAGTAATATTATAAATTTCTGCCATTTGTGAAAGCCATCTGGATTAGCAGATGCAAATTAATCTTTGAATATAAATACCTTATTACCTTAGAAATTTTTTTGTAATTATGTTGATATGGCTTTGTGGAATGTATCATGTTTGACAATATTCTTAAGTTTATCTAATCATCAGATAAATATTTATATTTAGACTCTCTCAATGTAAATTGTTAGTAAATTATCTTTGTATTGTCATATAAAAAATATTTTTGTATATAGTTTGTAAATGATTTTATTTGAATAAAAAACTATTTTATTTAAAAGTAATTTTTAAATTTAGATAAAATATGGATAACTACTTTGAATCCATATAATAGTTTCCGGAGAAAATAAAATGTCTTTTAAAAAAAAAAAATCAACTTATTTAAAACAAAAGCTGATTAACAATAATTGTAATAAATAATTCAGTATATTTATAAAATTCTAAATTAAAAATAACTTGTTATTAAAGTTATTAATATATACATATATTTAAAAACTGCTTTTCCAGCCATATCTTTTAGATAGGATTGAACATATATATATATATTCAAGAATCCTTAACTTAATCAAAACTATTATGAATTATAATTTTTTTAAAATTTTTTTTATAATTTTTTTTACGTAGGTAGTCACAAGATTAATTCATCTTCTTGGCCAAAGAATTTTAGGAAGTTGGCAGAAAGCTGGTGTTTCGTTCGGTATAATACAATTTCAAAATTATATTAATTTTAAAAATATTTGTTAAATATTTTTTTAATTCTGCCTACTTATTTCAGTTTGTTTTTTAATTAGAAAAACCAAGTATGGATTCTCGCCCTACAGTTAGCAATTTGAATACTGTTGCAATTCTTCCTGTAACAGATGACGTTCCTCTTTCTACCTTTACATTAGAACTGCTTCACTCAATTAGTGCTATTGGCAAGTTTTTTTTTTTTTTAATTTAGACTTTAAATATACTGTTGTGTTTGGCTGAATTGCAGGGTTCAGACTCAAACCAACAGTAATATCAAAAAATATGATCATTCACAATTTAATATGTATAATTTATTAGAACAAATATACATATTGCAACCATGCAATGTGTGTTGGCAGTTGAATTAGAATATTTTACTGAGAATGGGATATAAGAAAAGAAAAGTAGTTTAGGTGGAATTGTATTTATATAAATAAAATATATAATAAATCTTTATTTGATTGAAATTCGAAAATTTCTTTTCTTTGAGGCAGTACACATTGTGGGTTTTTTTTTAATTAAAAAAAGAAAAGAAAGAGAAGTTAAATAATAAAAGAAAAGACGATTTTAAATACTGATAAAGTTCTGCGAAAGGTGACATCGGCAATTAAATATGGCCGTGGTAGTTACAAAAAAGAGAACTTTGAAAGCAAAAATCTAATGAAAGATAAAAGTTTGAAGAAGGAATTCAGGATGTGTTCAACATACACATGTGTGAAGAGTTTTTCAAAAGGATATAAAAGGGATAGACATGAGTAAGCTCTTTCATATATATGCCATAAGATGCAGTATTACCTCAAGATAGTTGCTGATATTCGGATGGGCAGCTAGAACGCCTGTCAATCTTTCTTTCCCTCGAAACATTTGTATAATGACTTAGAAGAATGAAGTCGTCACCTGCCTGAAATGAAAGCTTCGTGTCGAAGTTAAACCTAACCTGTGAATCATCGAGAAAAAACTTTAGGATCATATTTATTAAAAAAAAAAAGACTAGTCTATGGAACAATCTTACCAGTAATAAATCAAACTTACAAAAAAAAAGACTAGTCTATGGAACAATCTTACCAGTAATAAATCAAACTTACAACTTATAATGTTTATTAAAATAACTTTCTGAGATTTTCTATATATCACCTAACTATAAAAAATGAAAAGGAGAGAAAACTAAATTAAATTTGACGGACCATAATGAACTCTAAATATGATTAAATGGATCCCTGAAACCTTTATGGTTATTATATTACATAATTTTTTTTTTTATTATTGATTAACTTAAAATAAGTATACCTAAAATAAATAAAAAAGAAAAGAGATACAATGTATCGTTTGTTCAGGTCTAATAAATGCATCCTCTCAGCAGTCTTTGAAAATTCAACTATTGATAGCAGCACACTTTATTGTATTTTAAATTAATTATTCGGGTTTTAAGATACTTATATATTTTCATTAGTTCATAAAAATCTTCAGCAGTCTT
Organism: Epiperipatus broadwayi; assembly: GCA_028023455.1. Classification (NCBI taxonomy): domain Eukaryota; kingdom Metazoa; phylum Onychophora; class Udeonychophora; order Euonychophora; family Peripatidae; genus Epiperipatus; species Epiperipatus broadwayi. Next base: position 1,386,879 of record JAQFVV010000103.1, read on the forward strand.
TGAAAATTCAACTATTGATAGCAACACCCTTTATTGTATTTTAAATTAATTATTCGGGTATTAAGATATTTATACATATATATTTTCATTAGTTCATAAAAATCTTAGGGAATTGTTATTTTATGTTAGAGAGAGGGATTTTGATTCAGGGTAAAGATCATTTCATTGTCAATTTAATAGGGATGTTTAAATAACATCCTAGCACCTAATAAAAAAATAAATTTAAACTATTAAATATAAATATGGAAGGGAAATTTAGCCTATAATTTAAATAAGTCAATTTGTTTTTGTTTTTTGTTTATGTTAAAGCTTAGATAGATAATGCTAATCATCGCATATGTCTGAGTTAATACTTTATAATTAGGACTGTATTACCTGGAAATATACAATGCTTATGCTAAAACTTAACTAGTTAGATTCCACAACATGGATTAGTTGTGAGGGTGGTAGGTAATAGATATATTCTCAACAGATATATATAAACCTAAACATATCGCTGTTCCCATTTAATAAAAATGTAATAGACAAAAAACAGTACAATACATATTATACAATCAATAAATGCAATTTGTCATACAACTTAATCAATAATGAGCTGGTTATGCCAAATGACTGAACTCACTTCCAGCTGTATATATTAGATTATCTCATGAGTTCTAGTCTTAACTCTTCTGACTGTACTGGACAGCTTGCCTCTAGTTTGTTAAATGAATCTTCCGCCTCGAGTCTGCCATAGTCTTAGCAGTTTCCAGTTCTTTTGTGGACTTGCCTCAATGCATAGACCTATTGGTAGTGAATATAGTAGAAACACCTTCGCTGTTGGAAGTGGTTTCAATGGAGCGCACATTCATTCGTTCAAGTAGACTTAAAATTGTGTACTGTCATTTAAGTTAAACAAACGTTCTCTGTCTTGCATCCAAAAAGGCTGACTATTTATTGCTAGATCCTTTATCTTACTGACAGCAATCGGATTCAGAGAGCCTAACCAATGGTAGGATTTTATACATTAACCATACTTATGTTTTACCCTTTGGCCATATTTATACATTGGTAATCCACATGTTTAATCTACTTTTGAAGGCAAAGTCACATATGACATCCCTCCCCCTGGCTAAATTTAGCCCTGGAGAATGTAGTCATCGAGATGAGCTGGACGACATGTTGTCTGCTTTGTTGGTTTTCAGGTTTATTGCTTTTCTTGTCCGATGGTCTTGTCCCGCCTAGGTTGTTATCATCTTTGGTTTGGTGGTCATCATTTCCGCTTGATGTACTTATTTCTGTGTGTGGCTGAAAGTAGTGGAAGTTCCATCGCTTCAGTCCACAGCCACAATAGAAGCTCTTAGGAGGGCTATTTGCAACCCATGGCCTACCTAAGACATTAGTGTTAGATAATAGCACAGCATTCCACACCAAGTACAGCAATAGGAAAGACTCCAGAAGAAATGCTACTCAATAGACCTCTGCGAACTAACCTGTCAGCCCTGAAACCCAATTCCAAATCTGTAGAAAAAAAAAATAGCGAGATAAAAAGTACAAATAGCACTCAGGTACTATGTAGAATGTACTATGGATCTACAAAATGAATACCAGCAGTGGTTGCACATCTGAAAGGACTCTACACTGTAGTAGTTTAAACAGCAGATTGGTATCAATATCATCGCCATCTAAACCAACTGAGACTAAAACACAACATGTAAATACATAGATATATTAATACTTAAAAGATTTTTCAAATTTGACTAAAGGCGGGGGTGTGTGTATTATTATTAAAAAATAATTTTTAAAGCTTTACCTTTTTCTGTTTAAATATATTATAATTATAGATTGTTGTGTTCTGCATGATTATATTGGGATCTTAAAAAACATACAGATTTTGCGATAAAGATGAAATCTTAGAATTTGCAATTTTGTTTGTTTTTTTTCCTATTGAAAATAAAAATTCTACCAACTTTACACTTAAAATATCTCTCTCTTGGTTTAGAGATATAGTTTCTGAAGTTTATAAAAGTAGAGTTTAGCTTCATGTTTGTATAGAAGAATTTTATTTTTCTCATGTGTCAAAGCATCGAAAGCGAACCCGGGACAACTGCTTGTAAGGCAGCAGTGCTGACCACTTGGCCACCAACGCTTGGCTAAAAGAATTTTATTTTAGAATACTTTAGAATATTGTTCAACTTTTGCTTTAGATTAAAGAACAGGAAGATGTGGTAATTTGGATGGAGAATTCTGCTGGTTACAAATAGGTGGTAATGAGATAATATGCAGATGACAATAAAATTATTTATAATAGTTTAAACTAAATCTTTTTTTGGTGTGGACATCATTTTTTTTTTTAGTAAGGTCAAGAAACTTGAGAATAGTATGCTTGGATATTATCAAGTTACTTTCATAGGGTGAGACGGACATAAGAATTTTTTAGCATGATAAGTCAATAGCATTTTAAAATACAAATTTAACAAAATTTTCTAATGCATAAAATGTATAGATAACTTAGCATTTTTATTAATTCTTTATTTCATGAATTTCAAATTTATCAGTTATTGATTATTATTATTTTAATATTTAAAAATTTTTATTCACTGATTACAAAATGCATATTGAATCATGGTAATATTATTATAATTGCTTTTTGGTATTAGTAAAATAAACTAATTGAAGCTAGTTTTTGAAAATCTTTTTACAACTGTAGATTCATCAAGAATTGCATCTAAAATAGAATTAAGATTATTATAAGCCCATGATATTCAATCATTTGATTGTAGCATATTTTTAATTAATGATATTTAAATCTAAATATGAAACACAACCAAAAAAACTAGCTATATTTATTTATATAGTATGCATGTCATAATACAAATTTACTTTTCTATTTATCTTTTTTTCATATTTTTTTTTTTTTGTTATGTTTGATTATAAAAAAACATGGGATTTAAAAATAATGTTGAATTTTACAAGCAATGTAGAAAAAAATAAGAATAATGGATGAATTAAAACTTCAGAGAAAGTAAAATCATTTAATAATTATGGTCACTTTAGATATTTTTTGATGCATTGAAAACAACTTATGAACCTAAAAAATGATATAATTCTACTTAATCAATGAATGACTTTTTTTTTGTATGATAATAATGATATTTTGAACAAATGAAAGAACTATTTTAATCATTTTTTGAATAATGATACAGTAATTCAGATGATTGCTTTTAATGATATACCAATGCTACTGACTCAGATTCATGCAAAGATATTTAACTTAATTATTTGAAACAGCTCTTTGTAATTTTAAAAAAGAATAGGAGCATGTCATTATGAGATACCTCGAGAAGTTATAAAATATAGTGATAATATTTTGTCAAAAGTGTTGGATTTTTTTAGAATTATTTGAAACCATGAAATTGATTTTTCTGATACATCTATTGTTCTCAATTTATGCAAATGAACAGGATAAAAAAGATTACATCAATTATCATGAAATATCATTATTACTTAACTAAGTAAAAGTTTTTTTTGTTGTTGTTGAATAGGTTGCTTTCAGATAGAGATGAATGGTTACCAAAGATTCAGTATACTGTAAATAAGATTTTTATTGTCAACAAACTTAAGAAAAGTATCATAAGAAAAGGCATAATTTTTATATCATTTTTATTTAGAAAAAGCATTTGACATAGGTAATTGAAAAAGTTTGTGGCATAGTTTGAAATTAGTTGGTTGTCTATCCAGTTATATAGATCTTGCATGATAATATAAGAGGCATCATTATTATTGTTGATAGAAATTCAGAAGTATTGAAAATGTAAAGTGGTGTTCAATAATGATGTATACTAGCTCCAAATTTTGTTTTCCGTCTTTACAACAGTAGTCTCTCGAAAAATTTATAAGTAAAGTAACTCATAAAGCAGTCATCTAATTAAAATAGATCTTTAATGGAATTTTCCACATGAATCTGTTGGAAACAAAATGAGAACTTTATTTTTTAATTAAAGCTTCTATTTTTACAATATGCTAATGATTGTGCTATTTTTGCCATTTCAAAAAATAATCTATAGAATACATTTAGATGTTTTGATTGCAACTTAGAAAGTCTTTTATTTACTAATTAATGATTTTAAAAGCTTAGGTAATTTATCAGCCAGTGATGAAAGAAAAATTCTCAGTAACTTTTTAGATATAAATATACATTTTATTTTTATTTTTATTTTTAAACAAATCTCTTTCAACAAAAATGAATCTACAAATAGAATATGGCATATATCTTTTATATATATCAGGGGTGGCCAAGATGTCTTCCACGGTCAACCAGTTGACCGCAAGATCTCTGGAAGCAGATATGAATATTGACAAATTACAATATTAAATTCAGAGCTGATTTGAATATAAAAAAATAATAAAAATAGTTAAATTTAAAATAACACCTGTTATTGTTGATCTCAAAAATAAACCCAAGTTGGAAGATGCTGAAAAGAATTAAATTATTTTTGTATAATGCTAGAGCTAAAATTCTTAGAAATATTTAATTGCTATTTTCCCAAGGAGAAATGAAATAACTTATTCTGGAAAATTTTAATGAATTGATTTTAAAACAAAGAAGTTGTGAAGTTTTTAAAACACTTAGTCTAGCTAGCACATAATCCCCAATGAGATTTCAAAATAAAACAGGATTTTTTCCTGATATCAAAGCAAGAAACAAACTTTATATCTAGTTATTGTAAAGACTGTTAGCAGAGAAAATGTGGGGATTTTCCAAGGCACAGAAGTAGAGGATTTTTGTAAAATATTATTTTTATTGTTATGTATTTTTTTCTCTCTCTAGCAAAGTATCATCAAAATAAAAAATGATTTTTTTTCTACTTTGTAATTTTTTTTTTTTTTTTTTGTAAAATTTGCATCTAATTTATTTTAATACAATTCTAAAACAATAATTTTCTTTTTTTTTTTCTTGAATTTTTTTAAAAATTCAGGACCAGTTCTAAAAGTAATTATTTATAAGTAATTTAATAAATATTTTATATAGTGACATGGACAAATTGTAATACTAGAGGAAGCTGAAGTAATTTAATAGTAGTCATAGTAAAATCAGTTTGTAAGTATCTTCTAAAAACTTCACCAATATTTGTGAGTACCTAGAAAACCCTTATTTAAAAAAACATCAATTCATAAGTACATTTTAAAAATAACAGGACTTCAAACCATTATTTTTTTCTGTTCTGGTTTTTGTTCCAGCAAAAATATCATTTTTTTTTTTTTGGTTTCTAGTTCGAAACCCTGAAAAAAATGTAGTCATTCTCAGGTACACTTTCATCAAAAAAGTCGCCCCCAGCGTCTAAAAGTTTGGCCATTTCTGATATATATGTATGTTTTATCCATTTGTTTGTAAGTAAATTCAAGATCAAAAAAGCTATTGTTGGCTACTAGAGTAAATAGTTTAATTTGGGGACTATCAATAGTAATTGATAATACTACCACTAATATATTTCTCTAGGTTATTACATAGAATTATATCCATGCCATTAATTTTTTTAAATATATATATATTAAGAAAAATACTGTAAAGGAACCAATTGGTTTGTTGGAATTTTTTGCATATATGACTATAATGCTTACAAAAAATAAAAATATTAATATTCCCAGAAAAATATATATTTTTAAAAACATCAAAGCATGAACACATTTATAATGTAACATTTTTATATTATGCTATTTTTATTGTAATTTATAAATACATGTGAGTTTTAATTCTATAAATTCTAAATTAATAGACTCAAAATTTTAAACTATTTAATGTTACAGTATTGGATTTTCACATTATACAGGTCCAACTTTGCGATTAACTAGTGAAGTTATTGAAAAAGTTCTTGGAGCTTCAGCACTTGAAAGGTAAAATCTGAAAATTGTATATTAAAACAGACTTAATATAAATATTATTTAGTATCTTTCTTCCAATTCCAGAATCTATAATGTAATCAATGAGTCAGTTACGTGATTGTGCAATTCAGACTTTTGTGACTAGTTTTAAATTATTTTGTCTTTTTTACAAAAGGTACCTGATTCCATTTTATCATCTTTTACGGGAAAGTAGTCATATAGTCTGATTTTCACTGCCAGATCAGCATGCATTGATTATATCTATTGCTTTCCCTATTGTAGAAATCACTTGAGCCTGTTAATGTATGATAGAGAAAATGGGGGTGTGTAAGTGCCATTTGTACAATTTATTCAATGGCAGATTTAATTTAGAGTGGATCTCATTATGTCATATTTGCCTTTTACCCCTTTTATTGTTATTTTAGACAATTTAGTACATTCTCAAACAGATTTAAAATAATAAAATTATAATTTATATAAAATTGTGAGATTTACAAAATAAAGGTATTATTGCATTGTATTAAAATTTAATAAAAATATATATAAAGGATTGAAATTTTAAGATGTTAGTATATGAGATGCTTTAGGAATGTGAACTTTAATTTACGTTGTTTCTGTCATTACAAAAAAAAAGAGACTGGCATTACATGTGAACTTATTTAATATTAAAAAGTTGATAGCTAGTTTTAAGTTGATGTAATAACTTTTAAGAGAAATAAGAATGAATAATAAGAAAAGTTTGCTATTTTTTCTTCAAGAATCAATACTGTTACTATATCAAAATCATCAAATTTTATTTACTTAAAATCGTTTTTACAAGCTATATAAAATTTCATTTTTTAAATAGCTATGTTTAAAAAAAAAGATTGCTAGATCATGAAACATTGGATTTTAATGTATTTTGTCATCAACTGCAATGATTTTTTAAGTTTAAATTTAGAGAACTTTTCTATTACATTTTATGATTAGTGATATATCATAGCACTCCAATTTCAGATAGTCAGTTGGTTAAAGTTCTTGGCAATGATTTATCTTTTTAAAGATTATTTAAGATTTTGTATAGATGAGAGTTCATATCATGGAACTAATAATCAACTTTAACTAAGCTCTTTTCTTTCCATTAATTGCTTTTTCTGTCATAATTTTACCATAATATTTAGTTCTTTTTGCATTAATTTGATATGGTATGAAATACAAGAATTTGTTAAAATGAACAGCTGTAACAGAATAATAGATTTTTTTTTATATGTTTCTCTAGGGTTTAGCACAGCCAACTTTTATCACAGACTGAATAAGAAATGTGGCATGCATATTTAGTTATTGGTTCAGCAATTAAAACCTTGACTGTATTCAACATTCAAAAAACGTACTATTGAAAATCAGCTTGCTATTATGAATTTTTGTGCGCAAATGGAATTTTAGCAGAGGATATTTATGTTTGCTTGTATGATGAATAAATTTTTATTTTTACTTATTTATAATAGTTTGCTGATAATAAACAGGTTGAAAAAAGCAAACGAGTTTGAAAAAACAGGCAAAAAAATATTATATTACTGGCTTGTTTCTAATGACTGGTAAAGCTGTGAGACATATATTTTAATGTCAATGGGAATTATGTCCAGAAATGTCTTTTTTTAAATTTACATTGTTTTTTATAAACATTTAGATTTGCTAAGTTTTATTTGAAGGTGCCTGTTTAGTATATTCAAAGAGAAAGGTAAATAAAAAAACCTTATTCATCAATTGTTACTTTTTTATTAAATGAATAAACAATATATTTAATAATTTATTATACATGTTAATATATAGGGTATATGAGCACAGACTTTCACATGACCCACCACTCTCCACACTATCTCATAACACTGATACACTTGAACACATATATGTTGAAAAGATAAATAAATAAATAGACACAAGTATATAATAAGCCTGTGTGTTTCAGTTATACATGTTAATGTATCTTCATCTTGATAATATCCTGGAAATTTCAGTCAATGTGAAATCTTAAAATATTTTCTTTACATTTTCTGGAAATGCAGAGATTTTTGAATTAATGCCTACAATATTACAATGTAATTACTTGAGTATAATGAAGATGAAAATATTTTGTATAGATGCTTTATGAATGCATCAGATACAAAAGTTTTTTTTTTTTTTTTCATGAAATGGATGTATTCAGATTTCAATTTTATGCTATTTAAAACAATGTAAATCTGTTAAAAGTAAAATTTCATGAACTGATTCCGAGTTTTTGTATGGTAACTTAATAAAAGGGATGATGTTGGAGATAGATGGTTTAATGATTGGTATTTAAATTCAGTAATCAAAAATTTCATATGAATATTGTATATGATAGATTGGCAGAGTCTGGAGCTCATGGTTCATAAAATTGACTTTCAGTGACTGAACTTGTTATGAGCTCCTGAGTAATAAAATTATATTATTATTGCTAATGCACCAGATGCTTAGTGCATTCTCACTACTTTGGATACTTACAGCAATTGGTTTGAAGCATATGTAACGGGGGAAAAAAGGATAATATTAATTATGATTATTTTTCATTAGTTGATCTAGATAAATATTGGTAGTTTTTTTGAATTTCAATAATTTTTGTCAATTACAGTAGTTATCTCAAGTTCAATATCATCTTGCAGTGAATATCCTCTGCATATCTCAATTTAGAAGGAAGTCAGCTTATGTCTATTATATTGGAAAATAAAATAAATGATGATGTAAGATGGGTATTTTGGTATAATTACTTATCTATCTAACTAAGCTTATGGAGATTTGAGTTAGTGAAGTTAAATAGTATATTAGTACAAAAACGTTTTCTAATTTGCTGTATGTAGCTAATATAGCTCTGCCATATGTGCACCATAAAGAAGTTTGAGTTGCTATTTTACATGGCTTGCATTGGTGATTAAAGATTTTGAATTTTCTTATGTATATTTGGTTTATATTTAGTCAATTGTTTAATAATATCTATAATTTATTTCATCACTGATATCCTTTGTGTTATGCAATATAGGCAATACTATTAAGATAAGGATTTGAAATAATTAAAATTAAAAGGTATGAACAAGAGATTGTACTAACAAGAAGAGAATATCTAAAAAATCAGAGATAAAATTCCTTTTCGAATAGTGTACTTCAATATCATGAACGTATGTGCAGGGATAAATTTATTCCTGAAATAATGTAATTCAATATCATGAACATACACCTACATAAGTTAAATTTACAGTAGTACGTGAAATGTACTCACATGTTCTTAGAGTTAGATTTAAATCTGTTATGAATAGATAATATCTTTGTGAAACTGATAAAAAGAAAAATAACTCCTATAGAAAGTTAATATATTCATTATATTAAATTGAAGTGAAAGATACTAGATCATCATCCAACGGTATATTCTAAATACTCTTGCATATAAATAAATTTATTAATTTATATAAATTTTTTATTTTTTTTTATTTGCCAATATAATGAGCATAAACTTCAGAGTTCCTTTTAAACTGGGATAAGCTGGATTTAAAATTGGTTTTAGTATAAAGGATCATATTCAAGTATTGAGAAAAGTTATAGAAAGGACCAATAAATATAAGTTGCCATTATGCTTTGGATATATAGATTATGATGGATATATAGATTATGAAAAGGCATTTAATTCTATAAACATTTCTTCAGTGATTAAAACATTGGATCATCAAAGTATAGACTCAGGATATTGTCATATTCTGAAGAATATTTATAAAAATGCAACAGCAATGATTAGATTACGTAATGATACTAGGAAGATTAACTTTTACAACAGTTTTGCAAGAAGTATTTTAATGGATTAAAATGGGAAGCTAAGGAAGTAAAAATTAATACATTATTTAAATTATCTAGATTTTGCAGTTGATGTAATTGTTTTTTTGAAAGTAATGATTTAGAATTTTAGAAAATGTTGCAAAAGTTATCAGTAACAAAGTAAGAAAGTAGGATTAAAGATCAACATTAAAAAATATATAAAGTAATGTTGAATGGATTTTCTCAAAAGAAGCAAATAAAGATTGATAGCAGTGAGCTATAAGAAGTTAACAACTACAAATACCATGGTCAGATGATTATTTCAAATGAAAAAATAATTGATGAAATTAATCCTAGAATTAAAGTTGGTTGGAGTGTTTTTTATAGAAATAACTTAATATTGAAAGAAAATATGCCTATGTGTTTGAAAAGAAAGGTTTTTAATAAGTGTGTTTTGTTATGGATTTGAGAATTGAACACTTAACAGAAGATCAATATAGAGACTTCAGATCATTCAACAAAGTATGGAGAGATGCATGTTAGGAGTAACAAGAAGAGATCGAAAATGAAATACATGGTGAGAGAAACAAACATATATTACTGACATCAATAAAAGAATTAAAGACTGAAGTGAAATTAGGCTTAATATATTGTTAGAAGAGATAATAATAAACAAACAATTGAAATCTTAAACTGGATCCCAAGAGATTGTAAAACACTTAGAAAGAGACATGTGAGATGAGTAGGTGGAATAAGGAAATGTGCTGGGGTGATGTGGAGAAGAGAGATCAGAGAAAATGATTTGAACTCGGAGAGGCCTTTATCCTACAATGGATCAATAACTATTGAAAATGATGATAAATAAATTTATTATGATCTTTATTAAATATTTTCTTGGATGCCTTTTTTATTTAGTACACCTGGGTCTCGTTTTTTATGGTAGATAGGTTCTTCAGAAAATGCACACAAAAATAGACTTTACTTACCTTGAAAAATGGAGGATAGGTTCTGTAATTTTCAGAAATTGCATAAGAGCAAAGCAACAAGGAAAATATTACTTTAAAATTCACATTAAAAAAATAAGGAAATAAAGTATGACTAATAAAAAATTTCAAATATTTTAAAAAAATTAATACAAGACAAACTTTTTTTTACGTTTTTTATTATCTACAGTATTTAATTTTACATTTTTTCATACATATTTTAATCATTACCACTATTTGATAATATACGCCACTTTCAGTCTTGTACTCTATTAATGGTTTTCTGTTTTTATATTAAAAAAATGAGATCGCAATCAAAACAAAATTTTAAAAATCTAAAAAATTATTTATTTCTGTTATATCTAACAAATTACGTTTTAAAAGTTTAAAATTTTTGAATATTTATGTGATATTTTTATATAAGTAAGTATAAATCTATTATTATTATTTACTCATTACTATAAGTAGGCTATTTACATAGAAGCTAAGAGAAGCTAAGATTCTAAATACAGCTTCAGGCCATATTCACATTAGCTGTTAATATAATGTTATATTTTTGAAAAAAAAAGTATTTCAAGTCAAAGTAAGTTATTAATAATTTAAATTTTTTGATATCTATAAATATAGTGAAATATGAAAGATATTAAGAAGAAACATGAATCGCATAACTTCAAAATTGCATTAAAATAATCTGAATATAATGAGACCCAGGTGTACATACATCAGAGGTTAAATAAATCACAAATGAACTATTTTGAGGTATTATGCATTTTAATATTTTAAAGTTCCAAAGCACAGTCTATATTACAAAAATCAGATTCTACAATAAAATTATGAAAATAGATGTCATCATCACAAGCAGTTTTATGAGATTTATGTATTTAAATGCAGTGTCAGGATTCAAATAATTAAAAGACTTAATTTGATACCCCTACTAATAAATAAAAAAATAGTTTTATTATTTTTCTTCATATAATATATCGTGAAAATTTTTATATCCTGCAATCTATTTTTTTTTTCACTTTTTATGTATGCTATATGGAATAATAAAAAAATGAATAAAAATAATTTTATGATATTAAGAGCTTCCTTCCAAAAAAAAAAATCAAAATTGTTATTTACCAGTAAAATTTCCAAGTAAAAATTTAAAAACCATCATAAAACTCAATAACTCAGAACATATAATTTTTTTAATTAAATTTTTATGCAAATTTCACTGATCAAGGAAATTCAACATGCAATATAAATAGTGAGTTCTATTCTACAAAATTCTATGGCAAACTAATCATATATAAGGGCACCAAACATACAAGCATAAAACAGTAAATAGGATAAGATTCAATTTGACCAGATTAAATACCAGCAGATGACATCAACATCTACCAAAGGATAAATAAATTCTATTTCCATGATTGCCAATAATAAAAACAACCATTTCATGTAAGGACTCGTCCTACATATGAATTTATTGTAAACTTTTGTAGACAAAACTTCTATTTATAATATTGATGCATATTCAGAATATGAGTTTATTTTGTTGATAATAATTGTGAATTTATTACTAGAATAATGAATGTATAGGAATAAAAATATATTTCATAAAAAATATCTGGTTTGTTTGTATAGAAATCCCAAACTATTACCAAGTTCCAGGAGCATGTGCACAGTTATTTTAGCATTGAGATTTGTGAATGCTAATTGTGAATATATTTCTTACAGTTTGTGATATTAAAGATCACTATATGAATAAACTGACAATAATAATCAAATTAACATAATTACAAGTATGATTTTAATAATTAGTGTTTTCCTGAGGTGTTCTAGTTGTATTTTTAAAATATTTGAGTATTTCCATTATTTAATATGCGTATTGAATGTCTTTAGAAAAAATTAACTTTATTTAAAAATTTAAATACATTTAACTGTTAGTAATAGCACAACAAACAGGTTAGTATATGCACAATATTTTGAGAGGTATTATTCTCCCTTCTTCTTCGGGTGTTGGTGGCTGACCAGTGACAATACTAGCATGGAATTCAAACTTGGACCCTTAGATTCGTGAGTATTGAACTTTATTTTACTCTAACCGAGCCATCCTGCCAAAGGCAGCAGCCTATAGAAAATTTCATATACTTATGTATGAGGTTTCTCCTGATTTCTCCACTTTTTCCTTAAGAGCAAAATTGATTAGCGGTTTCTATACATTATGTATAGTCACACTAGGTCTGCTTATGGGATTTTTTGCCATTGTCACGAATTTTCTTCTTTGTACCTTTTCTTTATCCAATATTTTTGTATTTTCCCAATTGAACATATTTTCATTGTCACATACATGGTGTGTTTGCTCTCTTCTAATCAATTTGTGTATTACCTATATAAATGCAAGTGTAAGTCTGTACAATGTATTAAAATAGATTGTGCAGAATATGAACATGCAAACACACACGTAATTTGATTTAAACATGCATTTTAACTATTCTTCACATTAATGCTTTTCATATTTTTTTTTTGTTAAATTGTTTTTTTTTTAATATAGATCTTAAAATATGTTTTTGATCTAATAACCTAATTAATTTAATGATTAAATGATTATGATTCTTTATGTCACAGCTCTAATACCACAGTACCAAAAAAACTAATAGAAAAAACCGAAATAATTTAAGTATTGATTTATCTTTCTGAAATGTATATAGTGTTATAAGTAATACGTGTGCAGATATATATGATAATGTTAATGTAAATAAAGTAATTATTGCACATATACATAATTAGTTATTCTAGCAAAATTTACAAGAAATTACCATGGACTGAATTTTAATTATTTTTGCAAAGTAGCTATATATATAAACAGAACTCGCACATATAGAATCTGCAGCAGACTGAGTAAAGCATATATGCAAAAGCTTGGATAATGAGATGTAGATTTTCTCATTCTTAAGCAAATGTTAATACAGAAGTAATATATACACTGCAAAAGATATTTGTTAGAAACTGTCTATTTAAGAATTATTATTTAGTTTCATTTCTATATATATATATATGTGTATAATAAACATGTTTATTTTTATTTAGTTTATGTAGTTAATTGTTTATTTAACTTAGACATCTCCTGGTATGTATGTAACCCATCTCCCCCCAAGCATACACAGCACTTTAAAATTGAGAAATGTTTATCAAGGAATATAAAAAACATTAAATAGTTTTATGTTTGATTTATTGACAAAATTTTTCAAAGCCTTAATTTTTGTTTTTAATATACAGCCTACTATATTTGAAAAATGTTATTAATGGGCACCAACTAATGAATTACCTAATGTGACAACACATACAAACAAAGTTTGTTATTGTTAAATACAGTCAGATAGAAAAACATAATAGATATAATCAATTTTTAAAGTTGAGTTTGCAATCTAGACTATTGTAGTCTTATTAGCATTTGATGTCATTTGCTGAAAATATAATTCTATGGTTGATTATAAGGTTCTAATCTGATATTTCTTAGTGTAGCTAATGATAATAAAACAATTTTTCCAGGAGAAAGTTCTCTATTTCTGCTTTTAAAAAACAAAAACTAGTGGACACACAATTTTGAATTAAGAAAGGAAAATACAAGGTACATTCTGAAATATGATGAATAATACTATATCTACTGAGAATGTCATATTGATAATTAAATCTACTTATAAAATAGGCAATTGAAAATATGTATTTGTAAAAATTATATTATTAGAAAAGTAGAGAATTAATATAATTGAATAAGGAAAACATGAACTTGTATTCGTTTTAAGCTTTGTTATTTTTAGTGCTCTTATGGAAATTTTTTATATGTTAAAGAACTTATGAAAATACAGCGTGTACAGTAATGAAATGAAAGTGAAAGTGCATATGAGTCTGAAATTTCAGATCATTCACTCTTCCAACTTCTGTAGGTTTTGTTATTTTAGTGATTGATTATTTGTAATATGTTCTGTTGGTCTAAACTGCATGAACTGTTTGAGCATACAACAATTTTATTCACTTGATGGAAAATATTTAGTTTGGTTAAAGTTATTAGAAGTTTAGCATATATGGGATTATATAAATTCTTATAGATAAAAGTATTTTTGATTAAACTGATTTGGAAATAAATTTAGCTTGTATAGGAAATACATTTCTATAGATAGAATTATATTTAATTGGACTAATTTTAGAAATAAATTTAGTTTATATAAGAAATATAGGGGATTTGAACACAGGCTTTCAAGCACCCTTCAACTATCCACAGTATTTTATACCACTGATACACATGAACATATACATGTAGAAAAGATAAATAACCACCAATATATGTATTTTGTGCTGTACCAGCATTCATCATTTGGTCCAGATTATCATCTCCCACACATCAGTGTTATGAGGGTGTGTTTGAAAGTCTGTGTTCAAATCCTCTATATTTACAATTAAACTCCAGGTATATGAAGAATACCTGTATTTCAAATCTTTTATATAAAAAACAAATTCCTAGAGATAAAAAGGAAAAGTATTATTTTAATTTATTGGGAAATAAATTTTATATGTAAACTTTAAGTGATTTTCTAGTAGATAAAAATATAATGAAATCTATTGTGCTAACTGAAGTAAAGGAAAAATTGATAACAGAGTTTAATTAGTTCAGGCAGAAACCATTTAAAAACAACAAAGTAAAAAAATACCTCCCACCCGGATTTAGCAGTAAAAGTAGTTACCTCAAAAAAAGAAGAGAAAACACAAAAGAAAAAAAGATATAAAAATTAGAGAGAAACAAATAGTTTGTTTTCTTTTTCACTCCTGAAGCAATGGTAGATCATTGGTGAATGTCATTTCCAGGATCTCTGCTTCTGTGGGTAAACAAACCATTTAGGGATTAAGCAGATCACCTCGATATTATTTTATGAATGCCTCAAGGGCTTGCCCAGGGTTTAAGAGCAAGACTTTAGTAGAAGTAAAGTACAGCTTTCCAAATTGTTGAACTTCATAGAACAGGATAAGCAAGGACTTTGTCTTTTGTAATTGGTAGATAATATATTATTAAATCAATATTATTCATATAAGGCATATGTATGCGTATATTAACGTATAGTTTATATCTTTAGTTTTTTTGCATGTATATTAATTACTCTGTTGTACAATATTAAATTATCTTAAGACTAAGTTGTTCAATTTGGGTGTGTTTTTAATTAGGGTTAGCTATTATTATTTGTTAGTTGCCCAGCAATACAAGTGAGGACTTACCACCTGACTGACCAGAGATTTTTCTTTTTTCTCTCTCTCTCTGAATTTATTTGGAATGGAATCACTCAAAGAACTTGAACTTCTTGGTTGAGTCTCCCACTTTCATAATTAGTCTATAATAGCTTAACATAGTTGTCAACGTATTACAACAATTTAAATTATTGTACTGCAATTGATAAATAACATAACTGGCTATATTTATTATTTATGGCCTAGCTAATTGGACTATACTTTTTTTTTATTAGTTCTAAAAAAAAAGTCATAAAGAAATAAAAAAAAAGTACTGATATTTAAAAAAAATAATTTATTAAATTTAAATTATGAACATAATGAACTATTGCTAGTGATAATATATATATATATGTAAATTATTTATATAATAAACTTTCTAATTTTAAAACCTAAATTGTTTATGGCCATATCTTATTCGTAAGATATATTAATGTTCCTAGCAAAATTACTAAAACACCCATAGATAGATTGCTATTTCTTAATAGTGTCTTCACTAAAGAGGAAAAAATAAGACTTGTGTTTTTAATTGTTTTTAATTATAAAAATATGCTTTATTTTATAAAATCAAAAATTAAGAATAAACCAATTTCAACTATTTTTTAGTATCTAGAAATTAACAATGCTCTTTATGTTTTTGAATTACATTATACATAAGCACTATATAGATAGCAATTCTTATTATATCTGATTCATTATTTAGTATTTTATTAATAGTAATCTTTCATGTCTGCCTTTTTTTAATAATCTGTTTAATTACTAATCTCTTTATTTGAGATTTTATTTTTAACTAAATCTTTTTTTTTTATTATTACTATCATTAAAATTAGAACATATATATATTTTTAAGTGCTAATTTACAAATCCTCTTTATATGTAGGAATGTCCATTTGGTCTACTTTAAAATTTTTTCATAATTTGTGCTCATTTAATAAAATTTGCTAATGTGTTTATTTTATTTTTTTTTAAATTAGTGTAAATGAATATCGACTAGCTAGCTGGCTTGGCCAGCAGGAAGATATGCATCGTATTGTTCTTTATGAAAGTGACTTCAGAATGACACCCTGGACTCAGCGCTGCATTCGTCATGCAGATTGCATCCTAATTGTAGCGCTGGCAGATCAGGAACCAACTGTAGGAAAGGTATTATAAATTTCAATTAATTTTAACTATTAAGCATCACATGATCACATTTCCTATACTAGCACATTAATTGTTGATAAACAGAGCAAAACTCTCCATATAGTATTGCCACCTGTGCTAAACAGAGTAATCAATGGATGCCAGAAGGTATTAGATAGGGATTTTATGCACAAGCCTTCTGGCAACCATTGATTACTCTGTTTAGCACAGGTGGCAATACTGTATGGAGAGTTTTGCTCTGTTTATCAACAATTAATGTGCTAGTATAGGAAATGTGATCATGTGATGCTTAATGGTTTAACAACAATCCTGCCTAATAGGATAGTGGTGGCTATGGTTGTAAAAGAGCCAAAGACACCAAAATATATGGGTTCTGAACTGAGTTCAGACCCATATGACTATATAAGCTATTGAGCTTAGATTGAAAATATTTTTTTGTGTTTTCAATTTCATTCTCATAGTTTTGTAGTTAAGTAGAGATAAAAGGTGGTTGTTAGAGGGTTGCATTAGATCCTAAGATCTAGATGCAGTGCTCTCAGATCCAAAGCTCCTCACTGACGAAGGCCACAAGCCAGAAACTAGTCTGGGGATATTGGATGAGTAGGCATTAGATAGGGATTTTATGCACAAGCCTTCTGGCATCCATTGATTACTCTGTTTAGCACAGGTGGCAATACTGTATGAAGAGTTTTGCTCTGTTTAATTTTAACTATGTTGTGCTAAAAATAAATCAGAAACATCTATATTTTGTATTTCTCCCTAGTACCGTATTAATTATTCTTAAACACAGAGGCAAAACTCCATACAGTAGCGCCAAGTCAGAGTAATCAATGTATGAATCAAAGACACCAAAAAGTATGGTTGCTGAACTAAGTTCAGATCTATATGACTATACAAGCTAATGAGCTAGACTTGAAAACATTATTGTGTTTTCATTTTGGATTCAAAGCTTTATATCTAATAAGGTAAAAGATGACTGCTAGAGGGTTGCATTATAATCTAATATTGAGGTGCAGTACTCTCAGATCCAAGGCTCCTCACTGATGAAAGCTATAAGCTAAAAACTAGTCTGGTGATATTGAGTAGGCACTAGATAGGAGTTATGCACAAACCTTCCTGCATCCATTGATTACTCTGGCTTGCACTGAGTGGTGCTATTGTATGGAGAGTTTTGCCTCTGTGTAAACAGCTTGGGTAAGCATAAAGAATGGTGATCATGTAATGTTTAGTTACTCTTAAAGTTAGTTTTCATATTTAAATTTTATTACAAGTTAATTTTGTCTAAAAATGGTGATAAAGAAGGGTGAATGATAAACAACTAAAACTAACATATATATAAAATGACTTCACAATTTTGTCTTTTGTAAAAATAAAAAATAATTATACAGATAATTCATGAGATATTTGAGCACAAAATGGTGAATTTATTTCAATAGTTTCATTAAATTAATCAGGCAGAATTGTGTTGTTGTTTTTTTAAAATAAAAAAAATCTTAGAATCAATCAAGAAATTTGTAGATTTTGATTAGTCCACTATCACCACTAAATTGAATTATCTAAAACAATTTTCATTTATACAAAATTTAATTCATGATGAAATGATCATAATAAAGATTGAGTATAATACAAAAACATTAGATTTAAGAATAAGATAATATGTAGTCTATTCTAAGTATTAGTCATTGGAACAGTAAATTTACAAATATGGTTTATAAATAAATCACATTTAGCTTAATTGTTATTAATACTGAAGTATTATTAACATGGTATATTTTTACAGGTTTTACTTTTGCCTTACATGTATATATTGTAGTGCTGAAATAGAAGCTTAAGAAGGTGATCAGCCAGCAGTGCATACATGATATAATAGCTTGGTCAGAATTGTTTTAAAATTACTAATAATTACTGATTAAAGGGAAATGAATGATTCAGTATTTTGTTTCTTGTATGTGTATGCATAGGTGAGATATATAAAAGTAGCTTACTTGGATCAAATAAATAAAGATAACTAAAATTTATGAATTTTTATTGAAATAAATGTCAATAAAAGAATTTGATCCAGGTAATGGTGTTTTAATAGAAATAAAAGAGATTGAAACATATATATATATAACTATTTTATTTTAAAAAAATACAATTTATCCAAACCGCTTCTAACATTTTTTAGCAAAACTCTTTATTTGTACATATATACATGCACCTCTTCAGAGCTATGATATAATGAACAAAATAAAATACATAACTATATAATAATACCATAAAAAAAAATGTAAACAATAAAAAATTAAAAACAACATAAAATATATAAAAAGCTAATAAAACTGAAATAAATAATCAAACCCAAATAAAATAACCCAATTAATATAAAATAAAATATACAACATAAATAGAAAAGAAATATAAATTATGCATGTGTATTCCTAACTGTGTATATATATATTCAAGGACAACTATTAATCTAAATATATTATCTATTATTATTAACAATCTCCTAATTATTTCTATTCTTTATAAACTTAAACTTTATGGTTATTAACTAATATTCTTTTAATTTTAAATCATATAGTATCTATTATTTCCTTACTCATTCATCTATTAAAAATAATATTTTATATTATTATTTTTTCATATCTAAAACCTATAAACATTATAATCTTTGAACTTACCCAGTTCACTTTAATCTCTTTAAAAAAACATTTTTTTCAAAAAATTATTTTATACCCTAGCTCTCTCTATTACATATTATTTAAACCAAATATATATATTCCCTACAACTTTTTATTTATATATATATATATTTATTTTATACACTTTAACTTTTATTATTATTATATAATTCTCATAAATTTATATTATACTGCTTCATATATATATATATTCCCTACAACTCTTTATTTATATATATATATTTATTTTATACACTTCAACTTTTTTTATTATTATATAATTCTCATAAATTTATATTATACTGCTTTATACGTAAATATTATTCTAAGTTTTTTATTATTATGTAATATCTATAAATATACCCATGTTTATACTCCTATTTAACTTAACCATTTTTTATCATCCACAATTCATTTATGAACAATTTTCTCTTTATATATTTACCTCTATATATCTTATTTAATAACTATATCTATACCAGTCTCATCTTAATCTCAGAATCCCTATTAAATTTTGGTTTTATCTGTCTTATTAATATAGCTTCTTTAATATTTTCTGTATGTAACCTCATTTTTATTGAACTTTGTGTAAATTTATGTCTTGTTTCTTTCATATATATATATATCAGTGATTTATTATCTGACATGTTGTTTTAATCTTGTTTTTATAGAATTTTTTGTTTCTCCCACATATTTGTTATCAATCCCACTATCTAGATATTGTTTGCATTTTATCACATATACTCCATTAATTATTTCTTTATTATCTTTATTATATCCTATGTATTTGTTATCTATCAAATTTAATAGGTTTTCTCTTTTTTTATTAACTATTTTTGTAGTAATTACTCTTTTGTATTTTTTATTAATTTTCTTTATAATTTTGTTAAACTTATTCACTATAATATTATTCCTTTCTTTTTTCCTTTACTCTTTTCATTTTTATTTATCTTATTCTCTATTTTTCAATACTTCTTTTAATTATATATACAGGGAAAACATTCATTTTTAACTCATTGATTATTAAATCTTTTTGTTTAATATAGTCTTTTTTTTAACATTATATCATAGCTCTGAAGAAGACTGCAGGATAGTCGAAACGTAGGTGTATGTATATATGTACAAATAAAGAGTTTTTCTAAAAAGTGTTTGGATAAATTGTATTTATAGGATAATACAGCAAAATAAAGAAAAGTATGATTTTGGTAATATTTTAAAAAAATAGTTAATTTGATTACATTTATAGACAGAAAAATGAATTTACAAATTTGGTAGTAATAGTAATTAAAAGATAAGAAAAAAGAAAGTCTGTGATCTATTATGTTCTTTTAATTAGAAGTAGAAATGTTAAAAAGAAAAATGTGGAAAAATTCTTAAACAGATTAAAAGAAAGTATTAGACTGGGTAACATTAAAAAAAAAAAATGTCCACAGAGACATAATATTAAATTCAGAGAAACTTTGCTTCATGAACTATAACTGTGGTTGAGATATACATGACTGTGTTGGAAAGAAATGATTTATTAAATGTAAATCATCATTGCTAGAAATAGAAACTCCTGATTTATTGATTATTATTTCTTGATACAGCTACAGAAACAGCATTGCTGATTAATTTAAATGTGTACCAGTGTGCCATAATTATATAATTATCTCCCGAGGACTACCTGAGCTTGACACTTAAATACCACAAAAGTAGGATAAATTATAACTAATCTATCTATGTCTATGAAAAATGTATGCCCTTGTCATTGTTGAAAACTGGACATTTAAATTATATAAATTGCAAGGATAAAAAACATCACAGAATTAATTTATACTGATTATTAATAGAAGTTTATAATATATATATCATGATAAGACACTACAAAAATAAATGGAAAAGGCTTTAGTAAATCAATTTTTTCAATTTATTGTATTTTAATTTATTTCTTTTATATTAGTAATTAAGTTCCTTTTATTTAGTTATTTTTTTATATGCTTATTCATGGTATGAATTTATTGTAAAATAATTGTACTTTCTATGTATGTGTTAGACATATTTTGTAAATAAATGGTTATTAGTTTATAAAATTCAAATTGTTAGTACCATTTTATGTTGCAGCTTTTATTTCAGATGTTCACATTAGCACTTATCAATCTTATGTTTATAAAAAAAAAAAGAAAAAAAAATTAAATTAGAAAGACTGCTTAACCATTGAGAAAATGCCAAATATTACAAGGGGATATGAAAATATAGGAGTTAAATTGGTCCATCCAGTATTTTTTTCTTTTCATAAATGAAAAAATGACACTCTAATAAAGACTGTAAATATATGTCTTTTCATTTAAAACAGATTACTTCTGAGTGGTAAACCTATTTTGAATCCCTAGTATTGATTTTGTGGAAGTGATTGGGAAATATAACACATTTTTAGGTCCAACCCTCTATCCGTATCTATTATAACTCTATGAAAGTTATACTAATTAGTTATATGTAAAAGTAGTCACTTCAGTTTTCCAGTACAATATCAATATATTGTACCATTGGGATATACATCAATTTTAATCAAAGTATGCACTGTAAAATTTTTTTTATAACTATACAAAACTTCTATTTAGTGAAATACCTAATAGAAGTATCTCCAATTTCCACATTACTTCATCTCTGCCTTATTAGATAGTAATAATATATTTCGATAGCCATAAAGATAAAAGTAGAAAATAATATCCTAGTATAATTGATCATGAAAACGCACTATCAGTTCAATAACATTTCTTCAAGATATCACTCAAATTTTAGGATAAATATTTTTTTTTTTTTAAAATTTAAAGCAATATTTAAAATTTTAAAATAAAAACCATAGCTTAAATTTGCCACATAAAATATTTATTTTATACACCTATTTCATAAGCTAATTAATAAACAGATATTATACACATATGTGTATAAATGTGATTATGTTTATATGTGTACTTATAAGTAATTATTTAAATGAATTTTGTTGTAATGAAGATTACTCAGTAAATTTTACAACAATAATACTACGAAAAAATTAAACATAATAATAGTAAACTAAAATTTATAAGGAAGGTATTTCAATGAGGCCAATTATTAGTAATTATAATACTTATTGTGAAAATATTTTGAAATGGATTTGTAGAAAGATTTCTAAAAGATATATAACATTATTTGATGAAAATATTGTTAATAATTCTAGACAGTTTGTTAATAAATTGAATGAATTTTTGGAAAATAGAAGATTTTTCAGAATGCATATTTTATAAAATTAGATATTGTTAGTATGTATACTAATATTGATCCAGAAGTTGCTATCAATAAGGTTATGGAATTATATATAAGGGATAAGGAAATCAAATTAAAAATAGAAAGTTTTCAATTATATGAAATTTTGGTAATTTGTTGTAAGAATGTTATTTTTAAATATGGAAGTAGTTTTGGTAAACAAAAACGGGTTTAAATATGGGAAATAGTTTAAGTGGATTTTTAGCAGAGGTGTATATGTTGTAACGAGCCATCTATACGTGTGTGTGGTCAAGCCGCAGAATTGTGACGGACCGGATCCCACACCACAGAAAGGGTAGAGTGCATCTTACTACAGTCAGACTTAGGGTTTTCGGTAGGATGTAGAGAATGACATGATGAAGTACCTAGCCAAAGGTTGTATCTGATTCAAAGCGATAGCTCTAATTTACCTATTGTATTAAGATACAATTTAGGCTGGTTCATCTATATCTTATCCCTTTTTCAGATCCCATTACACCTCGGAATTCAAACCTAGAGAGAAATTTGCCTTTGACTCTCTTCAGGAATGAATTTCACTCAGAACGATAATTATCTAACCTCTATATAGGTCTTATTGGCTTATATTAATTAACCCTACTATTGAATCATTATATATTTATATGGAGAAAATGTGTGTGAGTATATGCCTATGCAATCAAATAAATGGATGGATGTGTAAATGATTTTTGATAAACTAGAGACCAATGAACATTTAAATCAAAACAACAGTTTTTATTGATAACAAGTGAAATTTAAAATTCTTTAACAATAGTAACAAAAAAAATGTAATTCTGTGTGTTGAGCATGAAAATCTACCATATTTTATTCAAATGTATTTACTATTCCATTTCTTCCCATCTTAGAGTTACATGATTCAATGTTTACTATTTATACAATAAATTAAGGAAGATAAGACAAAAATCATGTTTAAATTAATGACGAAGCCGGCTTTGTTCTCCAATTTCAAACGTATATGATTAATATTCCATCTTCTTGGGCCCCCTTACTTAAGTAATTGATAGTAAAGAATCATTTATAAGAAGGTTAGTCTTTCATACAGAATAATAATAAGTATAACAATTGTTAATCAATAATAAATAAACAAATAATTCTGTCCTTTAAAAAATGTCTGTAATTTAATATGGAAAAGTATATATATATAAACTCTTACCTTCCATATAACATCATGGTAATGGTCCGATGTCAAAGTCACTATGACGGAAGCTAACCTAGATTTTATTTACTTAATAAAAAATAGTAACTTTAGCTAACTTAGCAATCTCCCACCCCCCTTCTATACAACGCTACTTTAAACATTTTGGACTATTCCTAATCCTAACCCAGTAAAGATTTCCAAGTATAAAAAGAAAAGTAGAATGAAGTTTTACAAATGCACATTAAAAAAAAACAATAAAAAAATTTCTAACATAAAGTAAAAAAAAAATCATATCTTTCTTAATAATCTTGATTAAAATTGTTGAGTGAGGCGATAATGTCTCTTATGGATAGAGTCCGTAACTTTCCTTCATTATACTTCAATGAATCCTTCTTTGACCCTTAACTCCTTCAGCAATGTGGTTGGAATGATGTTGTCTCCAGTATGGCAGCTGCTTCCTTCGCAAATCCATTTAGACATATATGGTGAGATATTTGATGTTTCTACAGGCATTAAATATATCAGCAAATTAAATACACACATCATGCTTCACTGGCTGGGAGAATAGCACTTCGATTCTATGGCGACTTAGTTTAGGAAGGATGCATTATTTGATATTTTATATATACAATTAAAAAAAATTAATTTCCTTCAACTTATTGTTGAGATTTGGTTAATAAAATAAAGAATTCTCTTATCTCGTAATTTATGTTTATACGTCAAAGATATATAATTTTTTTTAAAATAATGGTGCAGTTTTTTATTTTTTTATTATCAATCCAAAATAAATCAATTCGATTCTTGATTACTGGAGATAAATAATTTTTTTCTAATTTCAGAGTTTAACTATAAGTTCATTTTAAATTTTACAGATTGAAAACTATATAATTCAGCTTAGGTTTTCGAACGAATCGTCCATCTTTTTGCATTTGATTTTGTTATTTTAATAGAGCGTAGTTATCACAGCCTTTGATTAAAAAAAACAGAAAAGAATGGAAAAGAATGGTGTCTGCTTTTTATACTATGATTGATTTCCGTTGTCTAGTGTACAATTTCTTTAATTTCCTCTTCTAAAATGCAGTGTATATCAATTGTTACGTACATCTCCTGGTTGTACGTATAACTAAGATTACGTAGTCAGATTTTATAGTAAAATTATAGTAAAACTTCATTCATTCATTTCTTTTACTATTTCTCTTTAAACACTTGATTATTTACACATTGATTTGACATCGAGTCATTGCCATGTTTACCAAGTTACAGTCATAAGTCGTGGCATTAAAATATTGGTAAAATCTCATTGTTGATTTAAGTTTATATATATATATACAAGATTTCAACAAACATTTTTCTCTGTAATTAACAAAGTACTTTATTGTAATATTATCTTTAGTTTATGTTGTATTTTGTAAAAATTGCATACAAGTTTATGCACTCCAGAAAAACTAATATTTATTCGAGAGGTTGATTTTAGATCGCGCACTGATAACTGAGGAATTTAATTAAGGCATTAATGTAATGGCGAACGATAATTCCAAGAAATATTTGCTGATTGCAAATATTTCTAGATAAGAGACTTTACCTTATTGGACAATGTAATTAATTGTTGCAGTTATCAAAAAGCTATAAAAAGACTGTGTATCAACTACGTCAGGCCAGTATTTGAGTGCATCTCCAGTAGATGTTCCTGTTCATTTCCAGTAGGAGATATCTCGCGTCAGACTTTCGGTTAAATAAACTAGCTCTTGTCATGTGTGTATGTATATATATATGCATGGGTACATCATACGGTAATTAGTAACGTATATTTAAGCATTTATTACCTAACTCATATTAATATGGTTTTAGTGTGTTGCTGTGGACATTTGCAATCAAACCTGGATAGGATTATAGGTCATCCTTACAATTTATAATTTTGAAAAAGAATATTTTGTTTGTAATAATAATAGGCCATTTTTTTATTTAAAGTATGTAGATGATTATTTCTTGGTGTTTAATGGAAATAAGAGAAAAGCAGATAATTTTTTGAAATATATTAATAGTAAAGAGGATAAAATTAAATTTACTATGGAAAAAGAAAATGTTAATATTGAATATATTGATATTAGTATTAAAAAAAAAAAGTAATAGTAATAGAGTAGAAATAGAAACTTCTGTTTATAGAAAAAAAAAAAAACATTTTATGGTCTTAAATATTAAATAATTGGTTTTCAGATATTGATAATCATTGTAAAATAAATGTTATTAATAATAGAATTCATAGGGCAACTAAATTGTGTTCAAATGAAGATTTACTAAAACATGAAATTAATATGATAAAATAAGAATGTTTTATAAATGATTATCCTAGATATTGAAAAAATGAATAATAAAATAAGTTTAAATAAGAATAAGAATAAAAGTAAGATAATTTATGTTGGTTTTAATGTTTCAAAAGATTTTTTTGTTAAAATTATGAAATTGTTTAATATGATTAATAAAAAATATGATGTTATTATTTGTCTTGTTTATAAAAAAAAAAAAAGTTTAAATTTGTTAATTAGTAATGATAATGATTATAATAATTTAGAAGTTATGAATTCAGTTTATATTATAAAATGTTTAGATTGTTTTAAAGATACTAGAGAAATGTCATGTGTTGGAACTACAAAGAATAAATTGACAATAAAATTATAACAGTATTTAAATGATAATTTATGGTCATATGACAAAATTTATGCATAAAGATTTTAAATTAGAACATTTAGAATGCTTCGTCAGTGAGGAGCCTTGAATCTGAGAGCACTGCCTAGATCTTAGGATCTAATGCAACTCTCCAGCAGATCCAAGGCTCCTCACTGACGAAGGCCACAAGCCAGAAACTATTCTGGGGATATTGGATAAGTAGGAAGGCACTAGATGGAGATTTTATGCACAACCTTATTATGAAAGAATTATAAAAGAAGGAATTTATATTAACTGAAATAAAACCTGTAATGAATAGGTTGTTAATTGAAAAAAAAAAAGAATAATAGATTGATTTACGTAAATAATTATAAGGGAGTATTTTAAGAAAGGTATTTAAGAAATGAATGTAATGGAAATTTAAGATTATTAGTTACAAATATTTTAAGGTAAAAATTATTTGTATTTGTTATATGTATTTGGATTATCATGGAATATTTGTATTTACATTTATTGGTTTTTTATTTATTTTTTAGTTTGTTTTTTTGATAAAGACTATAAATAAATATAGTTGAAATGTTGGAGTGTTATTTATTTATTTCATAATAGTTCATATAATAAAACAAGATTTATAAAGTAATTCAATGAAAAAAAAATTTTTTAAATAAATTTTAACAATTCAGTTAAGATAATAACAGTTTTTTGAGTTTTATCATACTTTAAAAATCTTTTTTTTTTTTCATCTTTTTAAATGATTATGATCTACTTTGCCTTTTTTAAAATTTTTATTTAAAACTAATATATATTTGATATTTCAGTCATGTAAATTATTTTTATAATTTCATCTTTTCAATAAATCTATCTGTTCTATTAGTAAATGTTTTTATTTCAACAATTTCAAGATTTGTCTCATATCTTTTTTTAAATTGCTGTGTATCTCAGGGGTATGTGCATATCAGCCAGGTGGCAGTTAAATAAACAAACAACAAAATAAATGTAAATGTATTGTACTCATAAAATTGTATATATAAATAAGTGAAATCAACAATAATCCTTGAGGAGACAATCTCTAAAGTATATATCTTTTAAGTTATATATTTTAGTTCTGTATACACATTACTTGAGAATAAGAAAATTACATCTGATTTTCTAAGCTTTTGAATCTACACTTACTTTCTTCTCTGTTACTGCTTTTTTAGTGTGTTCTACACATATATAGTTAATTTGCATACATAATTTAAGTTCTGTGCATGATAATTTCTCGTAAATTTTGGTAAAGTGAATAATTATGTAAATATTGTGTGTTAATTATTTTCCATAATAAACTTTATTTGTTTTAAAATATCATATATACTTATATATCTGCACACATTTTTATATATATATAACATTATACACATTTCACAATCAAACTATTTTCTTATGCTTTTATTAAATCTAATTTTTCATTCATAATACTTTAAATTCTTTATATTCTTCTTCAAGCCCTAATTTACACATTTTTATAAATTTATTTTCTCTATATATATATATATGTATAACAATAAAAATTATAAATATAACGGTAATTAACTATTATATATAGTCTTTTGAAAATTTTTCAACCTGCAGAAATACTTTCAGTTAATTTCTTAATCCTCCTCAACTGCTGATTGAAAGATTGTATATAATAGTTAATTATCGTTATATTTATTATTTTTATTATTATTACAATAGTTTTTAATTAACAGATATTTTTATTTATATTATGTATATATATATCATTATTATTTTTACTATTTCTACTTATACATTTTTTATTTTCATTTAAACAATATTATAACTGAAACACACAGGCTTATTATATACCTGTATCTATATATGTAATATATAGGGTATATAGGCACAATATTAGTATTTTTAAGATTTTTTTTATTTCTATCATTTATAATAATTGAATTTTTTCCTTCCCAAACATGCCCCTCCCCCCCTTTTTTTTTTTTGTAAATTTATTCTTATATATTAAATTGTGGACAAATTATATATTGATTTTAGGATATATACTTGCTCTTTCAAGATATGGTAAACAATTTATATTTTTATATTATGTAAATGAAGTAACATATAAATTCTTTGATGACTTGTGGACGTATTTTTATCATCTGCATATTATTTTCTTTGCAGACGCTTATTAATCTATTAATTCTCTCTTTTTTTTTAACTCTTTATTTATAAATTTCTCTTACTACTACAACATTGGAAAACACTATTATTTTACAATTGTTTTTTTTATTTTTTTTCTTCTCAACTGTTTGTATATAATCTCAGTAATCTGAAAAATTAATAAATATTCTTTAGCATAATAATCATCAGTTTATTATTTGTGAAATTTTCACTTAAAATATTTTATTTTTGGTTTTTTAACTATACAATCTTTTTATTAACTTCATTGTTACCTTGCAATCAGAAAATTTTCACATCTTTTTTATTTTTTTTCCCCACATTCTTTCCATCCCATTTTATCCAGTCTTGCAAATATCATTAAATCTGATTTAATATTTAAATGATTTACTAATTTTTTGAGAATGGTTCATTGTAAATATATGTATTCATTGCATTTTTTTTTTAATTTAAAATTTCTGGAAATGCAACTTGTAGAATAATTAGTACTTATAACCTAATCGGGCTTGGCCACTTGATGGCGTTCTGGCTCGCCAAAACACCTAACAAATGCCGTTTACAAGGCCTGACTTACGGCTATAGAAAACATCTAATGTTTGTCTTAGCCATTAGAAGGCCGTTGATGATGACGTAATTCAGAAATAATATGGCCTATTTCTGCTTCGCGACAGTTGCTATGAATCCACACACTTATCTTTCGTGTACAGTTTGATATATATGTGTGTGTAGTTTGATTAGTCAACTTTTTACAATATAGTTACACAATCTTTGTATTTGTAATGAATTTAAGAAACCTGACTTTATAGTAATTTTCCAAATGGCCACACCCTTATTTACAGAAGGTGTAATGTGTAAAAGCTTGCCGAGAGTACGTCAACAGAATTTGGCCGAGTTCGTGTGCGAAATCTCGTTTTCATGTGAAATACCATGTAGTTCATAAAATGGCTGGCGATCGCGTAACTTTTTCCGCAGTTGCCGAAAACAGAAGCCGAGTATTTCTGCTGTCCAATAAAAATATACACAATTTTTTGTAAATTTCATAGAAAGCACATATTATAAACATGTTTAATAAGTAAAGAAGACATTTATATGTGTTTGTTGTTGTTTAAAAAAGTTTGAGTTTCTTTCTTTTGTCCGACTACGGTTACGATTTTGATATTTTTTATTTTAGCATTACAAACAACAGAACCCTAACCCTAAACTAACCCTAAAACTAACCCTAAAACTAATACTAACCCTACACAGTTGTTTTGTTATGTAGAAAGCAATAATTAAGCGAAAGACATCACTAAATAGACATCGCAAAAAAAGTTCTAGCAATCAATCAATTAATAACTAAAAAGGAGGAATGATGATAATTTGTCCAAAAACAGCGATTTAAAAATAAAAAAAAAGGTTGTCGTTTACTAAATACAAAATTAAAAAGGCATGAAAAAAAAAGTTATAGCAATCAATAAATTAATAACCAAAAAAAAAACAGCGATTTAAAAATCACACGGCCCTGTAAACCGTACATTGTATTGTTTTTGACTGCCAACAATGCCATCAAGTGGCCAAGCCCGAATACGTTATAATTACTGAATAATTTTTATTGTTTTGTTTTCAACATCATATATTTTTACCACAATTTGTTTTATTTTTAATACTATTAATATATTTATAAATCAGATTTCTATTAAACTTGTGATTTTAAATATTTTGGAAGGAAAAGGATTAATATATTTTATTGTGTATTTGTAAATATTATTTTTGTTTATTTGTGTGTGTGTAATACACATTATTTGTGCAGTGTTTAATTAATTAATTAATTTAAACATTTATTGAAAATAAGGTTATTTAAAAATGAGTTTTTGATTAAAAGTCTGCCTTATCTGGTAACATTAAGTCTTGAATATTCAAAGGAATCTTTCTTTAAATCACCAATAAATTTACATTCAGACTTTAATATCAAATTGAGCATTGTGAAATAACTTAAAATAGTAATCATTTTGTTGTGTTTTATGGAATCTCAGCTAGTTTTCACAGCTGCTGATGACCTCAGATTTATTGAAAGAAATACATGTCCAGCAGGAAATTGGTTGATTTTTTTCACTAAACATTGCCATTTGAAATATTGTAAAAATATCTATAGAGAGTATAAATAAGTGTAATAATAATATTATTATATATTTGTGTGATGTTTAATTAATTAATTAATTAGATATATAAATTTGATTTTAGATTGAGCAGCATTTAGACAGCCTGGCAGTTCGGGCTCAAAAAGAACTCATTTTGTTGCATTCTGAAGATACAATTAAACCTAAGCGAACTGTGGAATGGTTAAATATTCGTGGTTGGTGCTCATCTCATCACCATATAAAATGTTCAAAACGTATGTTCACCAAGAAGTCTCAGGCAAAAGTAATGGACATGTATCAAAAACTTTTTACTACTGAACCAGATAAATATAGTGACTTTTCAAGGCTGGCCCGTTTTCTCACTGGAACTTCTATAGGATTGGTCTTAGGAGGAGGTGGAGCAAGGTAATACATTTAACATATAAAATCTAATATTTCATAAATAAATGTGTTGATTTTTTGCTTGTTTCTTCCTATTGCAGTTTTGCAAATGTTATAAAACATCTCTTAAATGTAAGCTTTTTTAAAATTTTATATCGTTATTTAAAATTCTTGTTTTTTACTGTTTTTTATTTAATAAATTTCTATTACAGAAATAATATTAGCTCACAAGAAAATCTTCTGCTATTAAGTTTTTTTAATCTTTTGGAATTTAAACGTTAACTTTTTAGTCAATTTTTTCAATATTATTCATTTAAAGTATAAAGCTACACTATTTCATTTTGTTTTCATAAAAATGTATAACTTTGAACTTTTATGTCATATTTTTTATATATTTGTCCACCTAATATTTAAATAATATTTTATTACTTTACTAAAATTCATCTTCCTTATTTGCAAATCATGATACTATATCAACATTGGTTATTTATTTTGCATAGCACATATGTGTATATTCATAATTTTGCTCATTTTCCTTTACTAGAGGTGCGGCACATGTAGGCATTATTCGAGCAATGGTTGAAGCAGGAATACCAATTGATATTGTCGGTGGAGTCAGTATAGGTTCTTTTATGGGAGGCTTATGGTGTGAAGAAAGAAATATTACTAGAGTGACACAACGGGCCAGAGAATGGTCAATGGTAATCAATGTATTTTTTGCCCTTTTTTTTTTTTTGTAGATAGAGGATTTTTTTAATATCGAATGTGAAATAAACATGCATGTATTTAATGGAAGAAGTTTATCATTTTGATGACTGTCATTTATAAAATTACCTTAAATATTAAACAAAATACTTTTTCTTCTATATTTAGTTGATTAACGAGATTCTCTAAATTTTTGAGGATGTTAAATTTCAAAAATATGTCAAAACTGAGGTAATTGTTAAGTTAAAATGAATAGAATATTAAAGTAAATAAATGTAAAATTTTATTTGAAGCAAACTTATTCATACAAATTTCATTTCTTTTGATTTCATATTTACAAAATTGGAAATAAGTTTTTTATATCTAGTTCTACATTATTGTTATATTTTGTAAAATATATTTATATATATTGTTTTAATAACCATATCAATATAAGCTATAAAGCTAGTTTGTACTCCAGAGAAAAATAGTAATGGAAACTTAATAATAGATAGAGATAGTAAGTTTTATAAGCAATTAAAAAGATTGCTAATAGTTAAAAGGAAACTTAGATGCAAAAAGATATTTAAGTTCTAAAAAGCAATGGAAAAAAGATTGCATGTAGATAAAATAAACTTAAAATTAGATAAAAATTATAGGTTAAAAGAAATGCACAAAAGATTGTTGAAAGATAAACTGAGTTGTGAATTATAATGCCGGATATGCTTAATGGATTTTTTAAATACAGAAAAAAACTGTTATTGTTTAAATTTAAACATTAAGTTATTTTTAATGAAGCAAACAAAGAAAGAAATATCTAAAGCATTAATTACAAGAGAAATGAATTTGAACATATGCAAATTAAATGCCAGATAATAATTGTTATAAAGATGCATTAGTCTAATGGATTGTTGCTACCCTATTGAAATAATTAGTCTAATGGATTGCTACTATCCTATTGTTTTCATCTAATAAATTTTGCTGTTACTCTATTGGAATGTTAATAATGATATTAATGGATATGAAGTGGGAGAAAAAAAAGTATAAATAGTGTATGCTGAAAAGAGCATATTTTGTGTCAGCTTTTCTTTACTTGTCGTGATGCTGTTGTGGTTGCAGTTTTCGGAATTAACCTAGAGAAAAAAGCTGAGAGGGAAAAGTGTACCAACTTTTCTGCATTGAGGGATGTGTTCCCAGAGTCCGTGCCACTGTAGGTGAAAGACAACCAGATAGGAAAACTTAACAGACAGCATCAATCTTATATTATTTGCATATACCTGATAAGGCCCAAATAGGATTGTGCATAAAGAAACTGTGAGTATAAACTTTAGTTATTCACTTAGGTCCAAGTGCAGTTTAGTCTGTGGTTATATTAGTATTGAGAGTTTAGAACTTGAAATCAAGGATTCAACTGATTATGTTGTAAATTAAGCAATGCTGGAACCAGTATTGAGTTAAACTGATTAACTATGTGTATATAATAATGTGTATATATTTTTGTAAATAAATTGTCTAAGCTTTATTAACTTTGTGTTCTTGTAGTTAATAAGTTTATCACAATTGTTGGCATTCAGCTTCATAGTTGAATACATAACAATTCTACCACATATATAATTTTACTTGATATTAACATAAGTTTTTATTACACATCTCTATTATGAAAAATTGGCTTTTGGTGAAAATGCTATATAATGTCTTAAATTAAATTTAATGTATTAGTCACAGATTGGACACTTGTTTCTAATATCATAAATTAATTAACAAAAGTCCAATGTTCCTAAGTGATCTTATATTGTATAATTAATAAGCACAATATAGAATGTTTATTATCTATTAAATACATTACACTTCTGTGATTTGCATCATAAATAATCATTTTGGAAGCATTGTCCTCTGGATTGGCTACTCAGAACCATTGCAAATAATAAAGAAAACTTTTTTCATAAAAATTAAAAGTCATAATCTTGTAAACTAACCTTGTGAATGTTCAGAATAATAATAATAGCCTTATTGGGGAAATGGAAAACTGTTATTATTATTAACTGAAAATCAAACCAGCAATAATGTTTTTTAAGCCAAGTTAATAACCAGATTTTTTTTTAGGATTAATGGCTTTACTTCCTGCTACATTTGAACTTTCAAAACAATCATGGTCATAACTAGGAATATGAATTAGTAACATAAAAGAAAAAGAGATACTCAGTGCACAGAAGGTTTAATTAAATATTTAATTACTAAATTAGACTAAATACATCAATTTCAACATAGATAACTAATATTTGTTGACTACTCAAAATATGTACAAATTAATTACAATACAATGTGAAAAACTTAAGCTTATCAAAATGATAATCAAGGTCAAGGTGGCATTTAGATGTCATTAAATCCCACTTTAGAACCTTTAGCTGAGATTTACTGGTTATGAAAGACACTGCATGTCCTTCTTCTTGGTGATGCTTTGTCTGCAATACTGGGTCTTTCTTTTCTTTCTTATGGGTAATCCGGCTTTTAACTTCTCTGCTTTATTTTTCTCTGGAGTAATTAACAGTTTCTATTTACGATTATTCCTTAGGAATGTGGATTCCATTTATTAATTAGTTTTCTATTATCTCTTTGCAATTTGTATTTGATTGCCATGTCTATCCCTTGCATTTTTTGCTTACATACACAACTTAATTCTATTGTTTTCAGTTCCACTGTTTAATTACCCACATTGTAATTTTATAATACTGTTTTTTTTTTCAATGTATATACCACTTCCAGTTGAATGAATATTTAAAAATTTTAGTAACATATTGGATTATCTGTGCACATATATCTATATATATATTATGTTTGTAAATAAAGTTTACTTAAATTATGTAATTTTCTACAGACAGTACATTGTTATTATTATTTATATTAAAATGTGCACCTAGAAAAATAGCATACAATATCGTGGTATTGAATAATGAATGAAGCTATTATAAATTAATTAGCTGTGATTATGCACATAAAGTGAAATAAAATTGTTTTGCTAGATACTTCATACATATGTGTGATCTAAGCATAAGCTAAGTTTGAATTGTGCATGTAAGCTTATAAATTTGATAAATAGAACTAAATTAGCCAATGAAAAAGACTGAAAATAAGATGTTGAGTCACAGATAAGATATAAGTCTGTGAGAGAAGAGTGTGTAAAATGAAAATTAATTTATATTCAAATTGTATTTGCAATTTTGCTGAGCGTGTGAATAATCAATTCCCATGCAACCAATTATATTTTTCACTTCCTAAAGTAAAATGAACTATACTAGTAATTATACTTTATTTTATTATTATATGACAAGTAGATAAACTAGTTTGCTGGGTTTTCAAATTTGTTTCATTATTTATTTATTTAACAATTGATGCTTGCATGGCTGGGAGTAATTA
Organism: Epiperipatus broadwayi; assembly: GCA_028023455.1. Lineage (NCBI taxonomy): Eukaryota > Metazoa > Onychophora > Udeonychophora > Euonychophora > Peripatidae > Epiperipatus > Epiperipatus broadwayi. The sequence goes on from JAQFVV010000103.1 coordinate 1,422,448, forward strand.
ACATATTCCTGGGTACACAGCCATATCAAATTAGAGAACATAGTAAAATATCATTACTGTTTGTTTTCTTTTTCTTTCATATGTATTTTCAAGTATTTTATACTTTTGTAATAAGATAGAGTGTTGGTTATGCTGTTCAACAGTCCCAAGAATTCTGGTGGAAGCAGTTTTATAGAAATTTAAGATAGTTGCCAAAAAAAATTAAGATTTGTAGTGTACCTCAGAGATTGTTTAACTTATGTGTTTCACTGTAACTTAAGTGAATTACAGATTCACTACCACAAAATTATTAGTTAAGATCTAGTACCTAAGTAATAATACAATTATATACTTATGTTGAGAGACATGCAAGAAAAATAATAATTATTCAATAAAATACATCAATGACTTTAGTGACTTTAGTCTATTAAATTAATGTAAGTTCTGTTGGGAACTGATATTGCTTTTACTTATTATATATACATTTATTCAATAATGAATAATATTTCTGTAATGTAACTTTCACTACATCATTCTCAAGCAAGATAGGATGAGAGTGGTATAGTGAAAATTACTCTACAGAAATATTATTCATTATTTGATAATTTCTAATCTAATGAATGACTAATAAAAATTATTAATATCAATTTATTATATACAGTATAATTTGATATCTAGAATTATTATCTCTTTTCTATATTATTGTAATGTTAACTATATAAATATTCAGACATTTATATATTTAACATTATATACAGTATAGTAAAATAAACTCATTTTTTAAAATAAATTAGATTGTCTCATAATATGATCCAAATTAGGTTATTACAACTGGTTATTTGTGCTTCAGTGAAAAGTTCAAGTTTAATATCAAATATCTACTTATTTCTTCTTTTTTTTTTGCCTATGATAACTACATTTAATAAGCATCAATGCTATCTATTTCCAGTATCTGAAGTTTACATCCATAAAGAGTTACTAGAAATACATTGATTTAAATTTTTATAAATTTTATTAGTTTTAAAGATATATTCCTGCAGTAAGCTTTTCATTCCAATTCTATCCATTAAAAATCTGTGATTAATCTCTTCTCTGCTTAATTCTTTGTTGTTGATGAATGATTTAAGCAAACAAAAATTGTCAATAAATTTTATATTTTCAGTATTACTTTTGCAGTCAACTGCTCTCTATATCATGTTTAGTTGCAATGCCAATTTTTAACAGGTGGTTTTTTTAATTTTCATAATGAGAGTCTTGAAGTATTCTCTATTTCCTGCTAATAATTGTCATTTCATTGGCTTATTTAAGATTGTTAATGTTTTCTCCTTCATCCTGAATTTATATTTGTCTTATCTAATTGATATTTCTCATTATATATTCAGTGTACAAGTTAAAAGGATAGGGTGACATTATGCAGGTCTACACTAATATGAAGTCCATCTGGTTCAGCAATTTCCATTGATGTTGTTTTTAGTTCCATAAAGATATTCCTGACTTAAAAAATAAAATGTTTTGATAGATGCATTTTCTTAAGAATGTTCTATAATTTATTAAATCACCAGAATCAATGATCTCCTTGTAATAATTAAAATTCATACAGACTTTCTAGTATTTTAATTATCACTGTAGCACTGATATCTCTGGTTCCTCAATCTTTCATGAAACCAGTTTTTACATCTAGGATAACTCTTTTAATGTAAGACTCTAATCAGTTTTCTATAATTTTTCAGTATAATCTTACTGTGTATGATATAAAAAATATTGTATGATAGTTTATATATTGCACCAATATTTTATTTTTATTGCAGGTATATAAATTGACTTCTTCCAACCTGTAGATCATTGTTAGATTTTTAGATTAATTAACTTGTTTGAGTTTTCTCTTTTATTGGCTATTATTTAATTTTCTATAAAATTTTGATGCATTGCCATCAATTCCAATAATCTTATGTTTTGGAAATAATCCTAAGTCTAATGTGACCTCTTCTTCCATTATTGAAGGATTTTCTATATGGTATATTTCACCAAAAATGTTACAGGCATCTTCATTTACTGTATTTTTCATTAACTATGTTATCCCATCTTCACAACTAGACAATTGTAAAATATATAAGAAATATCTCATTTATACCTAAGATTACAAAAAAAAAAAAAATGTGTGAAAGACTTTAAAAATATAAAGGCCATTTTCTGACATTGTGAGAGTGAGAATAGGAGCTAGATTTTAATTTTATTATGTAGTATTATTCTGAAATACAATATAATTTAATTATCAGTTATTGTAATAAGTACTATTTTTCAATTCATATATATGTATATAACATAATGGATGAAATTAACCATAGAATTAAACTTGGTTGGAGTGCTTTTGGTAGAAATAACTTGATACTAAAAGGAAATATGCCTATGTGTTTGAAAATTAAGGTTTTTAATAAATGTGTTTTACCAGTTCTTACTTATGGATTTGAGACTTGGACACTTAATAGAAGATAATACAGAGACTTCAGACCACTCAAAGAAGTATGGAGAGATGCATGTTGGAAGTAATAAGAAGAGATCGTAAACACAATATATGGATAGGAGAACAAACAGGTGTTACTGACTTCATTGAAAAATTAAAAGACTGAAGTGGAGTTGGGCTGGAAATATCGCTAGAAGAGATGGTAATAGATTGACAATTGAAATCTTAAATTGGATTCCAAGAGATTGTAAAAGCCCCAGAAAGAGACCGCATATGAGATAGATGGATGAAATAAGAATGTGCAGAATGATGTGGAGAAGAGAAGCTAAAGATCGGAGAAGATGGATTGAGCTTGGAGAAACCTTCATCCTGCAGTGGATTGATAATGGTTGATGATGATGATGATAAAGTTTAAATTAATCATGAAATTATTTTACAATACATTTTTAAAATCATATTAACAATTTATAAACTTTACAAAAAAGAAAAATTTTTTGGCTAAAAGCAATTTGTATTTGAAAGAAATAAACTTTTACAACCATTTTCCTACTTTCATTTTTGGTTATTTTTTTATTTACTGATAGTATATAAAATTAACTTTGTAAGTAACTTAATTCTCAGTATACCAAACATAAATATTCTTTAAAACTTTTTTAATATAGTAAACTCTGAATTTTTTATTTAGTTTCTTTGAAAGATCTTTATTTTTTTTAATTTTGGCATTTCTTTTTTGCAATTATTACTGTAGCTTTTGACATTCATTTTGATGTTTCTAATTGTCTCAAGGTTTACTTATAAATAATTTGTGATTTGTTCTGTAATCTGCTCTTTTCATTAGTGAAACTGCAATCATCAAGTGCTAGATGCCAATCATTTCATTCTCGTGATTTTCATTTTGTTATCCATTTTATATTTAGCACTATGACTACATTAAAAACATTAATAATAAAAAGATAATTGAATTCACATAAAATTATTAGTTGTTCTGCTTCCAAATACATATTGTTCAACAGCATTTTCTTTTTTTCAACTTTAATATTGTAGTCACCAATCACTAAAGTATATAATGCTTCTGCCTGCACATGATATGAAACTTTTCAATTTTTTGATCATTTGTTTGCATTATTTGAGCATAGTATAATATAGACTTATATTGTAGAAATGTTTAATGGGTGTGCTTGAAATTGAATTGATATTAGTCAATTTGTTTCAATATCATATTTAATATCATTATTGACAATTATTCTTTATGATCCATGATTACAGAATATTATCTGATATAAAATATCCCATTCACTTTATTTTACTAACTCTTAAATATCATTGTGCAAGCAATTCATTTCCATGATACTTTATGCATATTGTATGTTCTGTACAATATTCCTTCTAAACTGCATAATTGCACAGCAATTTTGAAAGCCTGTACACTGTTCATCACCTTCAGCACACTTAAAATGTTCCAATATTTGAAGTAATCATCCATTTGTTGTTATGTTTAAGCACATAAGGTTGAATCCAATTGAATAATTTTGGTAAAAAGGATTAATTAATAGAATTGATCTATGCATGCTTGTGGGGATAGAGTTATTGCTGTAGGGACTTCAGCTTAATAATGTTCTGTTCTGTCCAAAACAACTAAAAATGGATTCCAGTACTGCTACCTTTTGGCTTATATATAACAGCAGTGACTGAGCATTGCCTTTCTACTGGCAGCCATTGTCTTGGCAGAACATTTGGTACATGTAGGACTGCAGCTTGAATGCGATGAGATTTTTTTTATTATTGTAATTTTTAAAAAAATTACCAACATATAAATATTTTGTTTTAAGCCCTACAAAGGTCGAAACATTGAGCAAGCCATTCTATTTTTTGTTAAATCAATTTAAAAAAAACAAAAACAAATTTAAATATGAATGCTTCTCCTGATCAGTTGAAACTGAAATGCAAGGCTCCTGCATGCTGATGTGCAGGTTGTGCAGAGCACCAAGGCCTTGTACTATTGGTGTGCCGAGACACCAAGATAATTGATAAAATTTATATGTAAATAAAATTGTTTACATTTTCGAATCATTTCATCATTAGAAATACATTCTGAGTGTAAATATTTTTTATTTAAATGTAAGAGGAATACTTCTTTACTTAAACTTATTTGTGACAATACCCAAGCATCGAATTTCTAGGCATAATTTTGAAACATACTACATATATATTCTTATCATTACTCTAAACTGAACAAATCTATGCCATTTTGTCATGATAATTAATAAAACTTACATGTCAGATTTCTGAATTACTTTATTCCTAGAAACACATTCTGATTGTAAATATTTATTATTTAAACATAAGAGAAATATTTCTTTATTTAAATTTATTGTGACAATAACTCTAGCCTTTAAATATATTTCATATATACACTACCATTACACAAAACTGAACAGGCTGTTGCCTTTTCATTACTATAATTAATAAAATTTATATGTAAATAAATATGTTTAGATTTCCCAATTATTATTATTTAAATATCCTAATTTATATAAAAACTAACATTATTGTTGATAATTTATTTAAAAATAAAACTTATTTTAAAAATATTGCCTCGTAATTACAGTAATTCTGTTTATAATCAAATTATCTTTATCAATAATGTTTTACAAGTTTTAAATGTGTTGTTCACTTGGGAGTACTGGTAGAGTGTTCACCCCAGAAATTTTAGGTCTGGGTTCGATGCTGTGTTGCATCATTTTTTTAATAGTGTTATCTTTATCTTTTTTGTTATTATTGTGCCATAAAATCTTTTTACACTTCTTACTAAATAGCTTTTTCATTCCAATATCAGCCTTTCAAGCTAATTGAGCACGCGTCTTTTGAGAGTGTTAAATAAATGAATACTCTCCTCTTCAATCCAAGATATAGTATTTGAAATATAATTGTAAGCATGGTGCTAGATAAAATATTTGCTTAAATGGCTTTTTGTATTTTTAATAATATTATCTTTTTTTTCTTTTAAATGCAGTATTAGCTTTTTACTTGTTCTCTAGCTAAAAACTCATAATTGATCTATAATCCACACTACAATACAAATCTAAGCAAAACAAAATGAGACACGAGAAATTTTGATGGCTTTTAAAAATTTATTGAATAAACAATCTAACTATGAAAATTTAAGATTCTTCGCTTAAATATTTAAATCCTGGCTAAATCTTTAATTGTCAAACTGTAGAATAAAGTATAATATATATAATACAACCTAGTTATTAATATGCGTTAAAAAAAGTAAATACCATAATAAAGTAGTGTATTTTATTATTGAACGAAAACATGAAAGGCTATTTTTGTTAAAAGAAAATGTAAACAAATTATTTGTGAGAGGCTGGATTTTTAAAATATATATTATTATCAAGTTGTTGCTAATAGAATTAATTAAAAACTGGTTTTTTTTTTAAAGATATTGCCTACATTTCATTAACGCAGCATTATTGTAACACTTATATAATTTGACTTGTAACCGCTCCATTGGAAAAATGCCTATTCAATTGTTTGATTTTTTTTCTTATTATAATTTATCATAAACAAAAGAAACTGCAAGGCATTATATAATGGCTTCTAAAAATTTATCAAATAAATATTGTGTGAAAACTTCTCTTAAGTAAATTTAAGGTAAATCATTAAAATCCCTAGATTCCTAACTATATCGCATGATTAAATTTTTAAATAGAAATAACAAGCATACAAAAAAAAAAATATTTTACTGAGATTCCAAATGACACAAAGTAAAAAACAAAATGGTTAGAATTGATCTAATTAAAATTGAATGCTATTTATCACATTGTAGCCACTAAAGTCAAGGAAGTTAATATGTTAATAAAAAGATAAAAATGTAAATAATTATAATTGTTTAATATTTTATTGTGTCTTTGGTTAAACAAAATTATATAAAATTTATTGTTTTAATTTTTTTTTTTATGAGTGGAAGGGGATCTTTTTCACATGATGAAAACACTTTGATATATAAAGAAATAAATAATTTTACTTGCACATATAGATATATTATTACAAATATGATTTTGTGCACTTTTATTGAATCAGTATTTGAGAAAACAAAGTACAATATATATAATGCAAAAAAAAATATTTTTTTTTATGTTTTTTTTTTTTTTTGCGAATCCATTAATAATATTATCCTAATTTTATTAATATTTTTTGCGTATTCTGATTCAATACATGAAAATACTAATGAAGAGCTGATTTCACATTAATGAGACCAGAACATTCCTAAACATTTAGGTAAAACATGTAACTGAAATTCCTGCATTATTGCATATTAGTACATCTATAATTGTACTACTTCGCATATGATATTCATTGTTGGACTTACAAATTAAAAAGGCAAAAAAATGAAATTTAGCATATGATAAAATATTTTAATTTTCACAAAAGACATAGATCAAGCAGATCCAGGGCCTTGATAAATGTGATGTCATGTGCCATTGTAATGTATTCAGGCCAGCTTTGTTTTTGAGACAAGTAGCGCCAAAATTTATCTTCTCAAAGGCATCTTACACTCATGCAGTGGGCCTGTAGAAATGCTATCATTATCAAAAATTATAACTGCTGCATTAAACTTGGGATGTTTTTTATTATTGAAGCAATACAGGGGGATGTTTATAGTTATTGAAGCAATGTAGATGATGTCATTTGTAAAATTTTCTATCAGTCAAATTCAAAAGGTGAATTTATTACCAGTAAAAAATAGGCCAAATGAAAAGCTTATTTAAAGTGGCATGTGAAATAAAAGCAACGAAGGAATTTTAATTGAAAACCAAGATCATAATCTTAGATTAGAAAATGCTGAGCATAAGAAAATGGACTCAAACATGATTAAAATTCTAATAGAAAATGCTTTCCTAGAAATTACCATCAATTTGTTTTTTGATAATTTTTTGATAATTTAATAATTTTAATTATCAAAAAATTATCAAAAAACAAATTGATGGTAATTTCTAGGAAAGCATTTTCTATTAGAATTTTAATCATGTTTGAGTCCATTTTTTTATGCTCAGCATTTTCTAATCTAAGATTATGATCTTGGTTTTCAATTAAAATTCCTTCGTTGCTTTTATCAATGCTTTCTATGCAATCTATACAAAATCATATAGGAAAATATGTTAATATTTCCAAATCATGGCATAGCAAGAATTTTTTCGAATTCATAGAATGTATTAATTTAATCATACATAAGGAGGTTATTAATGAAGTTCAATATCTTTATTCTATTATTAGATAGTTGATGAATGTTTTATTTTAGTAGAAAAAAAATTAATATTATATATAAAACACTGATCAAAATTTAAATCCAGCTACCAGATAAAATTTGTCAGCATTATTTATAATAGGGATAAAAAAAATTCATGGAGAGAAAAATCTTGATTTATGAAATATGGTTATGTTTATCTCTGTAATGTTAAGAAAAACAAATGGTTTGGCTGCTCTACTATGAGTCTATATTTCACATTTAGTGCAACAGCACTATGTGGCTCACAGGGAAGATTTTGGGAATAGATGATGCATAGAAACAGGTTCCATTTATTAAAGATATTGAAGTTCCTTTAATGACAATATATACAATATTTAGTAGCTCATCTATAAGAATTGAAAAACTTAACAAATTGGCCAACACTTCAGGAATTGATGTTATATTATTCAGCCTTCTCATTGAAGTAAAATATGTATTTAGATATAATAATCAATCTAAAAAAAATTGAAACAAACAACTAATTACATTTACAATTGTTTAATTATCAACCTGGCTTTTATTTCTTATTGAGACCTTTTCAAGATATAAAGTTTTATACATCACATGACTTATTACCTACATTTACTCCACCTATTAGACATTATTTTACTTTTATCAATATAATTAACATTACACATATAAATATATAAACGAATGACATAAAATAAAAAATAAAATTACATAAAAAAATAATAATAACTTAAAACTATATAAATACATATATTTTAATATATCTATATAAATAAATAAATATTCAACTTCTCCTTCCCTTTTATAAACACTCATTCACAATTCAACCCAGCTTTTTACCATAATTTTTAAATCTTCCAATTATCTAATAATACCCATTTTCCACCTGATCTTGCTGGACCTTTAACTATATTTACACATCTATCCAAATTTTTCTGAATGTCTAAAGTTTCATAACATATCCTTTTCTGATAATTTTTCACATGTTTTGTAACTCTAATATTCTTCTCACTCTTTTTTATGGCCAGTATCTAAATAATGTATATATGGAACTGACCTAATATGTTTCCTATTGCTCTTTCATGCTTCTTCCCTCTATCACTTATCATTCGTCCTGTCTGTCCTATATATACCTTATTATAACTCCCACATTCAATTTTATAAACCATTCCTCCTTTACTATTCATACCATCTATCTTATTTGTATTACATAACCATTGACCCAAAGACTTACTATTTTCCCCAAGCTATTCTTATATCATCTGGTAACTTCTCTCTTACTAATTTTATACACATCCCTTGAATACGGAATAGAAATCCACTTACAATGTTTATATTTATTCTTATCATACTTATTTCTATTATTTATATTTTGATTTCTAAAAATTGAATAAAAAGTTGATATAAGAATAGCTTGGGAAAATAAATATTAAGTCTTTGGGTAGATGGTTATGTAATACAAATAAGAGAGATAGTATGAATAGTGAGGGAGGAATTGTTTATGAAATTGAAAGTGGGAGTTGTAATAATGACAGGCAGGACGAATGATAAGTGATAGAGGGAATGAGCATGATAGAGCAATTAATAGGAAACATATTAGGTCAGGTCCATGTATACATTATTTAGATACTGGTCATAAAATGGAGTGTGAGAAGAATATTAGAGTTATAAAATGTGAAAAATTATCGGAAAAGAATATGTTATGAAACTATACATTCAGAAAAATTTGGATAGATGTGTAAATATAGTTAAAGGTTCCACAAGATTAGTTGGAAAATGGGCATTATTAGATAATTGGAAGATTTAAAAATTATGATAAAAAGCTATGGTTGAATTGTGAATGAGGGTTTATAAAAGGGAAGGGGAAATTGAATATTTATTTATTTGTATAAGGTATATTAAAATATATGTATTTATATAGTTTTAAGTTATTATTATTTATTTTTTTTATGTAATTTTATTTTTTATTTTATGTCATTTGTTTATGTATTTATATGTGTAATGTTAATTATATTGTTGAAGGTAAAATAATGTCTAATAGGTGGAGTAAATGTAGGTAATAAGTCATATGATGTATAAAACTTTATATCTTGAAATGGTTTCAATAAGAGATGAAAGCCAGGCTGATAATTAAATAATTGTAAATATAATTAGTTGTTTGATTCAATTTTATTTAGATTGATTATTATATTAAATATATATCAATAACAACATTGTGGACAAATTATTTTTATATTGGATATTTGATCATTGTATATATATATGTATTTAGATATTTCATATTAAATGTTTTGGTAAGAAATTATGATTTCTTAATAAGTTACGGCACAGAACAAGTTGAAGAATTCAGTGATCCAATAAATAAATATTTGTTAAAAAACTTTCAATAATACACAACTTTGAATAGCATGTGTGATTCTTCAAAATATATTTGTGGAAACAAAACATTGCAAAGGACTAATTTATTTTCATTGGAGGCACATCAATTTGCAATGGTGAAATTAATAATTAAGAAATATCTAGATATAATTTCCTGGAGTATGGACATTCAAACAATTTTACATTCCATGATTCTTCAAAATATATTTGTGGAAATTTTCATTGGAGGCACATCAATTTGCAATGGTGAAATTAATAACTAAGAAATATCTAGATATCATTTCCTGGAATATGGACATTCAAACGATTTTACATTCCATTGACTATATAGATACTCCACCAATACTTAAATTTATTCAATTGCTTTATAATCATTTAGATAGTAGTTTTCCAGAGAAAGTATAAATGATTGTTTATTTTGAATCCTTTTGCAATGAAAACCAATTTAAACATAGAGATAGAAAAGATAATCTAAATTGTTTATTTGTAAAATATGAATCTATTATAAATAACAATGATGAAAACTATATAGGCTTAGATATGATTTTAGAACAATATGGCAGTTTAAAATTTTTATTATATGAAAAATGTAAGATTGAAATAATCATATCATTTAATGATTTAGTTACATAAATTTTAAAAAATTAAGAATATAAAGAACTTTCCATACTTTTTGATATTTGCACTACTTTTCAAGTTTTGAGCACCAGTTGTGAACATGGTTTTAGTTTAATGAAAGGAATAAAATCAAAATCCCATAATAAACTAGATATTAAATATTTGAGTATTACACAGAAGCTAAACTCTCCATATAGTAGCACCATTCAGTGCAAGCCAGAGTAATCAATGGTTTGTGCATAAAATCCTATCTAGTGCAATTCAGCATCCATACTTTTTGATGTCTTTGGTTCTTTAATAACTATAGTCACCATAATCCTATTGGGCAGGATTGGTATTAAACCACTAAACATTACATGATCACCATTCTTTATTATTACATAATCTGCTTACACAGAGACTACTCTCCATACAGTAACAGTATTCAGTGCAAGCCAGAGTATTTGGAAGGTTTGTGCATAAAATCCCTATCTAGTGCCTACTCATCCAATATCTCCAGATTAGTTTTTAGCTTGTGGCTTTTATTAACGAGGAGCCTTGGATCTGAGAGCACTGCACTGAGATCATAGGATCTAATGAGCTTGAATTGAAAACATTATTGTATTTTCATTTAGAACTCAAAATTTTATAGTTATGCAATAAGGTAAAAGGTAGTTGCTGGAGGGTTGCATTAGATCCTAAGATCTAGATGCAGTGCTGTCAGATCCAAGGCTCCTCACTGATGAAAGCCACAAGCTAGAAACTAATCTGGGGATATTGGATGAATCTAGATAAGGATTTTATGCACAAACCTTCCTGCATCCATTAAGTACTCTGGCTTGCACTGGGTGGTGTTACTGCATGGAGAGTTTAGCCTCTGTGTAAACAGGTTGTGTAAGCATAAAGAATGGTGATCATGTGATATTTGGGTATTATTAAAAATTTATCATTACATCTTGCCAAAAACATAAATAAACCTAGATGAAGTTTATAAAATTTGGATAAATCATAAAGAACGATGTGACAAATAAAGGACTAATTATTATTGAGTTTTATTATCATTTTTAAATTATGATCTATAATATTTCATTATATATAGTACCATCTTAGTTAGACTTTGAATATATTTTTAAAAAATTTATATTGCATAAATTGTTAATTTTTAGATTGTTGGTTGTTTTAAAATTGTTATGTTGATAATCTCTTTTAGAAATAATTAGTGATTGATTTTCTTTTTATTTTTGTCTTTTAAAAATAATTCGCAATAAAACTTAGCATCCTGTTTTAAAAGTTACTGTAAATTTAAAATCTCACCATAAAGTTATTTAAATTTAAAAGCACACATTTTTTAATAAGAGTTAGATGATATTGTTTTATGTATATTTATGTGCATATATGAATTTTAAAATTACAGATATTTTTAGGAATAATATTTGCTATTCAAAAGTATAATATTTAAACATAATGTATTTTTTTTTATTTTAAAGAAAGAAGAAATTTAAAAGTTATTATTAGTATATTATTTTTATAATGCTTTTGTTTTAAAAATCTTGAAATTCAAAGAAGACATATTATCAGAAATAATGATGTATGTTAAGTGACCTTTAAAATTGCTTAATAAAATAAAGAGTAGTTCTCAAATATATCAATAGTAACAGTATCTAAGATGACTTCATAAAACTACATCAACAAAGAGTATAAATAAGTCTATGATTTATAAATTGGCTCTCCTCTCATACTTTATTGTTTTTCTCTGTATAATGTATCTATAACAATTCAATTAATATGATGTGTTAAGCTTTAAATATTTTGTTTAAAAAATAAAAGTATATGGGTTTTTAAGAGGGTATCATATCAAAGTTTGATGTTTGTTCCCAGGGCAAAATTTAGAGCTTTGAGGAATTTTAAAACAATAGTTAAATGGGATTTATTATTTGTTGTAACATTTTGGAAAACTAAAACTAAAGTGCTTATTTGAAAAGTTAAAATGAGTATATATAATCATATGGGTAGTGTATATATATATACATGAGTGTCAATAAATAAAATTGATAATCTGTCAAGGATTTAAATAAAATCAATCATGTAATGGAATAATTAAACTTATAAAGATATTAATGAAATTTAATCATGGAAATTAATACCTACATGCTTCTATATTTATATATGTGTGCCAACTAACCAAGGTATCTGACGATAACTTCAATTGTGATGATAATAATTTTAAAGGAATTGCATGTATTAATACTTTACAAGGAATTATTAATAATCAATTTAATAATAAAACTTCAAATATTCTAAAGGAACATACTCTTCTTTTATTGAATTGATATACTTCAAAAATATTGGATTCTCAATGGATTTAGAACTTAATAAAAACAAAGGAACTACAGGTTGTTTAGTCTATTTGTAATTTTTAACTGTACTTACTTTATTTAATATTATTTTAAAAAGGTTATTTAATATATACTTATGTGTGGGTGAATATCTGAATATGCACTTAACCAAAAGAAAACTTTAAGGATTCTAAATTTTAGGTTAATAATTGTAATAGATTTTACTTAATAACTTGTTTCAGTTATGGATGAATACTAAGTAGGCAAGCTATAACAAGTTAATATTTTCATATCATTTTATATATTATCTATTTGAAATTAATAGATAAATGGATGTTTTCTTCTGGTTCAAATGAATGTTCATGTCCAGCACCACTTTGACATTTCAAACAAATACAATATTATATGGTATCTTAATTTAAATTACTATAATGGATATTGATTAATTTTCTATTGTTCATTTTATAAATAAATTATTATTATTCATTAAATCTGAAGTATGAGTCTCATTTAAATTAATAAATCTCATTTAAATTAATAAATATAAGACATTGCATTTATAATTTATAGTTTTATTATAAACATTAACACATAAGATCTAATTGACACAGTAATGTAAATTCTATTAAATATATAAAATCAACATTCCTTCTTTTTCTTTTTAAAACTTGTTTATTCAAACTATAATTTTATTTTTACTCTATACAGAATGTAGTTGAAATGTTGTATGGAGTAAGAATAAAATTATAGTTTTAATAAAAAAGGGTTGTCGTCGATGAGCAACCATATCTCACTGGATGGCACAGTTATCACGCTAAAACTATAAAATATGATCATTCACGGGCTGTTAATTATAATTATTTTGATGTGTTTTTTGTAATGTGAAAATAAAAACAAAACAAAATCGTCTTTTTTAAATATTATTTAATTTTAAATATTATTTTTTATTAACGTATACAAATTAAATGATAATAATAAATGTAAAATAAAATAAACAAATTACAATTTGATTCGTCTTTTTTAGTTTTCTTTTTATTAGAAAAATCAATTTTCTATCGGAGATTTTTTTACTGGGGTTACAGCTTTTTTTGTTTGTTGTTCACCGCTATTTTTTATTTCAAATAGAATGACAACTAAAAGTAAAAGTTGTTACGGTTAGGGTTAGTTTTAGGGTTAGCTTTAGGGTTAATTTAGGGTTAGTGTTCTGTTGTTTGTAACATCTATAAAATAAATGATAACAATAAACGTAAACTATATTCAACAAAGTATAACAGTAGTCGGAGAAAAGAAAGAAACTAAAACTTTTTTAAACAACGATAAATATATATATAAAATGTTTATAATATATGCTTTTTATAACATTTAAAAATACCGTGTATAATTGTACTTTTCTTTCTGGATATTTTTGTGTTAACACTCTTTTTTATTTCAAAAATATACACATGGTACAATCTTAAAATGTCTCGTGGAAATGTTACGAACAGTACGTTACTTGACGCGTTACCTAATTTCAATTCACTTTATACATATATCTCGTCAACATTTACTACTTAAAACTTCAATACACTACGGTGTAAAAAGTCAGTTAATTATTACTTTACAAAATCTGAACATTTCAATACTTTAAAATAAAAAAAAAATACAATTAAAATAACATTTCCATCCAATTCAAAAAAACACACCCTCTCCCCAAGCCGTAACCATTTTATAAACTGTACAAATTGGGAAAATGTATTTGCTGCGTAAACATACATGCTGTACTGCGACGCGACATAGTGGCCTGCAATCTGTAGTACAACAAGTTGTATTATAGAAAATGCGGGTTCGAACGTGTCGGCCACGGAAACGGCATTTTTATGTGTTTTAGCGTGAAAACAGCGCCATCCAGTGGGATATGGTGGCTCATCGATGACAACCTAAAAAAGTTTTAAAAAGAAAAAGGAGGAATGTTGATTTTATATATTTACTATCATGGAGCTATAATTTAAAAAGAAAAAGAAGTGAAAAGTTGTGTATATAATTATATTTAAATTCTATTAACTGAGTCCAATAATGAATAGAAGATAATCTAATATTTTCCTGAACACTCATTGGTAGAAAATCTATTAATAAATTCTTGCAATAAAATTTTATAATCATTAAGTTTAATATCTTTATACATTCTTGAATACAATATAAATTTACCACAGTAATAGAAGGGTTATTTGTGAGTGAATGCAAATGTAAATATATTAATAAATTTAAATATTATTCCAATACAGATTTTGATTTATTTTATTAAGAAAGTCTGCCCAATCTTCATTCATTTGTTCTATTGCAGATTTGATTTATTTAACTAGTACAGCGTTATTAATCTAGATTAGTATATCTATTTTGTTACATATTTGTATTATACAATTATTATTGTTTTAAATTTTAACTTTATCATTTGAAGAACATATAATGTAAATTGTTATGTATGTGTATAATTAAAATACACATACACACAAAATAATAATAGTAAATGGTAAATAGGGATTTAATATTAAACGTATGTATGTGTATAAATTATCGCGTATACATACGTAAGTTATATATTTACGTGAAGATAATTTAAAATAATATTATACTTTAATAGTTGTGTTATGTTCTAAAACAGCATGTAAACAAATCCTGTTTGATAGCAAGGTTAATTAACGAAGGAACTTTGCAGATAAACAAGATGATTAATTAAAAAGCAATCGAACTGCAAAGGATAATCAATCAAAGTAAAACTTAAACCAAAAGGTAAACTGGGAGGGATTGATCCAACCAGGACGGACAAGATTGACCAATCAAATCCAGAAAATCAGGACTGGAAAAATGAGGGAATGTGTAAAGCATTTTTGACACTTAAAACTGGGAGCTCTACCGATGCAGTTGAACTGGGAAAGGTGCTGAATGTCGCTTACTTAGTACGGTAGCCCCAGAGCGGACAGCTGGCCTCCGAACGTCCAAGAGTCAGCATAGGGACTATAAAGTAGGTCGTATAGATCTTCATTATTATTTTTGTATGCCTTCGGGTTTGTTAATATAAATAGATTATGATTGTTTAAATGTATTACTGTAAATATGCATATATTAGTGTATTATAATTAAATCTGTTTTCTTATTCCACCGGCATTAGTCTTTGTCATAAAATTATTGTATGCATATATAGTCAGTGCAAGGGTTAGCTTACTGCATAGATTGTTCACCAGTGATTATTATAACTGGCGGATATAACATTTGGTGCAGTCGACAGGATTCGAACCTGTGCGGGAAGCTAGACTAGTGTGTATTAAAATTGTCGTTATTCGCCATTTACACAAAGCAGAAACTTTTTAAGTACAATATCTGGGTATAATGGATAAATTCCATATAGCCATTGGCGAATTCGACATAAATGAGACGAGCAGTTGGCCGTTGTATGTTGAACACATAGAAAAGTATCTTTTTATTAATAGAGTCGAAGACGATAAGTATAAAATTGCCACTGTATTATGTTTCGCAGGTAAAGCGGTTATAGAAATCACAAATCAGCTACAGCAACAGCTACTGTCAGTAACGAATCTCGATTACACAGAGGCAATCAAACGTAGCAAAGCCTACGAGCTCATCTTGGAACAGTCCAAAAAATACGCAGAATTCAATAATGGGGGAAATAAGCAGACCGAAGTTTACAAAACTTTCAAAACAGTGGAACAGAAATCCACAGAAAATAATGAAAGTAATGGCAGTAATAGTAGAAACCCTGTTATCTGTTTTTGTTGTGGAAAAAAGGACATAAAGCCACTGATTGCTATTTTAGACGCGAACAGTGCAAATTATGTAATAAGAAAGGGCATAGGCAAAACATGTATTGGAGAGAACAAAATGAAACACTACACAGAAGAAACAATCCTAACCGTAAATTACAGGGAAAGGAGAAAAAGTTTACAATGATTAACAATACAGCAACTAGTCTTAATGAGAAAATAATTATAAAAGTTAAAATATACGATCGCCCTATAGACATGGATGTGGACAATGAGAGCGGTATAACCCTAATTTCACTACGCGATTGGCAGACCGTTACAGAAAATTGTAAGCAAAAACCCTAAATAGTAAAAACTGACATGAAAGCGTTCGACGTAAATGGCAACGCTATTAAAATAAAGGGCGTGGTTAAAGCTCCAGTAAATAGAGTAGAGGGTAAAATTGTCAATTTACCGTTATATATAGTACATGCCCCGATAAATCCATTAATTGGCCGTGAGTGGTTTAATAAATTAGGAATTAGATTGACATTCGTACAAAATGTCGAGTTGGAAAAAGAAATGGAAAATAAATTTCCAAACTTATTTAATGGGGAGCCGGGAATGATTAAAACTGAGCCGGTATCGTTAGAAATGAACACATCAGCTCTACCCATAATTTGCAAACCTAGAAAGGTACCATTCACTCAGAAAGTAAAAGTAGAGAAAGAAATCGATGACCTCATCAAGAAAGGGGTGTTGGAACCCACAGAAAAGTCAGATTGGGCCACCCCAGTAGTAATCATAACTAAACCTAACGGTCAGATACGCTTGTGTGGGGATTACAGAGTAACTGTAAATAAAGCATTAAACAAGAGTGCATATCCTGTACCAAACGCTAGAGAAGTTATCGCTTCATTGCAAAAATCTAATTTCTTTACGAAGTTGGACCTTAACGCTGCATTTCATCAAATACCAGTTACAGAGGAAGCGTCCAGAATACTGACAATCACTACGCATCTTGAGCTATACAAATGTAAAAGACTACCATTTGGAATAACATCGGCCCCTAGTATATTTCAGTCGAAAATTGAAACTCTACTCAATGGATTAGATGGCGTCATACCATATTTTGACGACATCCTCATAACAGCAACCACAAACAAAGAACTTAGAAACCGAGTAGATAAGATATGTGAATGGTTAAATGAGTTTGGCGCAAACCTGAATACTGAAAAATGTATTTGGAAAACTAAGGAAATTAAATTCCTGGGCCACATTATATCGAGAAGCGGTACATCTCCTTCCTCCGAAAAGGCTAAATCAGTAGCAGAAGCACCAAGACCCACAAACGTGAATCAACTACAAGCTTTCCTAGGCTTGGTGAATTTTTTTGAAACTTTTTAAAAGGAAAAGCCCATGTGGCCACTCCTTTATATAATCTACTGAGGAAAAACCAGAAATGGAAATGGGACGAGCAAGAAGAAACAGCATTTATTTGCACTAAAGTGCTGCTTACTTCAGAAAAATTATTAGTACATTACAACAGTGATCTGGAAATTATGTTGACCACCGATGCATCTGAATTTGGAGTCGGGGCAGTACTAAGTCACCCAGCCCAGTCAGAAGAGTGACCTATAGCATATGCTTCACGCACATTGTCCAAGGCAGAAAAAAACTATAGCCAATTGGACAAGGAAGCGCTCGCAATTTTGTTCGGAGTGAAAAAATTCCACCAATATCTATACGGGAAGAAATTTACTATTATAACTGATCACAAACCACTGCTGGGAATATTCAGAAATAAACATATACCTGATCATTTAAGCCCCCGAATGTTACGTTGGCTTAACGTTCTTGCGGGCTATGATTACAGTCTGCAATACAAAAAAGGAAAACAAATTGGGCACGCAGACGCGTTATCACGCATGCCCGATCTTGATGAAGCAGCAGTATTAGAAAGAGAAGTAAATTATATAGATGTACTTCAAAAGCAAAACCTAAATAGTAAAATTGTAGCTCGATGGACAGAAGAAGATGACGGCTATCAATGGATAATAAATAAGATAAGAGGAGGATGGCCGAACAAACGTCCAAGTTTTCTCCACAAACAATTATGGAACGCCCGCGAACAGCTATCCATATGTAAAGGATGCATTTTGAGGAGCGATCAAGTGCTGATACCTGTGGTGGGGAGACAACAAATATTAAACTTGCTTCATGAGGGACATCTGGGCATTGTGAGGGCAAAAGCCCTAGCTCGTAGCATCATATGGTGGCCAAACATCAATGTAGATATAGAAAGATATATAAAGAAATGTGAGAACTGCCAACAGTGCGCTAAAGCACCCCCATCTACTTTTGAAACATGGCCAAAAGCAGACAACCCATGGCAACGAATTCATATAGACCACTGTGGTCCATTCGAAGGCCATTTATTTCTAGTTGTAGTCGACTCGTATTCAGGGTGGGCTGAGTATAAAATAGTGAAAAATACCAGCACAGAGGTAACAGTTAACACTCTGTACGAGATTTTTGCTCATCACGGATTTCCAGAAACTTTAGTCTCAGATAATGGAACAAGTTTCACATCGGAAAAGTTCGCAGAGGCAATGCAAGATTGGGGAATAAAACATGTACTCACCTCTCCATATCACCCCCAATCAAATGGACTGGCTGAAAGAGCAGTGCAAAGCCTCAAGTCAGCTATAAAAAAAATGGGCGAAATGAAAATCGACGAAGCTGTATTGATTGCTCTCCTCCACCAGCATTCTACCCCAGTGGCCAAATCTGGAAAATCATCGGCAGAAATATATTTAGGCAGAAAACTGCGAACATAACTAGCAAAAATAGTGCCAACAAAACAACGAGACAAACAACAGAGTTGTGCGTATAAATTCCAGCCACAAGAGAGAGTGTGGGTAAAGAACACACTAAAAAAAAATCGATGGTTTCCAGGGGAAGTTATTCGCCACCTGTCAAAACAAGTCTTGACAGTTTGCATGGGCGATGGTAAGATATTAAAAAAACATGTGAACCAGCTACGGAGAAATGAAAGTGACGACTGGATTCCAAATCTCGGCACAACAGAAACCGACGAGACTCTAAAAAATGATAATAAACCGGAAAATTGCAGCAGTCAAGAAACTGATTTTCAATTAAACATTGGGCCTACAGAGAAGTCACCACTACAAATGGAAAATAATTCACGGCAATGACTAAAAAGGAAAATAAACCCTCCCAAATATTTAAATGACTATATTTTAAGTTCGAAGACTAACAAATAATCTTCGAATTTGGGGGAAGTATTGTTATGTATGTGTATAATTAAAATACACATACACATAAAATAATAATAGTAAATGGTAAATAGGGATTTAATATTAAACGTATGTATGTGTATAAATTATCGCATATACATACGTAAGTTATATATATACATGAAGATAAAAATACTTCGTTAATTTAAAATAATATTATACTTTAATAGTTGTGTTATGTTCTAAAACAACATGTAAACAAATCCTGTTTGATAGCAAGGTTAATTAATGAAGGAACTTTGCAGATAAACAAGATGATTAATTAAAAAGCAATCGAACTGCAAAGGATAATCAATCAAAGTAAAACTTAAACCAAAAGGTAAACTGGGAGGGATTGATCCAACCAGGACGGACAAGATTGACCAATCAAATCCAGAAAATCAGGACTGGAAAAATGAGGGAATGTGTAAAGCATTTTTGACACTTAAAACTGGGAGCTCTACCGATGCAGTTGAACTGGGAAAGGCGCTGAACGTCGCTTATTTAGCACGGTAGCCCCAGAGCGGACAGCTGGCCTCCGAACGTCCAAGAGTCAGCATAGGGACTATAAAGTAGGTCGTATAGATCTTCATTATTATTTTTGTATGCCTTCGGGTTTGTTAATATAAATAGATTATGATTGTTTAAATGTATTACTGTAAATATGTATATATTAGTGTATTATAATTAAATCTGTTTTCTTATTCCACCGGCGTTAGTCTTTGTCATAAAATTATTGTATGCATATATAGTCAGTGCAAGGGTTAGCTTACTGCATAGATTGTTCGCCAGTGATTATTATAACTGGTGGATATAGCATAAATACTTCATGTCATCAGTTTATTCTATTATAAATTATAATAGTCATTGTGTTAGTATTTTACTATAACAAAAGATTAGTCATATCTTTACTTTTTTTATACTATTTTAGATTTAGCTTATTCAAAGACTAAGGACATTAATATGCACTATCTTTTTCATATTCTTGATTATATTGGTATATATTTGGAATTCAGAGCTAGAGCATGCTAATAGAGTCTTTTTATTTCTCCTGTTTCATTTTTTTTATATCGCTAAAGATTTTGGTACCCTTAATTTGGACCTTTGAAGTGTCTTTTCTCCTGGTTCAATTTATACCACCACAGTATAAACTATTACAATATTTTATTATATATACAATATTTTATTTGTGCTAATAAATGCCAAATTTTGATTTGCGGCACATTGGTCGGTTTAGTGTGCTCACGTCTTGTATTTTTAACTCGGAGACAGTCTACTCTTAGACGGCAGATTGATTCTACACCTATGTAAGATGTATTTTTATAAGAAATTTTTGTTGATATATATTCGTACATATATGTGTGTAATATAATATTGTATATTTAGGTATTCTTTTTGATACCCTGATGATGATTATCACAAAAATTAAAATATTTCAAGTAGTAATAAAAATGCATAGAAAAAGGAAAAAGATAGTGGAATAGTATTTATAAATAATTACCTAGTTTAAGTTTCATACTGAATTCTAAAACTGGAATTCTTTATACATTGTCATGAAATATTTATACTAGTTTTTCAACTAGGTCCCTATTTAAAAGTGCCAAATTATTATTATATTTTAAGATCTGCAATAGGAAAATAAAATGACTATTTAAAAGTAGTACTCACACACAAACAAACAGAAAAAAAAGTTTTATCATCATAAATAAATAAAAAAGATAAAGTCTTCTTTTACATTTTATTTATGATGATGATAAAATTATAATATTATTATTATTATTATTTTTTACAATAAGGATATGACATCATATTGGAAGAAAATATTGGATCTGACTTATCCTGTTACTTCTATGTTTTCAGGTTAGTATTTAAAATTTACTTACATTGAAATTTATAATTATATCTTATGGATCTTAATATTTACTTTGATTATCATTTTATATTCTACATGGTACAGTGATAGAGTGGTAGTTTGTAGAGTTCAAGATTCATAGATTACAGCTCTTATTTTTCATATCTGTTGCTTGAATTTCTTATGAATTCCCAAACAATAAAGCCATTCAATTATACCTTTACCCCCCTTAGTGATGGCAATTGGTTCTCCAAAACTCATTGTTAAGCAAGAATATTGTATTCGGAATACGTATTTATAATGAGGTCTATGGGAAAAAAATTGGTCGGTTCCTAAAGCTAAAAAATTACACTAACTTAGGAATAAAGTATATATTAAAAAAAAATATTCATTAACACTTATTTTAAATGCAATCTGTTTTTCTTTTGAAACTTTTTTCTAATTCAACATTCAGCATTTTAAAATGTTTTTCTTTTGATTTGAAAACACTTGGGTATAAACAACATTTTTAACGAAGTTACAAAATCAATAACTATTTTTACATAATTACCAGGTGTTCTAAAAATAATATACAGTAATTAAGGGGAAAAAAAGTTTGTGATGATGGTATTTTAGTTGTACTGTACCGTATTTATATATTGGACTATTTCATCATCTAATATAAGTGTTGAATGTCTTTAGAAAAATTAAACTTTATTTAAATAATCCAAGTACTGTACATTATATTTAAATAAAGTTTAATTTTTCTAAAAACATTCAACACTTATATGTACAGTATATAGTATTATAGATTTTTTAATTATATATATTTTAAGTTTATACGTTTTAAATTAAAAAAAAAAAAAAATCCCGATCGTTATAGTGAATAATCCATTGTAAATCGAAGTAGTGGGTACAAATTGATGATGATCGCTATTGTGAAATCTCGCTAAGTAGCCAATCGCTAAGTGAGGTTTAGGTGTATTTATATATCTTTTTTATTATAAATATTCATTTTATTATTTTCATTTCTATCTATATTCACTACCAACATTTTATAACTATTTTTTTTTTTAATTTAATTTTTTTTTTTTAAATACGTATTTTTTTCCTGAAATTTTTTTTACACATGTGCTTAGCACATATTCAAAATTTAAATTGCTACAAGTGGATAAAATTTGTATTGACCATTATTGTTTTATATTATAATTTAAGAAATAAAAAATGAAATTTGATGATAATATTAATTAAACATCATTTATTTAAATTATAGATAAAAAATTTTTGGTTTTTTATATGTACATTGTGCACATGTTTGCATGTTAATATAACATATTATGTTTGTGTAGACTAGACAGTAAAAATAGTAATTACTTTTTTTTTTTTTAAATATTTGAAGATACAATTATCTTATGAAAAATTTCATGTTATTTTTCCAAGAGAGAAGAGATTAAGTATTGGAAAAAATTTACAACTACTGAAATTCTAGTGATGTTGAACAACTCATGACAATTTTTAACAATAAACCATTCAGGAGAAAAAGTTTACACTTGATAGCACTAAGATAAAAAGCTTGTGTTTCAAATCAAAATGTAACTTCAGATATTTTATTTCATTACTATTGTTATTAATTTAATAGATGTCTAAATCTGTTTGTCACTGCTAGTATAAATGAGTAATATTTTGTGGACAAAGTTTTTTTTATCTGATTTAGTTGATACATTTTCAAATACTTGAGAAATTTTATGGAGGGCTTTATGATGTTGAAGGTTAAAGAAAATAGGTCCTACAATATGTCAGCCACATTTGGATTCATGAAAGATTTGATTTTTACCTAATGCTAAACTTGGCTTCTTGAAGGAGGAAGTTTAATTGGGCAGTTAAATGAGTACAAGTTTTTGTTTTGGAAGAACAAGATGATTGAGTAAAAAGAGACTGCATGGTGTAGAATTCATAGATGTATCAAAGATAAAATAATGAAATTATAAATTAATTTTGTGCAATGGTACTTATGACGATTTTATCAGTTTATGTTCCAATATTGAATTCAGAAAGTTCAAAGAAAAATTGTTTTATTTCTTGTTGGCTAATATTATTTTATCAATATTGCTGAATTTTTTTTTCTTATAGATTTTAATGCACATGTTATGATAACATTTAACTTTGATCAAAAATTATATGAAATAATAGTCTGCTATTATTGAATGTTTTCACAATATATGGATTGGCAATCACAAACATTTTGTTTAGGCAGATAAAATTCTATAAAAAAATTTGATTGCTATTGCATTCAAAACAATAGCTCTTGTAAAGATATTATAGTTAGAATCTTTGTAAAAGAAATCAATATTAAGAGCATTTAATTTGTATATTGTTATTAATTATTTGAATGCAATTCTTAAATAGTTTGTTTTAGTAATTAATGCTCTCAAATTATAAATCACTGATAAAAAAATTTTCAACATTTTGAGAATGTGAATGATTTGGTACATTTTTAGGTAAATTTTTAGATAAAAATGTGAATTTGTATGTAGAAATGCAATACATGTTTTAGTTTATTGTGCTGCTTTGACTAGTTAAAAGATAGTGTCTCACTCATAATCAGTCATCTCTTCAAATAAATTAGTTGAATGTAAGGCTATTATTTTTTGAAATTTATTATAAAGTTATAAGTCATGGGTATTTATCACTGTAACATAAAAGTATTAGAAAAAATTTATTAAGAATGATTTGTAAGATTTTAAAAGTACAATGGCAAGATTATAAAATTAACCTATTTTTGAGCTTACTGGATGTAATAGTACTGAATCTACTATTATAAGATGTATCTTCATTGGTTTAGTAATCTGAAGAGAATGAACTTTAACAGACTTTTTTATAATATTTTTATAATCGATTTTAATATGTTAGAATATTTTCGATATATATATGACTGAAGATTAGACTATAATGCAGAACTATATTTTATTACAAAAATGGTTAAAAATCATTTTACTAGATACCAGATAAACAGATTTAAAAATCAGCATGTGATGCATGTGAATGCATTTGTGATTCACAGTTGGATTTATATAGTTCTCTCAAAATTTATTTTTATTTATTTGCAATCTGTTTTTTCCCCTGAAACTAGAATGGTTATATTTGTTTACAAGTGTCTGCTAATAAAGAATGATATATCTGCAGCTTACTGGGTAAAGGATCATATTTGATTTAATTGCAAACTAGTAATGGCAAACTATTCAGCAAGTAGTTTGTGACTAGTCATAAAATTTGCTAAATAAAAGACAATGATAAATACACGAAACCTGAATAGTTTATTCTGTGGTGAGAATAGCAATATGAAAAGCTAATGGTTTTTGATTTGATATCTTACTGTTATATTTGAACTCTGTATGCAAACATGTTTTACAAATACAAACTCCAAAATATGTTTAAAAATTTGTTGATAATATATATTATTTTCATGGTTACAATAATGATACAAACAATAGATAGCTAGTCCATTTGTTCTGTTATCATTTGCTGTCTGTTTTTTGCGTTCAAACAAAAATATACTGTCAGGATTTATTGTCTGTTCTGGTCTTGGTTTGGTTCTATATCTGACTAACCTTGATTTGGTTTTGGCTCTCATTCTAGCCCTGGTGTGTGTGTTTCTAATGACAGTGGATGCTTGTTGATCTTTATCTGATTCTTATTACTTCTTCAGTGATTGACTAGTAGCTGATCCTGTTTAACTCTGACTGATATCATAGTTGATTTGTTTGCTTCTGAACGATACTATTGTCAAAACATTTATGTGCGCATATAATATTAATGACTAAATGTGGCATGTTTACTTTTACCTATCCTGGGGTTTGCACAAGCTGCTTAGTATTTTATATTCATTCTACTCCATATTGACCCTGCTAGTCTCTTTTGGAATTTGCCTTGAAGTTGCTATTGGATCAGCCAATGTCTTCCTAGTCACTCTCTATGTGCAGTGATTTCTATGACGCGTTGTAGGCTTATTGAAGTTGCTATTTTTAAGACTGCTGACTTTGAGTCTATACATACTCTAGTACCGACTATTTCTTGATGTACCTGTCCCTATCTTAATATGCTCCTTACAAGCTACCCTTGCTAACTGATTATATTGCAATAGTTATAGCTTACTATCAGATTCAGCTGACTCACAAACCATAATGAAAGCTGTTCTTTATCTGAAATACTTATTCTATATATATAACTCTTGTGTTTACTCTGTATTCATGTTTCTCAGTAATGTGTTGCTACTAATGGCTTTTGCTAATAGCCATTCTCTTATCTCTTTACTTTACCTTTTCCAAGAAATTAGCAAAATCCATTGCATACATAATACTCTTCCTTCTGTAAAAGAGAAATATCCCTTTGTTTTTTTTAGAATTATTGAGTAAGGTAGATAAGTCAAAATTTCTAAAGTAAGTAGGCAGTCTTCACTCTTTTCGGGGTTGAACTGGGTTGATTTGCTATTGTAGCTGGTTCCCTGGTTTCCAGACTATGCTGAATTTCTTCCATTCTTCATTATTCATGTAGGGGTCATCTTGATGCTTATCTTCATACAGGTAACTGATATCTTTCTTGTAATTAATCCTGATGCCTGTAGTGATCTTTTCCTTGCTTAGTTTTTGCTATTATCAGATAGTTTCTTTTTGTTGTGATCACCTTAGATGGTGGCCTTTTAATAACTGCTTGATGACTTATTGTGTCCAATAAATGATTACATATCTTCCTTCTGAATATTAATTTGTCTATTGATTTTACTGTGCTGATGGAACAATAATTTAGATATCTTTATTTGCCTTGTTTTGCATGTAATAAGTTTAATTGACATCTATTCACTGAAGGACCTGTGTATTTGCCTATATTCAAATAAAAAATCTGTTTAGATAAGCTCTTTTATTTGTCTCTAAGCAGTTATCATTATTTGGGAACTTTACTCATATGAGTTACCACATATTCCAGGAGTTTAAACCAATCTCTTCCCAGTAGATTGCTGTGGTAACTGTATTATGTATGGTCCCTTTTTACATTTATCTTTTTCTGTCCTAGCATGGTTATTATTTTCTCATGATAGTCGTACACTCTTTTTATCATAGGTATTAACTTTATCTTTTTTATGCTTAATTATGTTGTTTCAGAAGTTCTAGATATTGTTATGGGTGATTCCAAATCTAATTTTAACATGATTTGTATGTATTTATTTTAACAAAATCCATAAAATATCGGTGCTGTATAATATCTTTATACTAAATTCTCCATTATTATTAGACTCTTCATGGATTTACGTGTTCCATAACTATGATTGTTGTGGCACCTGTAGCACTTGTTTTTCCACTTTTTTTCCTTTTTATCTGACCCTGTCTAGTGGACCCTCTATCAAATAGTACCACTGACTGTTTTTTCGTTTAGCTTAGCTAACACCACTGCTGTTTTAAACACTGATGATCAATAATCTCAAGTGAATGGTGTGGTTTTTCCATTCCACAAATAAAACTAAATGAATTTGAATGTGTTTATAGATTATGATATTGTTAGTATTCAAAATGCAAAAGAAGTCAGTAATGCAGAAACGTTTTAGGTGGAGATAGATTATTGGACAAATAATAGATTTAATTGCTCGTTAAAATGATAGTGATTTGGAAAAATAGATTTTTAGAAGTCACTACTATTCATGCTAAATTCCATTAGTTGTTAAATGCTAAAATCGTCAATTTGAACTTTTATAAAAGCTGGACATGTTGCTAAGTCATAGCAATTTTTTGACTTATTGTTATATAAATATGTCTCTTCATAGATTCATTAAAAAGAAAAATTTCTGGTTCTCCAACAATGATTGTATTACTAGTAACTATATTAAAGGGAAATATTTGTGACATTTATTACTTGACTGAAAAATAAAATTTGAATGTGGAATTTCATAAGCAATGTAAAAATTTAAAAGCAGAAATTCAAGCCTGACAAGAAAATTTGAGAATGATTTCTGAATTAAAACTGCAAAACCTGTCATAATATAATAATGTAAACTATTTAAATAAAAGTGATATTTTAAATAAATGATTTTTTTTTTTTATAAAATTATTTTAACACATATGAAAATTTTAATTTGGATAAATGTAATATAGAATTTAATTAACTTTTATTTTATTATTTTCCATTTTTTGTTTTTCATTTTTGGTATAAAGTCATTAAAGTAACTGATAAAATTTTTCAGACAAATCTGTTTACATTTTCAAAACTAGGAATAGTATTTTTTTTATTAATAAAATTTTATTTTTACTATCACAAAATTATGATGATGATGATCATGATATCATTCATATATTTTTAAATGTAAAGTAACATAAGTAAATAATAAATAAAAAATAATTATAATACACATGTATATCTTCCAATATCTATCAAAACATTAAAATTTTTTTTTTTTTAGGATCAGCTTTTAATAGAAGTATTGAAGGTGTATTTAAAGATACTTTAATAGAAGATTTATGGATTCCATATTTTTCTATTACTACTGATATAACTAGTTCATCCATGAGAGTTCACAGGAGTGGTAACAAATTTTTTTGTCATTATTGAAAATAAAATTATGTATACAAACACATATATACTCAATTATTAATATCTTGTAAAAAAGTATAATTCTTATCACTGAAATGTAATAAATAGAAGATAATAGTGTACTGCTTTTTACACAGAAAAAATATGTTTAACTTTAAATATAATCTAAATGCATTTTCAGTTGCCTTGACAAAATTCATGAAAATTATTTTTAATACTTTGAATATTTTCTACATGTTTGAAGCAGTATTAATATTATCTTTATAATATATTTTTAATATTTTAAGTCTAATCATACTAAATTTAATAATTTGTGAATTTGTCATACAAAGAAAAAAAAAGTTACTTCTGAAGATATACCCAAAACAATTTAATTAACACTATAAAAAATTACTTGACAAATAATATTATTTAATTTAAAAAAGAAATTGGAAAAATTGCAATGCAAAAAATTTTGAATGAGATAATTAAGTAACTTTTTTTTTTTTAGTCATAGTGTTATATTTATTCAGCAATTGTATTACTATTTAATATGCTATAACATGTTCAGAATCAGCTTTTAAATTTTAATATACAAATTATCAACATTCTCGAATGACTTTTACAATTCAAATAATGGTTGATGTATATTAATACTAACAGCAGATAAATATATATGCAGATAAATCCAAAATATATGTTTACATTTATTGCACAAACTCTGGAAGCAATTTTTTTGATTATTGAGAACCTGTCTGTATTGTAATTTGATTTTTTCAGTTTATTACAATATTATAAATAGGAGTAAATAATCAGTGATTTTATATCAGATTTATATAATTATACAAGCAGGTTGATTTTTGTTCTAGCTTTGAATCCTAGAAACTAAGAAATTAATTAAATCTATTTTTAGATGGTTCTAGAATAGAAAGCTGTTCTTGCTAGCTAGATTAAGCAATTCTATTTTGCATGTTTCATATTATCTGCCATTTTACATGCTGTAAAAATATCTTCAGAATACTTAATGTTTTTTTCGTTTTTGTAGAAATTGTGATTTTTAGCAGAAATCTGTTTATTTCCTACAGACCTCATTGCATTCTATCAATATTAGTAATTGAAATATTTCTTATTACTTGTTTAAAAAATACTTGTCATAGATATTCTTGTATTCATATACTATATTAAATTTATTAGTAACTATATATATTGATAATATTATATCTATTTGTTTAACTATATCAATATTAATAACATTTTTTTCACAATATTAATGGATATTTTTTTTAGTTACAATTAAATTCCATATATTATTATTATAAATTTTTCTGCTATATATTTTAAAATAATCACAGTTATACTATTTCATTTTATTTATTTTATTTTAAAACTTATATAGAATAAAATTCCAATATAATACTTTTTTGTTTAATAATGTGAAAAAAAAAATGTTTACGAATTAAAATGATAATTGTGTTTGATATATTTATTTTTTATTTTAATTATTTTGCTTATTTTTGGTTTAAGTTGTTCATTTTTAAATTCTTAGTATTATTTATTGATTTTTTTAAAAATAGACTTGACATAATTTCACAGTATAATATCTATTGCAAATAGAATGTGAGACAATAGATGGATAACTACAGGCTAAAACAAATGATATCATTTTTTTATTTTATTTAAAAAAAAAAAAAACTAACTTTAAGTCACTAGATATCAAGTCTAAATTAAGGTTTATTTGGCATTAAAAAAATAAATTTATTATCAATCTTTATATTTTCTTATATATATTCTATTCATGCTTGTGTTTGTTTATCTGTTAAATATATATTACCATAAAATAAAAGTTGTTGGCAATAAAAATAGTTGAAATTTTGCTGAAGCATTAATTGATTACATATTTTGTAGACATGATAATTATAGCTTCACATTTGCATGTAAAATCAAACACATGATTAACTTAAGAAACAGACTTTCTATATTTATGTGTATAAATCTATTATACATGTATAAAATAACTCTCAGTGAAAAGTTTAGTACAGATAGTGCTTAACATTGATTCTGTGTCAATCTATATTAATGTACACTTATAATTTATGAGTTGTATTTTATTAAATACATTTATTTAAATATAAATGTATTAGATAAATATTTATCTTTATATGAATTCAAATATTTTTACGTTCAATTAGCAATGCATTTGGATATGTATGCATAAGTTTATAAGTAAAATAAATAGAAAAAATATTACATTACCATGAGTGATAAAGTAAACATGTATGCATTTTCTTATCATGAATTCTACATGATTATCAGGCAAATCAATTAATAGAAGAGAAAATATTTTATAAAGAATATTTAATTTTTTGCAAGGCATTTTGGATTGCATATATATATAATATTCACCAGATAATCAAATCTGAAAATATTACTATGATAATTCACAAGCCAGATTCCCAAAGTATCATTTAAATAAACCTGCAAATAATACTACTTTCTTATATCAATGCCAATCTCTTTGTCTGATAAAAGTAGATTTACTTCCAGCCTTGTTAAAATTTTTAGAATTATATATGTGTGTATTTATAAATATATTTCTGCCTTTTTAGGTTCTATGTGGCGATATGTTCGAGCCAGTATGTCTCTCTCAGGATATCTTCCACCTTTGTGTGATCCAGTTGATGGCCATTTATTGTTGGATGGTGGATACATTAATAACTTACCAGGTATTTGTATTATTTAATTTTTGGTTTCAAATTTAACTTATCTAAATTTATAATTATAAAATGCTGGCTATAGAAATTTATTTGATTTATTAAAGTTTTATTTTCATTTATAGGTGATGTAATGCGTAGTCTTGGTGCAAGAACTGTGATAGCCATTGATGTAGGAAGTCAGGATGATACAGACTTGACAAACTATGGTGATGAATTAAGTGGCTGGTGGTTATTATGGAAACGATGGAATCCATGGGCCAAACCAGTAAAGGTGAAAATGTATATACTGAAAAATCAATCAATTAATAGTAGCATCTGAAATATTCATTTGAATTGAAATAGATATTTTTTTAAAAAAGCGAATATTATCATATAGGAAAATGTTATTGGAAAAATATTAGTTATCAAATTTGGGGTTGGTGTTTATATTTATTAAATTTTGTTTTTTAATCTTAAAATATTTTTTATATAAAAACATATGTAAAATATTATAATATAATCTATTTTAAACTCTCAACAACACTTTATTTATAAGCAGGATAAGGTAACAGTCAGAATGTCATATCAAATTTTTTAATTCAATAACTGCTAATTTGAAGAATGTATTTAATAAAAAATAAATTTGAAATTTATAAATTTCATATATACATTAGTCTCATACTCTAAATGATAATCTTGTATTTGCACTATTTGAATATGTGATAGGGTATTGCAGTTGTGAATTTCAAAATTAAAATAATTCTAAACTCAAAATTAATGATAGTAGTCTGTCAAGCCAGAAAAAAATATTGTTCTGGAAGAAAGAAAATCATATGCTGAAACTGACCAGTTTATTCTATATGAATGAAATGTCAGTTTGCAAAATAATGAAAAAGAAAAAAAAAATGGTTCTAGATTTACTTGAGCCTCTGAAACTACTCATGTGATAAATATATAGTGGAGACTGAAAAAGCATTAAATTTTTGAATCAAAACTATAAACAAAAAAATTGATAAGCATCGAGTTCCCAGAAAGTCTTTATTCAAAAGTCACTTTAAAAGAATGACATCAAGTCATTTCTGCAATTAAGGGATAGTTATATAGTTTTATAAATTGGCATGAGTTTAAAATTATTAATTTTTTTCGCTTGACAAAATTGATGGAATTTTAATTTTTTGTTTTACAATGCCATTGCTGCAGGTGCAATTGCAAAAATTTCATAAAATATAGCTACTGCTATCTGTACAGGCATGTATGTCCAAAATTTATAAATTTAACATCATAACAACCATGTTCTTTTTGCATTTTATTATAAATTGTTTCCATAAGAAGAATTAAGAAAAAGAATAGTAAATTTTATTTTTATGAGTGAAAGAAAGAGTGAGTGATTAAATAAAAAATTCACATTTTACATCTAGATTTGAATATAGTACATTTCTATGCAAATGGCCTCTTAATTTGTTTCGCTGTTTGGCTGTATTATTCTATTTTTTCTCCCTCCTTTTTCTTTTATACATATATGTGTAGTACCATTTATATTTTCGTTAATCACTTCACAATGCAATCTAATAAAATAAAATTTATTTCTTTATATTTGATTATGGTTTCATTTACCCAGCAATCATCATTCATCAGAACTACAATATTCAAATTTATATAATCATAACACTTAGTACTAATCTATACATACATACTTATATATAATTATAAAAGACATTATATATAGTATCTTACATTATGAATTTTAAAAAAATACAAATTTTTCAATGAACCTAGTATCTATATATATATATCCTCAAACCTTTCTAATAATTTTATAAAGATTCATTTTTTATTTTATTCATATTTTTGATTGATTTTTTTTATATAAACTATTTTTTATATTTTTAATATATATATTTTTTATTCTACATTTATATAACTTTTAATAATTTAAATAATTTTTATTGTTGCTGTGTATTCTGGGGGTATACTTGATCGCATCCATAACAAAGAAAACAACAAGTAAAATTTAATATGAAATTATTATACGCATAATAAAATAATAATATATATATATAGATGAATAAAATTAAGCATTTAACTTCTAGAAAGACAGTCTATATTGTACCAGACAATCATCCATGTATCTATCACATGAGGACATCAGCAGGTTTTTACTGGCTTAGAAAATTTATTTTTGTGATTAGATGTGTATATATATGACTGGTTAGTATGATTTTCATAGATATAACTTTAATTACCATCACTAGATCAAAAGGAGAGGCAGAAATTTTTATTTAGAGAAACAATTGGGAGTCAGATAATAGCAACAAATTCCAGCAATGAATAATATGTTTATTAAAAATAAATATTTAGAAATAAACAAATAAATATAAAAAAAATAAGACAAAAAAAAAAAAATACACTAATATAGAAAAATGTTTATTCAGGTATAATTATGATTGAGACAAGCCTTCCTTACACAATTGAGTTGATTATTATTCTTAAAGAAGTCATTATTCTAACATAATATAAGATTCATTAATAAATGCTATAATGTAATAATAAAAAAACTTTCTTAACTACTAATCTTATACATGTACACTCTTTAAATAACACTCATTCTGATTTCTATTTATGCCAATTCTTGTTAAATCTTCAGCTTATATGAAGTTGGTTTTACTTATAACATGAATGCAGTGTGATCGAACCCAAGCCACGAGAAATAAAATATAAAGATATAATAAAAATTGGTTCTACAACTTCGGCTAATCCACAATGCATGATGGTGCTGTTGCTATTGCAAAACAAATAGATATAACATTGCCGGGCTTTTTTAAAAATGAAAAAATATATATATATTTTTTGATAATAAATCTATAACTGCTTTTTTTGTTTTTGGTTTGTTGTGTTTTTTTTTTAATGGGTTTATTTCAATTCTTTAATAACAAATATAACTTTTTTTTTTGGTTTTTAAAACCTTCAGTCTTTTTTTCTTTTTAACACATTAAATTCTTTTTAAAACATTCGGTATTTTTTTGTTTTTTTTTTTTAAAACATTAATTTCTTTTTAAAACATTTAGTATTTTTTTTTCCCAAAACATTCTTTGGGGGGGGGGGATTTACCGGGGGGTTCAAAAAGTATTTATTTCTCTTCATAAACAAATACATAGACTGACTTTTTTTTGGAAAATCTTTTTTTTTTGGATTTACATTTTTGGATTTTTTTGAAAAAAAAACAAAAAACATTACGTTATTTTTAAAATAACCCTTGCATAACAAAAAAAAGAAACTTTGGTTGCATATATATACACAAACAATAACATTTCACTGTTGAACATTCATCTCTTGTAAGATGGCACAGAAGATGCCTTGATCCTTTTTCCAACGTCTCCACAAAAACTCAGCTAGGTAGCTGTCGATACCTTCTCGTCGTGTGCCGCATACTCTCTTGTTTCGCCATTTGAGAGAGTCCCAAAGGGGTTCGATGGACTGGGTGTGGATGCCTTTATCAGGGTCATTGAAGCTGTATTTGTGATTGACTTTCATGTAGTGAAATCCGGCAGACTCTAAGTCAGTAGTTCTGTATCCTTTCCAGGAGTCTGAATAGATGCTGGAACCGGGCCTCATGTTTTCATGGATAGACTGCATAAGGGTGTTGGCAGAGCGGGAGGGGACAGCTGCCACAAAACATTCACCAGTCTCTCGACACAAACCACCGAAAATACATTGCTGTGGCAGAATTTTGTCCTGGTGGTTCTTGTGTCGACTGAACATGGTTTCATCTATTTCAATTATCGTACTGGGCCTGCCGATTTGATGGCATGGACAACAAAGAAGGCTTTTTTGACAGAGTTCTCTAATAGCTGTCGGCAACTTCCTCACAGCATTCTCAGACATCTGCAATTCATATCCAACACACTTTACTGTGAGCTCATCCTGGCTCCAATAATATATAAGGCGTAGTATTTTCAAGAAATCTAATCAGCAGCCCTTAAACCATGTCTCTTTATGAATGGAACACCTTTGATGGCATTGACATGATTCACATTCCATTTCATAAATTTTACATCGTTTTAATTTTATAATCCCACCACAAACACAGTTCTTCTCTGTGGGTAAAATATTTTTTTGCTGAAGGAAAGCCACTGTGTCTGCTTCTGTAGCAGGTAAATCCAAGAACTTCAACGCTGAATCTCCTTCTGCCATGTTACTTTTTTGATCTCTCAAATTTTTCGCAAATTGCTCAACTTTCATGTGAACTTGGCCGAATTGCAATTTACACTCCTCATTTATTAAATTGTGTCACCTAAAAAGTAAAGTAGGGACGTTTACAAAATAATTATAATTTGTAGTTACTCTTAAAAATTACACTACATTCAAAATGAAAAACTTTGAACTGTGTACGGCTACTCTTTTCGTGATTACAAATACAGACACTCTCATATGATACGCTGTTGACTATTCAATAGTAACGTCTATATAGACAGTCACAATACATCGCTGATAAGGTTCACATGCTATCGATTTTGGGGAAAGTGTTGACTTCATAAACATCAAGTGTTTGAACAGTTTACAGGTCATAAGATATATGAGCGGCCTTGTAAACAGCATATTTCTGTGCTTTTGTGTAGAAACAGTGACATTAAACAGTGTGGATCAGTCGAAGTTGTAGAACCTAAAAATCTAAATGATCTTGATTATATCTCCAATTATTAATGGAATACATAGGAAGCTATTCCAAAGCTTGATTTGTAAAATAGTAATCCATCCATAGTTCATCCTATTTATAATTTAAAAGTGCAACCATAAGAATGGCAATGTATCTGACCACAATTCAGTAGCATTTGCTATTACATAGTGCTAACGATGAAAATAAAACAAATTCTTAATACTAAATAAATATACATCTAGTAGACTTATAAATGAGCAATCTTTATGTATACATATATCCCATAGCAAAACATTTTTTTTTATATGTGTGCTATGGTAATAGTATAAGCTTAAATAAATTTTATTCCAAGAATCTATTGTATATATATGAAATAATGAATTATTATCTTGAAAATTTAGTTAATAACAAGCACACTAAAAGAATACAATTTATTGATATTCCCATTTCTTTGTTTATTTAACAATGATTTCGCTGACTACAAAAATTGTGATCATTAATAATGTCAAGGAAAAAAATATATTTCTAAAAATAAGAAAAAGAAAATTAAATATAACATGTTTTAGTCTCAACTGTATAAATTTAAAAGGCCATTCTCGTTCATATGTAATTATACCATAGCTTGATTATAAAATAATAAAAAACTTGCCTTTATAACAGAAATATATATATCTTGTACATTAACATAAAACAAATTACACAAACTTAACTTAAATTGGAATTATTAATAAAACAATATATATATTCAATGATTAAAAAATAATAATAATAATAATAATATCACTCTTGGCTTATTGCGTTATGATTAAAAAAACTCACTTAATTTATTATAAGACTGTGATGAGTAGCGAACATTTTCTTTCTATATAATTTCAGAAATGAATATGTACTTTTTGTTCAGCTATGATTCTCATTGCTGATATGTTGAGATTTGTCAGTGGAAAAGTTGGTATTTGGTCAAGGCAGGCCATCAGTTTTTAATGAGTTGGTTTCATGTGAAGGCGGAGATTATTGCTCAAAGAGGGAAGTTCTAATAAGAAAGATGAAGCCAGCTTTAAGTGCATTCTTGATTAATTTATTTATAGCTGTATGAATAACATTGGCTGCAGATTTCAGAACTCTATCAAACTAAAACAAGTTGTAGTCTCCATGTTCTTAGTCTTCTTTTGACATCAGTAATCATAATAATAAATATAAAATTCTGGAGGTTTTTATAGAGCTCCTACCATTGTTCTCTATTAAATTTCTAGAATCATCTCCTTCCAGCAACAATTTATCAAAATAGTTTTAGATAAGCTAACATTTTTGCACTATAATTGTTGAATTCCAAATATAATTAATTTAAATTAAAAGATTCTTTCATGACAATGCCCACCATAAGGAAATTGGATTCATTATCATTAAATAGATTAAAACCAATTTGCTTAGATTAAGCATTGTCTTTTCATTTTTGAATATAAAATTTTATCGAACGATTAGAAAAAAATAATTATAAAATTCATTTCTTCCATATTTAACATTAATTAAATCTTTAGTTACTCAAAATTAAATAGTTTACAATTAGTGTGTATGCATGATATATGTTATACCACCCCTATGAATTACAATTAAATAATAAGAGAAATATGTAAATAATTAAAATTTTAACATTAATTCAACCAACATAAAAAAAAATAATAATTTTGAATTCTATAGTTTGTGTTTAATAATTCTATACACATAAGATTTAAATAGATTTTATCTCTGCATTCATTTTACAGAGCTTTTTGCACCCACATACTTAATTGCATTTTCTCCTGCTCTTCTTGTACAACTTCTGAATATATAATTAATTAGCATAAATTTATTTAAAGTTCAAACATGTTAATTATGTAAATTTTTAAAGTGATTATAATAATTATGCAAGTGCTGCATAGCAACAATTTATGCAGTAAATATTTTATCTACAATAAATGCTGATTTTAGAGTTAGTATTTAGATCTTTTCTAGTCTTCCAACCTTTCACTGACATGAGCAGACTAGCTCGAAACCATGGTCTGGATATGGGAGACAACGAATGACATATTGAATTCTATCTCTCTCGGCATTTATGTAAACAAAGCTTGTTAGGAGCTGTTGGTAAAGCTCCATCTAGTGATTATAAAATGCAAGCTAAAGCAAGTTATGAAATTTATAACTTGTTTTGTTTATCATATATATATAAAGTTAAAAGGAAATGTAGAAATAAACAGACAAAAAAATTTTGTAGATATTTTCTATATTACACTGGAATAACAGTTAAGGATTAAATAATTTTGAATTTAAAAAAAAAGTTATTATAAGTTGAACATTTAAAATGGTGTAATTAATATTTTATTAATTCTGATTTTGAAATTAAAGCAAGCATATTTTTATGTTACTGCATTATAAAATTTCACTATCTATTTTGATTAGATTAAATTTTTTTTAATTAAAGCTTGTATAACATTTTGATAAAAATCCTGCAATATTGTTTTTGAAAGGATTAAGATAAATTAAAAAGAATCAGCAACTTTTTTCAATCAAGATAAAAAAAACTTACTTTTAATTACTGTGTTTTTTCCCACTCTGACAGTAAAAAGATTGGGGAAAAAGGTTAGGGGGAGTTTTTAAAGTTTTTACAGATTATGGCACCATGAGGACTATGAAGTGATAACTGAAGGCAAAAGAATACAAATCAGCTGCTGCTGCTAGGGTCATGATGGTAGAGTTTTTGGATTTACATGGAAGTAAAGGGCCTGCTTTTCTGTTACATAGCCCATAATATAGTAGTAGATGGCTGGCTTGCCTAAAGTCTGTTAAATGATAGAGATTAAATGGAATTGATTCAATGCCAAGTTACCAGATTATACCTTTCTTGAAGATGACAGTAAGATAATCTATGGTTTTAGAAGGGATCAGCTTATTGAGGAAGTACCATGCTACATGTGCAGTTCTCTCACTATGCAAAGAAACACAGATAAAGGTATTGCATCGTGTATATAAAGTACTTATAGATATCTGCTGGTTTTTAAAGTTAAATAATTTTTGACTAAATTATTCAATTAAAACTAGAATAATGAAAAAAAACTTACTTTAGTGAAAATGACTGTTAAAATCACTAATTTAAAAGCAAAACAAGGAAATAATTTTTGCTTGAATTATAAGTCTAAAAACAAAGGATTGATTTATAAATGATTTTATTTTGAAATTAAAGAAAAAAGTAAACTTCATAAATTTTTTTAGATTGGAAAACAAAAGAACTTGCTGGAATCTTTTTAAAGATGTTTATAATTAATTAAGAGTAACTTGAAAAGAAAAAAAAAACTTTTCTGGCCTGTCAAAGAAGTAATATATTTTTTTTAAAAAGTAAAAAAACTTTTTTTTACCATTAGAAATAATGAATTAATTAATAATTTTGATTTTTACTTTTTTATATATATATATTGTAACCGGACCGCCATACAACCCCTTTATTACCTCGGTTGTAGCAATTTCCTGTTGAGCATGTTTCAGGAAGGAACTATGGATTGGAATTCCCCAATGCAAATGTTATCCCCCCCCCTACAACAATATTTCCTGCTCATCAGAGAATGTAGCACTATAGAGACTGGAAGCATCTAGACATTTCTATGTTTGGTTTTCCAAACGGTGCCACTAGAGTTCCATCTCACTATAACCTGACTTACATAGGTCTAGTTATGCCAGACATAGCTCAGGAGGCATGAAATTCTCGTGAACAAGTGCAATGAATGATAAGTGATGCAATAAAAAAATAGAATTGAACAACTGGATAACTAAAATTAATTTTAAGTAACAATAATTTTATTTAACAACAGATTTAATTAAATGTTCATCAAACAAAATATTTCATTGACAGTCCCTTGTATCTCTTCGGCCTACTTCCAATAACATCTTTATATGACTTAAAGAATGTAATTTGTTGAGAGTATAATAAAGTCCTTCTTTCAATAGTTCTTTAACAGTTTACATCTTTAATCATTTAGTTAATTCACAGAGAGAAGTGTGATATATTAAGACAACAGAGATAATAATGAAGACAACTGATAGCATTTAATTCAGAGTTCCATTTAATTCAACAAATATTTTATTTGCAGTCCATTGTGTATCTTGGTATACATCCAATAGTAGGGCAATATGAATTAAAGAATGCAAGTTCTTTAACAATTTATATTTTACATCTAATTCAGAGTTCCACTTAATTTTAAGTTAGTTAAAGCATAATACATATGTTTTATTCATGGTTATCCAAATCCAGGTTTGAATCCATACTATATGCATATTTATCCTAGGTTCATTGGTTTGGTATTCTTATTTCTCAACTTGTATGTATATAACATGTTTTAATTCTGTGTTTATATTACTTTTTTTCAGAGTTTTCAGATAATAAATAAAATCCTTTTAAAAACAACAGAAAAAAAAAAAGATTTTCTCAATCTTTCAACTTATTTAAGGACATGGTTCATTATATATACCATTAATTTTTATTGACGTACTGGCTCATATTTAAATGTTTGAATTTGTTCACAATATAGTATAAATCTACTAAATACATTCATTTTGAATGTATACCTTCATTTTAATATTTTCTAATTTTATTTAAATTATAAACACATTATTATAATATAATTAATTATAGTTATGTGTAATATTCTTATACAATCAATAGGCAGGCAAGCATTTGTAATTTTATTTGGTTACTCTAATATCTATCATAAATATTGTTGTTTGGTCTGCCACAGATGTATGTTTCCAGATATCAGTTGATCAGTAGTTTCATTTATAATTTATCAATAATAAACGTATTTTCATGTAGCTATATTTATTCATAATTTTAGTTTCATTTATAATTTCTCAATAATAAACATATTTTCATGTAGCT
Organism: Epiperipatus broadwayi; assembly: GCA_028023455.1. Classification (NCBI taxonomy): domain Eukaryota; kingdom Metazoa; phylum Onychophora; class Udeonychophora; order Euonychophora; family Peripatidae; genus Epiperipatus; species Epiperipatus broadwayi. Next base: position 1,463,129 of record JAQFVV010000103.1, read on the forward strand.
ACATTTATTCATAATTTTAGTTTCATTTATAATTTCTCAATAATAAACGTATTTTCATATAGCTACATTTATTCATAATTTTAGTTTCATTTATAAAAAACGTATTTTCATATAGCTACATTTATTCATAATTTTCTTTAAGAAAGGCGTTTTGTCTTGTCTTTTATAAACACACATAGTATCGAATATTTTATAAAATCATTACCTTCATTTTATCCAGTTTGTTCCTTCATATCATGATGTGACTGCATTCAAAAGGGGGTATTGTATTTCAGCTGAATGGCATTATTTCCTTTCTATGATGTTTATCCAGGCAAATCTTGGAGACACATGGCTTTTGGATGAAGAGAAGCTGTTACTGCCCAGCCTTCCATCGTTATTATTTCCTTATTAATGTTTACTTTTTTCATCATTAACAGTGGTTCTTTAACTACTCTAAAAATCTTTTTTCAAATTAAAATCTTTTTCAAAAATCTTCTTTAAAATCTACTTTTAAAATATTTCTACAAAATCTCTTTGAAAAACTCTGAAAAACTCTTTGAAAAACTCTGGTGTGAACTTCCAATTCATCTATTTATATTCTCCTTTCTGGATTGATTAAGCAGCATTTCCCACTGTATCTGATTTGTTATACAGCTCTCATTTAAGCCCAAGTGCTTTTTTCTTCTTGAGGATTGGACAATCTACTTTTAGCGGGATAGATAAGAGATCATAAGGATTAGCCATGTTTTTCAATTTATTAAGACTACCTCAAGCTATTATCACACTTTATACGACAACATCGTTCCAACAATTAAAAATGTAATATTTTTAATAAGTGCCAGCTTTTATTTATATCATAATTTAAAACTATAAAATCAATAATGATTTTCTTTTAACTATAAACTTTTTGCTTTATTTCTTTATTAATTTGATCAAATTATCTTTTTAAATGGAGGGGGGGGATCTTTTGAATATATACGTGGAACAGTATATCTGTTTCAATATACACATACTGTGCCACAAAATTAGTTTCTCCCGGTGGTCACTATCCAGGACTCAGAACATTGTAAGCAATGTTGCCAGCATCGAAAGAAGTAAAGCATAATTGAAGATTGCCCTTAGCATGTAAAGTAAAAGATATCAAAAAGCAAACTTAGAAAATTAATAAATATTTAGAATTAAGAATTAAAGTTGTCAGAGATAAAATGGTCAAAAATGACACATTTTACTCTCAAGCAGAGGGAGGTGTAATGTACCAATATTGGTTGGTACATAATAATTTTATCTAAAAAAATTATTAAAATAAAAATCTTTCATAAAAGAAAAATATAAAATTAAAAGTTGAAGAGTTTTATTACAGTTTGTTTTCGAAAAAAATAAGAGTCAAATAGTTTTTTATCATTAGTTTTTGAAATAAAAGTTACAATTAATTAATTAGAAGGGGAGAGAGGGGTTTTTCGTTAGAAAAAGTCAAACTAAAAGTTTTATAAAAGGAAGTAAAGAGTTTTCTCATTAGTATTCGTTAAAATAAATGGTTAAAAGTCTAAAATATAAATCTCTTTTTATTCGAGTTTATTAGAATAAATTATACATGTGCGTAAATGTAAACTTGTTAATAAAATATATAATAAATGCGTGTATATGTGCATGTTAAAATCATATTGAAAAACACATGAAAATAAATATTAAAATGAAATATATTTAAAAACACAGCGGTGGCTATTAATTAAAATTAGAAAAATAACACATTTGCATAGCTACTACTAATTAAACGATCTTCAAAAACATGAGATTATCAAAGGAATTTCGACAACAGATATTGCCGGTAAATATGGAAACAAAAACTCTTCGCATATATTAATAGCAAATTTTATCGGACAGTTCAGTAAGAACAATCAGTCGAATTAATTGCATCGGAATTAAATTACAGTTCAGTACAACCTAACAATTTATTATGAATCAATCAAGAATGCAGTGTTAAAACCACGGAAAACATACGTCTTTCTGCAGCCTGGAGTCCAGTAGAACAGCAAAATCTGCCAGTGAAAATAATGTCTGCATAACAGCTTGAAGAATCTCCGTCAATATCTAATTGTCTCAAGTATAGTGCCAATGGATAATAATCAAACACCTCAAGAAATGTCGTAACCAGTTAGAGATATCCCATTAGATATATTTCATTAGAAGCAGCAAGCAGTATACCCGTTCTAAAATCCTAGGTGAAAACATTTTCTTATACTCATTTATATAGTAGCCACCGCATTCGTAAAAATTTGTGTGTTCTAAATGTCAAATACTATTAATGCTTTATTATTATATATGTGAGTGTGAGTTAATATGTGCGTGATCATTAGATAAATACCAGTGTTCTTTTATTAAAATTTATAAAATATTTAAAATTAGTATATTAAGTGTTAATTAAATAAATTGTCTCTAAACATAAGCTTTATTTTGTCGGTCAATTCTTTTTACCAATTCTTTTTATAATCCTTTTCATCAATTCCTTTTACCAATCTTTTATCAATTCTTTTATGCCACTAGTTAAGGAATAAATTCTTATTGATTAAAAATAGACTGAGCTAGTTAAGGGATTGTTTCAAGCACTGGATTATGAGCCTACTGTCCAAACATGTTAGTCTTAGTCTAGATGGCGCCCAGGGTTTACTCCGAAGCAAATAAAGTGTTTGGATAGTAGGGGTTTGAATCTAGCAGCCGAGGTGGGCCATGATCTGATCGTCGGTATTGTTGATAGTTAAAGCTATCAATAATATTTTCCACTTTGCTCGAACGTGCCGGTTCGTTCACGTAATATTTATAATTAAATAAGATTATAAATGTATTATAAAGAAGTTTGTAACCAGCCAAAACATTTGCAGTGTAAGTAAGATCTTCTGTGGAGCGACCCGGTACAATACATATGCATTTATGTATTATTAAAATTGAATTGACTTTTTTTATAAGTCTATGACAATTCAAACATGTTAATTTTTAAATTATTATATTATATGTATGTGCAATTTGTGTTTTGACATTGAATTAATTGTGTACTGAGAAAATATAATATGGGTTAATAGGTTTATTATTTTTATAAATAACAGTGTATGCACACATTTTCATTCTTACACACATAAATGTTAAGTCAGTCATTAATTATGTATTATAAAAATGAATTTCATTTATAGGTTTGTAACAATTCAAATAAGTTCATAAATTATTATGTCACACATCTGTGTGCTTATATTTAGATATGTTTTATGTAAACCTATTATGAGGTATTTGTAAGTCATAATGTGATAGCTTATTTCTTTTTGTATTAATCAAAATCAGAATTCTGAATTATATTTATAACATATTCAGCAAACCTTAATTTCATTTTAAGTTATTGTTATTAATAAATTTATATTTTATTAAGTTATTCCAGTAAATTTAATTAATTCTAGAATAAATTTAAAACATTATATGTTAGAATTATATCTCTGTTTTACAGTATCAGTAATAGAGCTTTTGTTCACTGGGCTGGATTCCTGCATAATGGTTTGTTATATAAAAGGGGTTTATGTTTAGTGTTATGGACATCCAGATAATGATGATGCTGGATGGTGCAAAGGCGATATCCATTAAAGTTCATGCACTACATTTCATTTTATTTATTATTTCTTTAGAAATTTAGTTTATACTTGGCCAATACAGCACTGGTACTAAGTGACCATAGCATTGATGATGATTAGTATATTAATATCCTAGCATTATTTTTTTAATTGTTATATTCTTATAGATTAACACTTAAGTTTATGCAACCAGATTATTGTTTAAATAATTTGCCACAATCTGGAAAGGCTAAATAATTAGCCTGAGCTATAGTAGATTCATTTCAAATCCAGTCACAAGTTTGACTGTTGATTTATTGTATTCCTGATCATTCATGATAGTGATCAATGATTATTGCTTTTGTGTAATGCTAATGAACTTATAGTTAGCTCTGTGCTTATTTTTCATGTTCATTATATTCATGCTTCTCATATTCATTATATTCATTGCTATTTGTGTTTAATTTTATATTTAAATTTTGAATTGTCTTGGGGTTGATGATTTTTTCATCACCCCAAGTTCATCTAAAATTACCCACATTTTATCCCAGAGTCGTCCATACTGTTACAATAGTTTAAATCATGCATTAATTAATTCTAATATAATATAATTATATATTTCCACCTTTTCAAAAGTTGTAATTTTTTTTTATATAGCCATATCTCTCTTTAAATCTTAAATAACTTTAACTGAAACAATTTTTCAGGGTGTTTTATACTAACTCTCTCTAAGCATATTTTTTAAAACTACATTTTATTTTAATTTTTAGTCTATATATTTTTATTTAATTAACAAATAATATTTTTATAAAATCAATGTGTTCAAACACAAATCTTTATTTAATGATGGTCTAATACTTTTAATTATGATAGCTTCTTTAATTTGTCTATCTCTTCTATTATTAGTATAATTAATAATTTTTATACTATCTTTTTCCAATTTATGTTTTGTCTCTAGTGAATGTAAATAAGTAGGTGATCTTTTTTCATATTTGTATTGGGTTAATCCTTATAAATGGTCTTTTTTATTTCACTTACATAATTACTTCAGAAAATGTTAGCTTGTCATATTTTACATTTTATTTTATATTCTTCATTTAGACAATTTTTTTTCTATTTTCAATATATTTATTGTCTAATATATTAAGTATATTCTTTTTTTATTTTATTACATTGCTAATTTTTTTATTAAACTTATTGATAATTTTATTTATATTTTTTACAATGTTGTTGTTAGAAATTTTATTCCTATATATTTATCTTTATTGCATTTATCTTTTTTATTATTATTTTCTCTGTTATTATTAAATCTTTCTTCTGACAGTTTTCTATTATATTCTATAATCTTCTCTGGATAATTATTATTTTTTAAGTCCCTTAACTATTAATCTTACTTGCTTACTATAATCTTTCTTACATGAGCAATAATTTATAGCTCTATACATTTGTGAATTAATGCTATTCATGTTGAATTTTTTGTCAGTTGAAATCATAAATAAGTAAATATAAAAGAATAAATTTTATTAGATTGCATTGTAAAATGATTAATGAAGGTGTCATTGTCATCATCAACCATTATCAGTCCACTGCAGGATGAAGGTCTCTCCGAGTTCAAACCATCTTCTCCGATCTTTAGCTTCTCTTCTCCGCATCATCCCTGTATACTTTCTTATTTATCCATCCATCTCACATGTGATCGCTTTCTGTGTCGTTTACAATCTCTTGGAATACAGTTTAAGATTTTAATTGTCCATCTATTATCATCTCTTCTAGCAATATGTCCAGCCCAACTCCACTTCAGTCTTTTAATTTTTTCAATGAGGTTAATAACACTTATTTGTTCTCTTACTCATATATTGCATGTTCAGTCTCTTCTTGTTACTCCTAACATGCAACTCTCCATACTTCTTTGAGTCGCCTGAAGTCTCTGCATTGCTCTTTTATTAAGGGTTCAAGTCTCAAATCCATAAGTAAGGACTGGTAAAACATTTATTTAAAAACTTTCTTTTCAAACACATAGGCATATTTCCTTTTAGTATCAAGTTATTTTTACCCAAAGCACTCCAACCAAGTTTAATTCTACGATTAATTTCATCCATTATATTTTCATCTGTATTAATAATCTGACCAAGATATTTATAGCTGTTAACTTCTTCTAATACCTCATAATCAATCTTTATTTTCATAATTTGAGAAAATCCATTGAACATTACTTTAATCTTTTTAACATTTATCTTTAGTCGTACTTTCTTACTTTCATCTGACAATTTCCTGCAGCTCTAAAGCATTATTTTCAAAAACAACTACATCATCTGCAAAATCTAAATGACTTCAATAATCTCCATTTACTTTCACTCCTTTAGCTTCCCATTTTAATCCACAAAATACTTCTTGCAGCACTGCTGTAAAAAGTTTTGGAGATATGGAGTCACCCTGTCTTACACCCTTCTCAATGTTGACTTTCCTAGTATCATTATGTAATCTAATTGTTGCTGTTGCATTTTTATAAATATTCTTTAAAATATGACAATATCCTGGATCTATACCTTGATGATCCAATGCTTTAATCACTGAAGAAATGTTTATAGAATCAAATGCCTTTTCATAATCTACAAATCCAAAGCATAATGGCAACTCATATTCATTTGTCCTTTCTATAACTTCTCTCAATACCTGGATATGATCTACTATACTAAAACCACTTTTAAATCCAGCTTGTTCTCTGGGTTGGTGGAAATCCAATATTCTCTGTAGATGAGTTGTAATTATCTTGGTAAAAATTTTGTATAAAACTGACTGATAGGTCTGTAATTTCTAATATCTTCTTTATCACCTTTTTTAAATATTAATATTAATACTGCATTCTTCCAATCATCTAGTACATCTTTATCATTTAGACATTTGGTATATAACTTTGCTAAAAAAAATTTCTATTTCTTCACCTGCTTCTTTTAATATATCAATTATAATTCCCTCATTACCTGTAGCCTTCCCTTTCTTCATAAATTTAATTGCATGTCTCACTTCTTCATTTAAAATTCTGGGCAATTTGGAAGATATAATAGATGATATAGGAGGTACTTATTCTTTATTACTATACAATTCTTGATAGAAGTCTTCTACTCATTTCATTATGTCATCTCTCTTTTTAGTAGTAGTTCCATCTTTTTTCCTTATTGCAGATATAAATTTCCTATCAATACCAAAATGTTGTTTTACACTCTTGAGACTTTTATTCTCTTCTCTAGCTTTCCTTGCTAGTTCACTGTTATACTTTCTTATATCATTTTCAACTCTTTTCTGCACCATTTTACAGAATTCGAGGTATTCAATCCTTTTTAATGCATCATTTTATATCTTCATATTCATTCTGTTTTTCATAAATTCTCTAGTCTCAGTAGAAATTTTATTAGTCAATTACTGCTTTTTTCTACCAGTTATGTTTGTTGCAGTTTTTAAAAGTGTATCAGTTATTTTCTTATTCAAATCTGAATCATGTTCAAAATCTACTAATACTTGAAACCAATTTGTAAGTTGTAATTTAAATTCATTAAAGTGTTTCTGAAGATTAGGAATGTCAACTGTAAATATTGTTTTTCTTAATAATTTTTGTCTCTCTAGTTTTGCATTAACACATATCTTACATCTTACTAATCGATGATCACTTCCTGTGTTAAATTTATTAAGAACATTACAATCTTGAAATATGTATTTTCTGTTAGTCAAAATATAATTCAATTCTGCTGTACCTTCATTTGGATGCTTCCATGTTCATTTCCTTTTAACATTTTTCTCAAAAAAAGAATTCATAATATAATTTTTTTATTTTTCTGCAAACTCCACAAGTCTATGACCTCTCTCATTTCTATTACCATAACCAAAATTACTTACAGCACTTTTCATCTTTCATTTGTTTACCAATTCTAGCATTAAAGTCTCCCATAACAATTTTAAAATGTTGTTTACTCTGATCAAAAACCTTTTGTACATCCATGTAAAAATCTTCCACTACTTCATCACTATGAGAACTTGTTGGGGCATAAACCTGCATCATCTGCATTTGGTATCTGCTATTTAGTTGTATAACTAATCTTGCCACTCTGTCCGATACACCATCAATCTTCACAATGTTGTTCTTCCACTTTTTATTTATAATGAATCCTACTCCACTTGTATTTCCAATATTTGTGCCTTTATAGCAGAGTATATGTCCACTTTTTAAATGTAAATGGTATTATATGGACATATTCTGTTTTTGTTGATATCTTAATATGTATAGCTTAGATTGCATTACATGCATGTAAATACATGTTGAAAACCTCAGTGCTTTAAATACATATGTATATAAACTTAGTCATTGAAAAATTAAGTTTGAATATGCTTCTACAATAAAAGATGGCTTTGCATTTGTCTTGTAAACTATTGAAGTAACGTATTCAGATTTTGTTGTTCAGTGAATAAGTTTTTACTATCCGTATTACATATTTGATACTGTAATTTATACTAGCCTGTTTAAATTATTATAATATATTTATAATTTATACTAGCCTGTTTAAATTATTATAATATATTTAGATTATACAAGTATGTTTGGGATAATTAATTAATAATATGATGATAAACTTCAAAAAATTGCTTAATGTAGTTTTAATAAAGATGCTATGCAGCAAAAATGTGGCTTAGCAATTTTTGGAAGTTTCCATTAGATTATTTATTAATGTTCATGCATACTTTTGGAATATAATTTTGCTTTAAGTAGGTTTAAATATTTTCACTTATATATACATGTATTTTTAAAATGCATTTTATATAATAATCACTATTTTTGACAATTTTCAATTTCTACACAATGGCTTAAAATCAAATAGCGGGGATACTGTTTACCGTGGTCATCACTATAATTATTCTAAATCTTATTTACATTTTATTGTGCTCTGACCACTCATCCAAATTATGAATATCCATTAGTTTTTTCAAAACTTTTTCCCCATAACCTACATGTAGTTGATGTTGGAATACTATCATTTTCTATGCTTTGCCATTTTTAATCATAACTTTATTTTTCATAATGCTTATTATTATGGAAAAGCTTTCAGGTAATAAAAATGAACTTAATAAAATGGTTATCAAGATTGATACTATTTATAAAAAATATGAGTGGACATAAATGCAAGAAAACGTTTTATGGTGATAGGTAGAAAGATTTAAAATTGAGGATGGCAGTAGGGCAGATGGTTGCTGAATTGAAGATGGAAATAGTGACAGAACAAAAAATTGGAATGAGAATACCTATAGCTAAATAAACCTTTAATGAATGAAAATTAAATTTACAGAATAATGAAATGAAAATTAAAAAAGAAACTTATTAAATGTTTTATTTGTAATATAAATTATATGATATAAAACCATGTATGATTAGAAAGAGAGAAAAAAAAATTATAGATTTTTAAATATAGCTTAAGAGAAAAATCAAGTGGTTTGGATGTATGGTTAAGGTTTTAAATAATGAACTACTGAAAAAAAAGTGGTGGAGGAAAAAAATCTTACCAAAAAAATTATGATAAAGAAAAGGACTAGAATTAAAAATTGTTTTTAAAAGTAAAGAAATTATAGAAATTATATTGGAAGATTATGAACTACTGAAAAAAAAGTGGTGGAGGAAAAAAATCTTACCAAAGAAATTATGATAAAGAAAAGAACTAGAATTAAAAATTGTTTTTAAAAGTAAAGAAATTATAGAAATTATATTGGAAGATTATGGCCGGAACTAAATAAAAAAAATGAAGAGAGAAAACAGTTCAATATATAATCTTAAGGAAAAAATACATATGAATATTTGTAGATTAGAATGGAAGATATGAGGATCTTGAAGAAGAAGTCAGTGTGAATAGTGCATATGTGGCTCTTGCTTAATGGCAAGTAATCGACAATAATTAAATGTTGGTAAAAATTAATGTAAAAGAAAATAATTATAAAGTGTTTATATAATGCAATGTGCATATTTTGTTTTATATTAAAATTAATTATATTTGTGTTATCATGTTTCTGTTTGTATGTGTGTATATTTAAGCATGTGTATTTACACACACGCATGCACCGATACACACACACACATATATATATGGGTACTATTTTTATAAATTAAAAAAAGGAAGTTTCATTAAATGATCTATGATTTTAAATATAAAAAATAATCTACTTTTATGATAGAATTTCAAATACAATTGGCACATTAAGAAGTTGCAGTAAATAAAATTAAGTCCAGAAATAATATATAGATAAAATTATATGAATCCATGTTAAATTCCACTCCAATGGCAGGTTGAATTATTAATACTTGCTCATCATCAAGAATAGTTTGCTATTTCTGCCACCATCTTATTTAAAATGTTATATTTAGAACTACATTATAAATTGCTAATAATATCTTTAATCATATAAAATTCTATTAATAATCTTCAATACTTTCACTTCAGTTCACTCATATCAAGTTATAATTCTTATTTTTATTTCAGGAAGTTTTTATTCATTACATTAGTCAATATAAATGTGCAATTTTAATAATTTCAGCTGGCGTGTACCCAAGCTCATAAACAAAATCCTCTGAAATGTTAAAAATATAGTAGTTACTTTTTATAAATGTGAGAGTGATGATAGAAATTAAATTTTAGTATTCTATAACAGTATTATTAGTAATCGTAATATAATGTTTATAAATAGTTTAAAAATAGAAATCATTTACTAGTGTCTATTAAAATTATGCAAAATAATTTTTTTTGTTAAATTTATTTTTTGGCCTATCAAAACTAAATAAAACAATATTATAAATGGTTTATATTTTTATTTTGTAAAGACATTCTTAATTATATATATACAGAGTGAACCAAAAGTAGGTGGATAGTAAATGATAATGTTTATTTTGAGATTACATATACAATTATATTTACTAATACAATACAATTTTATCAGTGCAGGTGCTCAAACTGCTGTCCATCACAATTTACACAGCTTTGAAGTCTGCATTTCACACTTCAACAAACATTTTTGCACAAATATTTTTTTGTATTAATTTCTTGAAATGCATCCCTGAAGTAATTTTGAAAATCACCAAACACTTTGTGGTTTTCGACTATAAACTTTGTCATTGAGTACTCCCCAAAAGAAAAAATCCATTGGGGTAACTTTGTCATTGTCCCCAAAAGAAAAAATCCATTGGGGTAAAATTGTGTGAATGTCTGTACTGACCAATCAATTGACTCTCTTCGACCAATCCATTTCTCAGGAAATGTTTCATCGAGATACTCACGGACTGCTCTTGAATAATGTGCAGTGGCCCCATCTTGTTGGAAATAAAGGTCATGGGAATAGACTGTTGTTGCAACTGTGGAACAACTTGATTCATTAGAATTTCGAGATATTTATCATCTGCGACTGTTCCATCAAAAAAAAATTGGTCCTAAAACATCAGAACTTGAAATACCATCTTAAACAGTGACACCAGGCTGGTTTAGTTATTGCTCTAATGTTAAATGCATGTTCTCACTATACCAGTAAACACAATTATGTCTGTTAATGTGATCAGATAATTTGAAAGAAGCTTCATCAGTCCACATAATGTTATCTAAAATTATTGAATTTTCTTTAATTTCATTCAGCATGATCTCATTAAATTGCATCAACTTGTCTGGGTCATTCTCAAATAAATCATGAATTAACAGTGGATGATAAGCTTTCAACCCAATAGATTTTAGGATTTGTATAATAGAGGTTTGTGAAATGCTCAATTCTGTTGAGGCTCTTTTTGTAGACTTTTTGAGATTGTGAACAAATGCTTTTGCAACAAGTTGTTTATAATCCTCTGTGAAAACTGTTTTGGGTTGACTAGTTTTGGGGCATTAAGAATTCAGGCAGTAGTATCAAATTTGTTACAAATGCAGTACATGGTTTGTTTCTTTGGGGCTTGAGTACCAAATTTTTCAACCCATTTTCTTCTAATGGTTTCAGCATTTTGAGACTTGCACTACTCTTTTAATACCCATTTTCTTGCATCAGTATTTAAATTATTTGCTATTATGGGTTATCTGAACTATCTGAAAAGAAAAAAGATTAAATTTAAATAAATTTAGTTAGAAAATTTAATATAACACAAACACTATAATTATAATGAGCAAACCCTATTCCACCAATTGTCCATCCATCTTTTTGGTTCACCCTGTATAATACAAGAGAACTACTTCAATAAAATAATATGTAACTAGGTTTCAAACAAATTTAAGTCTGTTACAGATATTATTAACATGTGTGCTTTATTTCTGTAAAAAAAAAACATATTTAAAAAATGTGGATATTTATTTTATATATATCAAAGTAAATAATCAGTTTTATTGACTATGATCTTAGATAAATGCTGCTAATATTATTCTTAAGAGAATTTTGCATCTTTTCATTGCAAATTCAGTTATTATGGTATTTTTGTCACAATCATCTAAAGGCATTTGTATATTTCATAAAAGCAAAGCATCTGAAAGTTTTAGTTATCATTTTTCTGATAGTTTGAATTCATACCTGAAATTTGTCTCCATAAAAAAAAAAAAAAATCATTCAGTGAAATGTATTTTTATTGATCAATACTCAAAGATAGACTGAAATGATATAAGGAGATATGATATATAATAATTAAAAACTCCATTGTCTTTCATTTTAGAAAGAATTTACAAGAATATTATTAGTCTGTTCGCTTGTAATATTTGTCAGCAATTTCACTTGCTACTTGATGTTTTTAAAAACTTAATATTATTAAATAGATTTTATTTATCTATCTCCATGATGCATAATATAGAATAATTTTGTAATTATAAATGGTTAATGTCAATACTATTTTTTTGGTTTTTTTTTTTTAATCTAATAAATTTTTATTTTTTAATATTGTTTTAAAAAATTTATTGTACTTAGATTCCAGATTTGACAGAAATTCAGTCAAGATTGGCTTATGTATGTTGTGTGCGACAACTGGAGAGTGTTAAGAGCAGTGACTACTGTCAATACATAAGACCACCCATTGATCGCTTTAAAACTCTCCAGTTTGGAAGTTTTGATGAGATTATGGTATGTATAAATTTTTGAATGTCAGATAGTAATTGTTAAGTTTTTATTAATTTTGTTTTTCAGTTATTATATTTGTTTATAAAAAAAATTTAGCTAGCTATCCAATTATTGAGCAGTAAATATCTAGCTATTTTAAAGAAAACTAGAAAAGTTAATGCTTGGAATTTGATTGACTTGATGAATATTGTCTTTTTTACTGTTCCTCTGTAGAGAGTTGCTGGCAAGACTTATATTCTTTAGTAGATTATTATCTTATTATATATATTGTAACCTACCCCAATACCTATCCTGCATTTCTTATCAAAAAATAACCAAGGCGCCAATTCTATTGATAATAGAATAAACTACTAGTCTGATCTTGCTTTGAATTGTTATTGAGACTCTTATAATGCCATTCTAGTATAGCTTAGCTCAGTGGGGGCTACAGAGATCTACAAGGTGTAAGATGAATACTAAACATAGAAGGAAACATTATGAATTAATAAGAGTAAAACATCTATTAAGTTTTAAAATAAATAAATAATTGAAATTGGTAAAGTTCCACCATTTAAGTTTACAAGTTATAGTTTAACCTCATCTCCTCCCATCATCTACATCCATCAAACAACCTCTACTGTGTGATAGAATTAAATTAATGAAATAAAGATGTAATACTGATTAACTCTACTGTGTAGTCATTTGGAATTAAATACAAAATAAAATATAACACTACTTATAATTGTACAGTAATTTAAAATAAATAACTAAATTAATGTCTAATGTAAATAATAAGAGAATATCTCAGGGAATTAATTTATTGTATGGCTTAATTTTAAATCTATACTTTACAACAACTACTAATTATACTATCATAAAAGTAACGACACAAATTAAGCATTGCTCTAATAAAATAGTAGTAACTAGACAATGAAAGAAAAACCGTGCATTTTGATTTCAATTCATCATCTAAATAATAGCTGAGTAATAAATTTTTCAGAGAATCATTAAAATAGTCAAGCATTTTTTATAGTGTTTGGATCAAGAAAACAACATCATCAGATCTGAACATATTCATTGTTAAATTTATGGAATAGTGCAATCATGTGTGTGCATGTGTAAAAACATAGAACATGAATGCATGCCAAAGAAGAATTCTGAACAAAGCTTTTAAATAAATAAAACATTTATTATAAGATAACTAAATAAACATTTAATTTTCTAATTTACATGTATACATGTTTTGGATAATTCCAACATCAATGATTGAATAGTCTACATGAGAACAAATAACATTAAAATAAAGTTTCTGGTATTTTATTTCAACATATGCCAGCTATCAATCCATTTTGATAAGCTTATGAAAAGTTACATTATAATACTAGCACTAAAATAATAAAATATGAAACTAAACTTTTTGATCTTTTACTTATAAAATATACTCAAGCTATCAGTCAATTCTGATAGGCCTATAAAAAGAAACATTACAAAAACTACACTGTGATGTACTTGATTTAATGTTACTTACGAGAAACAACCAAATACACCTAATTCAAGTAACTATTACTCTCTTGCATAAAATTAAGATATCCCACTTAACAGATACAAGATTTTATTAGTATGAAAAATAGCAATCATTTATAAACAGAATTATCATTAGTTCTACTAGTGCCTGTAAGGCTTACAAAAATAATAATAAGACAGGTATAGTCTGTATAATTACCCTAGGTCAGTCTTTGGTACCTTCAGACCCGAATATCTGGTTCTCCTCCCATCGTTGGTCCTGTTCTGAATTCACACTACACTTAAGTCTCTCAGAAAATCAGGACTGATACTAATCTGTCCTTTCTCTGCTAGATTATATCTACTTTTTGTTCTATTGTTTATTTCTTATCAATTTTAATTTTCCCAAATTATTCTGGGCTTGTTTCTGAACTAATTAATTAAATTGTTCTTTACATTTTTAATCCTTTGTTTAATTAATTATTTATTCGGATCTTCCATCTTGTTTTACACCTTGCTTTTTATACAATATCCATATGAAAAACCATTTGTAATTTCTAATTTTCATTTTTATTAAATCTACTCATTTACTTTCACATGTAATTATTTAACACTTTTAACTTCTGGAGTACACACAGTTTCAACATATTTTTTCTTAATGTTAATCGTACTACAACATAACATACACTAAGATATCTAAGTATGAAATTAACTTCTTGGTATTTTATTTCAAATACATATACATTACCAGTCAAGTCTGATATGCTTATAGAAAAGAAAACTCTATTAAACACTGGCACTAAAATAGTAAAATATGAAACTAAAATTCTTGGCATTATTTACTTCAAATGCACATCAAAATGATACAAGAGAGGTTTAAATCAATGAGTAAGTGGTCAAGCTATCCTTCATAAATCAAATGAATAATTCTATCAAACGGCTACACTTTCTTTTCTTTTGCTTGCTCATTCAAAATGAGGATGAAACATTCTGAGAGTTGATGGTATAAAACCTAAATAATCAATATTATTATTTGAAACAATGATTAAAGAATTACTTATCAATGATGAATTTTCTCCATATCTTCTGAATTAATAATATTTTGTGCATGCGTCTGAATTATGCTATTTATTATAAAATAATTAGTATAGCTAAGTCCAATCAGTTTACTTATGAAATCAAGAAATAAAATGTCATAATACAGATGATGGCATGGCCAACCAAGCTTTAACAGTAATTCTACTTCATCTTTTCTGTGAGAAAAATCAATTCTACCTTTATTTTATTTTCTTATTAGCAAACTATCTTACACTTGGTTATGAATAAATGATGGGAAAACATTCCACATAAATACATGAGAGATAAGAAGACTTTCTTAACTCTAATCCTTTAAATAACAAAACACAATGACTCCCTAGCCTAATTCTGAGGCTTCAATGCTGGTGTGGACATCGGCTCATCACCGAAAACAATGGAAATACACTACTTTACTTCACATACTATAATTATCATAAAATATGCCATTGCTTAATCAGAAAAATATAACCCACTTCTAACAAATATTTCAACATACTAAGGGAGAGCTCTCTCAATCCCTGACAATACAATATATAATCCACTCATGATAAGTATTCAAATAAATTAAGGGAGAGTTCTTTCAATCCCTGACAATTCAATATATAACATAAACAATTTCTTTCTGCATAGCTATTAAATACATTTCAATCTAAGCACACAAAAAATAATAAATTCACTCTTAAATAAATCCCTAATCCTTCCACTTTTTTGGGCATATCTTACCATCTGAAACCAATGGAAATTAAGTTATTTCTACTTTCAATTCAACAGTTATATAGCTGGATTAAATAATAGACAGGTATACAAGCATAACAATGCGTAAAACAATTTCAAATCACATTTGATAAGGAAATATTGTAACCACATTAATTAATAAGTTATAAAAAAAATGAATCTCTCATTTCTGACAAAGTATAATATTTTAACTTTGAAATATAATAATTGTTACTAAATAACTCAATATTTCTAGTGAAGCAAAGACAAAATAACTCTTTAGTGTATTTGACATTAGTCCATAAATTGAAATAAAAGTCTGGTTTGGGACAAACAACAAATCTTTAAATTTGAAGCAAAATAATTATTGAGAAGTGAACCTTATAACTTCTTAAAAACTCAAGGATAAAATAGTAAATTTTATGCAATTACCCTTGCTCAAAACAAGCTGTTATCTCCCTAATAGCAAACAGATATTTCTATTGCCAACATCGGATATAGAAATACAGGTACACAATAAAAACTATATTAAAATAAATAACTAATTACGCAGTATAATATTTCTCCATATTATACTTTTCCGAGACGTTCTTGAAGAGAGAAATAATAATTAAATAATAATAACAAAATATAAGAAATAATTGGTCTCCTATCTATCAAATGCTAATAAAAATAATAATAATCATTAAAGCTTTTTTTTTTAGCAGGAACATAAAAGTTCATTTTCAGTCCATAGATACCCATCTTGGTCATGCGCAAAACTGTTGATGATCACTTGTATATCAATAGATATGGATAAACACATAATTTCCTGCAGCGAGACAAATAATATTAATTGGATCCAATTGGAGAGCATTTCAAAGTTCTTAGCGATAGCTAATGAAACTGCTGGCAATATCACATATGAAACTTTTTATTATGGCAAATAAATAATTAATACTGCATAATTTGAGCAATAATTTATTATTTAATTCATTACACTTGTTAAGGCATTTGTTCTAAATTTTCAAGAGCCATTCATTAGGCAAATAACTACTTAGTTCATAAAATCCATTTAAATCTATATAAGTTTCTTGATAATATACTTTAATAATAAAATAATCAAATGTAAACAAGGAACAATAATAATATTCAAATATCAACATTTAGTTGTCATGCTTTCCCACTCGTTCAGTTATAAATACATTCAGAAATAAGTTAATAATTCATTAATTATGTCACGCATTCCGTTTTTTATTTCTAGAGATGCAAATGGTTTATATTTTTGTCAATAATAATAATAAAGCAGGTTATAATAAGTTATCTCCACACATCCTTTCGTTTAAACTTTATTCCTTTATAGCTAGCAAAAATTATCAATAGAGAGTCTTTGAAATGTGTTATGAAAAAGTTCAGCACAAATTTTCCAGAATAACAGCAAAATTCATACATTCCAATTATATCTTTAATGTTAGAGGTTAAACCTAGGCAAATCAAACTTATAATATAGACACACACATTTCAATTGCTTTTTAATATTAAAGATAAAATTTAGGCAAAGTAGATTTGACATATAAACATACATTTCAATTATTTCTTTAATATTAGAAATTAAAGTTAGGCAAAGCAAATTTATAATATAGACACACATATGCATCCCAAATGATTTTAAATTTAAATTAGTCAATTAGAATTGTAGAGAAGATATACCTTGTTTCCAAGGTTGTTTATGTCTGCATATCAATTTTTATTTTCCTAAGAAGAATTTCTTAGCTATCTTCATCCAGAACGTTAATAGAAGTTTTTACTTTTAAGCTTGAACTATGGAAGAATCGATTTGTAGAAACAAAATTGTACTAATAAAAATCCTTTATGGATAGAGAATTGTAGTAATTAGAAAAACCAACTTTTTGTAAAAAGTACTACCTTTTATATCAGATTATTACTTAAGCATTTGTTTCTTTCACCAATCCAAGATCATTCAAAAATTCAATTCTAGAAACAAAGGTTACTCCTCCCATTCATCACTACTATCAGCAACCATTATCAATCCACTGTAGGATGAAGATTTCTCCAAGTTCAATCCATCTTCTCTGATCTTTAGCTTCTCTTTTCCACATTACCCTTGCAACACTTTTCTTATTTCATCCATCCATCTCACATGTGGTCTTTTTCTGGGTCTTTTACAATCTCTTGGAATCCCGTTTAAGATTTCAATTGTCCATCTATTATCATCTCTTCCAGCAATATGTCCAGCCCAACTCCACTTCAATCTTTTAATTTTTTCAATGAGGTCCGTAACACCTGTTTGTTCTCTTACCCATACATTGCATTTTTAATCTCTTCTTGTTACCCTCTTCCCATTATACTGGTATAATTAGTTACAAATGTGCAAGAACTTTTCTCTCTTGAAAAAGAAAGAAAAATCATTTTGTCTTTAAAAAAAATATTCAATTGAACCAAGAATAAAATCTTTTACATTTCTAACGTAACAAAATAATAATAAAAAAATAATTATTTTAGCAAACAAAATAATTGATAGTGTATTTGTCCAGTTGACAATCCACTGGTCCATTGATCCATTAATTAATTTAAAATGTGTTTAAGCTGGTTATCCTAGCTATTGATTAGGAAATTAAATATTTTGTTATGAAACATGATGTTTGGTAGTTTAATGAAGTACATGAATGGCAAATGAAGTTGAAAGATGACACAAGCATACATGCACATCCATAAGTGCTGTACTACTAGTACTAAACCAATCTAATCAAAATGAAAGTTCCTATGATGATGAATCAAACATATTGCACTATTTACATTATGGATTGAAGTATTAAAGCAAATAAACCAGGAAATTACCTAAACAAATATCAATCACTGTCCTACAGACAAATAAAACAAACTTGGATCAACTTAAACTAAACTGACAATTTCTGTGACAAACCACCCCCCCTTTCTATCATTAATTACTCACTAAAGAAAAATATTAGATATCTCAGAACTTTCAAATAATACCTAAAAGTGTTTTTAAACATAGTTTTAGGTCATTAATAAAAAAAAAATTTAAATTTCAGGTTATTTCTTTTTTTTTTTTTTTGATTAGATGCAATCAGCTGTTACTGATACAGTGCTATTTTATCCCATTTGGCTTCTGGTGCTTATCCAGAAGGTTACAATATATATTGTAACCTAATAAAATAGAGAGACAGGGAGAGATAAGAAGAAAATAGAATACAGGAGAGATAATGATAATGATAAATGATGAAAATGAAATGAGAGAAGCCAATTGTAACCTAATAAAATAGAGAGAGAGAGAGAGATAAGAAGAAAATAGAATAAAGGAGAGATAATGATAATGAGATGATAGAAGAAATTCTTAACGAATGTTTTAAATGGCTGAGATGATAGAAAGATATGAGAAATGAAAAGGAATAGAATAAAGGAGAGATGATATAAAATGAACCATAAATTAGAGACTAAACGACTCGGCTTAGTGGGGTTACAATAAATTTAAAAAAAAGAGATGATGATCCAGAGATGTATAATCAAATAAAGGTCAAATCCAATACTGATGAACTATAACTACTACAGCATATTGATATTTTAATAAACCATACAAAAGATTATCTAAAATCACTAATCAATGCTTACCATACTAGTCCTACCAATAAATCATACACTCTCTGAATAAGACCTATGATGCTTTACTTTATAAGATTATCTTACAGAATTATATTTACTAAAACAACAAGAGTAAATAACCTCAGGGATTTTAAAACTAAAACTCTTGTATAAAATTACAGTTTAAGTTAAGTTGCCTAATAAAGAATTACTGTGATTAATACATAAATAAGTGACATCTTAGCTGACCATAAAATAATTATAATGTGTTTAATCTTAAAATAATAAACAAAACAAACATTAATTCAAATAATTTAATGAATCAATTTAAATTTAACTAATAATGGCCTATTATCTAAGATATTACTTGAGCAAAGAAAAGAGCAAGGGTACTTTTAATGCCTTTCCATACTCATAGACAACCACTAAAGACCTCAAATGCAAATGGATTAGAATTCTTTAAATATATTAGATTTAAGATGATGGTAGATGCTGTGCAGTGAATATAAGATAATGTGCAGCTTTTAAAATAATATTAATTAAAATATTCTTCTGAAGTACTAATATTGTTAATCTGATATTGCATAATCTTTAATCTGAAAGATATACCGATAATTTAAAAAAATAAACTTTTAACTAAGTATTTAATTAGGTATCTGCTAATTAGGTATCTGCTATAATGCAATTATCTGTATTTATGATTCCATATGAGAATCATTTACTTTAATATAGTTTTTTTTTTTTTTAATTTTCAAGACAATATTAACTATATTTATTATCTCAGAATGTACTTGTAAATTTCTGAATTTAAGATTCAATAACTTTTACATTTTAAGATTTTGTGAACTTGGAACCCAAGATAATAATATATTCTCATATAAAAGTAAAACAAACAAAGCAAAACTTTTGAAATAATACTAATATGGTTTATTAAGAACGATAAGAAATTCTTACAAATTTAATGGACTCAATCATTGCCAATATCACACTGGGATTTAACATAAGTATTTTGACTTTTAATAATTTCCTTTAATTTACATTAGTATACTTAATAACAGGCTAAGGCTATTCAATTTTAATCTCTTTTAATAATTAGAGATTTTACAATCTTTAACTTTAAGTATAATGTCTGAATTTAATAAGCACATTATAATTTTTTTAATTAAAATATTTTGAAATATTATGGTGTTATTGAGTAATCGGAATTACACACAAAACTATATTTATATTTGAAGCTCTAACTTAATTTTATAATCCTAAACTTAACAAACGCTAAGTTGGAAAAGCATATATTTTAAAAACTACCATAACTAATATTAAACCAATGATATATTTTTAAATTAGACTAAGCTAATCTTAAAATAAAACTAAGTTATGTGTATGGGACATTCATTCATCAGAGATTAGTTATACTTTTTTTAAATACATTTAGTCCACATAAAATTATTCCCTCAATGTAATAAAATTAATAATGTAACAGACTTACAAATCCAGCGGCGAAACTCTGGATACAAATATTAAATTAATATGTGTGAATTGCCACTTATACCATATGCATATTTAACATACTTTAAAATAAATATAATTTATTGTTGGTTAGCTTGTGCGTGATAAAACTATCATAGCAACACAATTCAAACATTGATATACCTATGAGCCTTAAATTAGCTACAACTACCTGAAGAAATACATTTCCTCAAACAAGCATATCTTGTCATCACAAATCTAAAACAAATGCAACATCACCTACTGTGGTGGAATTAGCATTAAGTCATCATGAATGATAGACAAAAAATATAAAGATACTAGGCTCCTCAGAGCTGGAAAAGAATATGGTGGCTTCCAAAAAAAAATACCTAACTTCGAGGTAAAAATGACGATATCTGGAATTTATCTTCAGTACATCTGGGAACAGGAACACCCACCAGAAAAGCACAATCCTCTCATGGGATTTTCAATGCTTATAAATGTGGTCATCATCACTGAAAAATACAATACAATACCCTTTTTTGGGGGGGACAAGCACTATCAAATCATGGAAATACAATACAATAAGGATGGAGGATTTTCTCGACTCCATAAGGCATAATCAAAAATTATAAACTAAGCCTAACTCTTGAGGCTAACAAATTCTAACTAATAGCAAGATATATACTTCACTTAAACTAACTAAGTTATTTCCAAGAAATTTATAAAATACAAAATGTATATCCAATATTTGAACCAACAAAGCAAACTATGTGTCAACTGACTACTGTAGAAAATACTTTAAACTTAAATGCATATAAAATTCTAGTTGAGGCACAATGCACACATAACAAAATATTAAATGCTAAAAATATAGTAACTAGTGGACTTTTGAAATGGTAAATTAAATGCAAGAATATTTACTTCTCGATGAATATAAAATATTTGTAATTATTCTTAATATAACATTCATAAAACAAATGAATGGATATTCTCTGATAAACTTCTTTGGTAAATTTAAAATAAAATTGAGTAAAACATCCCATTTATATGAAAATAAGACTGTGATATTTAAATCTCTATAATAAAATTATTAAATAGAAACTAGCTAGTGTAATGCTTGATGAATAAACTAAATCTACTTAAGAATGGCAAGAAACATTTGCTCATTCAAATAAACCTATTTTGTTTTAAAATTATAACCCTAGTTTACCTGTATATTTATGCAAAAAAGTGTTAGCTAAAAATTTAATAACATAAATATTTTTATGGTTTCATTTTTTTTTAAAAAACAATAAAGCAGACCATAAAAAAAAATAATACATTAACTTAAGTTCATATTTCGGCTCCGTGATGATTTTTCCATTTCATAATGTGTAGACAATTTATCCAGGTTTAGATATCTATTTAAATTCGAAGCTTCAACTAATACATTTATATACATGGCAATCATTTCCAAATGAAAATGTTCAGTAGTTCTTATATAAACACGTTCACTTTCTTTTATCTTTAAAGATAATTTTAAATATTAAAATAATAAATCAAATAAAATGTTATAAAAACATATTTATAAACAACAAAACATAACACTTATATTAATTATATAAAAAGCCTTTTTCGGCAAATTTATTTTTTGCCCTTTTCAAACATGTCTTCCAAAAATACTACGACTACATATACATAGCGACATCTATGTTAATACATGATAAGTAAAAAATAAAAGACAAAAGAATAAAAGAAATATACAATTAGTATAAACAATTCATATAGAACAGCTGAAACTGAATTGGACAGCCTATATTATCATATAACTTATACAACTCTACTATAATTTAAATCTTCATTTCGTAAAATGCATTCCAAACAATCATCCACATCAGCTATCTATCCATTCTTTTTTCATCAACCATTTATTATTCATTCCAATAGACGCCTTATATATATTCATACAATTAGTTTTATTATACATAATATAATTTGTTTCATATAATCTGCGTCTATTAACATCTTTTATATAATTTAAAGCCCTTATACTATCAGTACAATTAATTTTATGTCCAGTTTGCAAATAATGAACATATAATGCTGACTTATCATCTTTCCTATCGATAGCACCATTATGTTCCTTAGCTCTTTCGCTCAATTGCTTTGCTGTCTGCCCATAATAAACCATATTACAAAATTTACAAGTAATTTTATAAACCATTCCCCTTTTATATTGTATCTCATCTATTAACCTATAATTAGTTATTAACTTATCTAAATTTCTACTATTGGCCCATCCCACATTAATATTTTCATCCAAATATTTTTTCCTTTTTTACATAAAATTTTGTATACATTAGGTAAATATGAAATTTTAATCCATTTCTTCTTATCTTTATTATCAATTCTCTTATTTCTCTTTTTATAATTTCCTATAAAAATACTATTAATATGTCTTATCCCATATCCGCATTTTACATAATCTTGTTTAAATTTTTCTTTTTGCAATTTAGCAAAATTTCTATCAGTGTTAAATTTATCATTTTTATATTTAAAATTCTTTATTACATTCATCTTTTGTATCCATGGCTGCCTTGAATCAATTGGTATAATTTTTCTCAATTTATCATCTTTAACAAAATGCCTAATCACAATATTTCCATCTTGACTCAAAAACATCTCAATATCTAGATATCTAATCTCATTATCAATTTCCTTCATAGTAAAACGGATATTATCCGCATTATTATTAAACTTCCTAAATAATTTATGTACTATCCTTCTATTCCCTATTACTAAACTATCATCGACATATCTAACGTAATATATTACTTCTTTTTTAATTATACTTCTTGTTATAATATTGTTTTCCATATCATTAATAAAAACCGATGCCATTAACCCACTAATTGCACATCCCATTACCCATCCCTTATTTATTTCCCAAAATTGATTATTATATTTAAAAAATAAACTGTTATTTATCAAAATTAAACTTTCCTTTATTATATTAATAATGTTATCATCAGTAATGTGTAGCGATAATGCCTTTATTACTACATCGATACTTTTCAATCTAGGAATACTAGGATACATTGACTCTATATCCATCACAAAAATACTATGATTTCTATTTACTTTCAACTTATTCAATTCATCAATAATGGCCTCTGTATTTTTTATACAATACTGCCCATAACCAATCACATTAGCTATCCACCCGTTCAAATATTTACAAAATTTATTCAATATAAAATCACTAAAATTGAATAGTAATCTTAAAGGGTTACCTTCTTTATGTGTCTTAATCTTACCAAATATATATGGATTCTCATATGACCTAGGATACAAACAATTATACTTCCCATCATCAATAAATCTACAAATTTTCATCTTTTTTAATAAATTTACATATTTAGTCTTTATCATATTTGTAGGGTCTTTAGACAATCCAATATATCCCTCTTTTTTTATTACCAGATCTATTTTATCATGATAATCCCTATTATATATCACAACAAAACGACAACCTTTATCTTCTTTACATATTATTAATTTATACACATTACATACATTCTTAATTTCATCTATTATTCTTCTGTAGTTATAATCTCTAACAGATATATCAAGTTCATATAAATGACTATTCAAAACACAATGCAGTTTCTTTTTTTCCTCATATGATATATGTGCCAATTCAATATCCGTGGTTATTTTTTTCTTTATATCTTTGTCTATAAATGGAATAAAAAATGGATTTTTATTCAATAAAATACTTTGTTCAGTTGAAAATTTATAATCCGTTAAATTTATATAATTATTCGAATTTAGATTTATACATTCCCTGTATTTACTATCCAACTTCCGGACATTATCACTTCTATATGATCTTGTATAATTAAATTTTTTAATAAACCATTCCCATTTTTTAGCGTATTTAATATTAATTTTATAATTCCATTTATTACGGTAATTATTTAGAAAACTTTTGAAAGTATCCCAAATCTTTATCACTTTCAAAATTGATTTTACTGTTTTATGTAAACTTTTAAATTTATCCAATGAACATCTATAGATATAGTATTTCTCATTAATAAAATTCTGTAACAGATAATTTTCCAATCTATAAATCAATTTAGGATTATTTGATATCTTTTTATTCCGTTTGAGACTAATCACACATGACTTAGGAATGATCTTATATAATTTACAATTATTTAGATATGACAATTGGCCCTTAATTTTCTCCATATATAAGCACAATTTAGTTAACTTTTTAATCTTATTCATCCTAAACAAATCCAAATTATCCTTCATGTATTTCCACAAATGTTCCATATTGCAAACGTAGTAAAATCCAAAGGTAACGTTATTAATTGAAAATTAACAATACTTAAAACAGAAGAAAACGGAAAATACCTTTTTCTTTTTCGTTTTTTATGTTGTACTAATCCTTCGAAATCAAATAAAATGTTATAAAAACATATTTATAAACAACAAAACATAACACTTATATTAATTATATAAAAAGCCTTTTTCGGCAAAAAATAAATTTGCCCTTTTCAAACATGTCTTCCAAAAATACTACGACTACATATACATAGCGACATCTATGTTAATACATGATAAGTAAAAAATAAAAGACAAAAGAATAAAAGAAATATACAACTAGTATAAACAATTCATATAGAACAGCTGAAACTGAATTGGACAGCCTATATTATCACATAACTTATACAACTCTACTATAATTTAAATCTTCATTTCGTAAAATGCATTCCAAACAATCATCCACATCAGCTATCTATCCATTCTTTTTTCATCAACCATTTATTATTCATTCCAATAGACGCCTTATATATATTCATACAATTAGTTTTATTATACATAATATAATTTGTTTCATATAATCTGCGTCTATTAACATCTTTTATATAATTTAAAGCCCTTATACTATCAGTACAATTAATTTTATGTCCAGTTTGCAAATAATGAACATATAATGCTGACTTATCATCTTTCCTATCGATAGCACCATTATGTTCCTTAGCTCTTTCGCTCAATTGCTTTGCTGTCTGCCCATAATAAACCATATTACAAAATTTACAAGTAATTTTATAAACCATTCCCCTTTTATATTGTATCTCATCTATTAACCTATAATTAGTTATTAATTAGTTATAAAACATCGTAAGCATAAACATAAGTTGGCACTGGAAAATAAATTATTCAACTGAGTAGCATAAGTATAATAAGCATAAGTATAAGTAAAATAAGCCGGCATTGAAAAACAATAAATTCTTCAGCTGAGTACATGTTTTTATATTTATAATCCTAGGTTTAAACGCGGAATAATTATAATATATCTATTTAGTTAACTTTCACTGTTCTTCTTTAGATAAATGCATTTTTTAAAAATAGAGCTCTTTTTTTTTTGAAACGTTTCTTAATATTTAAAAATGTATTTTTTTTTTTTTAAACAAATTTCCTTTTATTTATTTTTAAACATAAGAGTAGACTTTGTTTATAATTAAGGACGCTCCTTGTTTTATGAACTAAGATCAACGGTCATAAAGTTAATTATAAGTACTAGCAATTATAACCAAACATTATGCATTTGATAGAGACAAGTTCATTAATATATTTTAAATTCTTTTAAAATTTTACTTCCAAACAAATTCTTTTCATATTACTAGCATAAACGAGAATTAGCATTTTAAAATACATATTTTCTTCTTAAATATTATTCTTTTAAGAGCATATTTACATGTATATAGCATGTATTAATAATGCAGTATTAAATTTAATGTCAATTTTAATTTATAAAGATGCTAATGCATTTCCATTTTAATATTTTAAAATGTTTGAATGTCTTTTTTTTTTTAGTTTCTTCTTCACGTGTATTTTTAATTTGATAGGAGACATACTATAATTTAGTGCAATAAAGTCTTTAGCTATAACAATACTTAATAATTTAAATTTTATTTCTAAATAAAGAAAAATGAATAGAATAAAAGTAAATGAAATATGAGACGCTGTATTTTTTTCTGCAAACATTTTACCGTAAATTTTAATGCCTCAACTGGAATGAAAAACTGTCAGGAAAAACGGATTACCTATTCTTCTCAGCCCACTGTCATTACTGGACGATTTAAAATAATGGTTTTAAAAACATACTTTTATTTTTTTTTTAGAAAATATAAAGTTTTAAAAATTACTTTTTATTAAATTACTATTAAGATTCAGCTACACATATATTTAAAACAGATCAGCAACTGAATGACCCCTTAGATCTCCGTTTATCTCACAATTTTTCACCCCCCTCCTACAGTTTAATTAAAAACCAATAAAAACTATTTTTTTATTAAATTTTAATATTGCAACAAACTAGCTGTAGAATCGATCTAATGACGTAATCAATATAATTTTCTTATACCACGTGACCTTCAGCTGGAAAACTAAAATTTTATTATTACAACTATTATGCAACAATTTCTTTTTATGATATTTTATCCAAAACAATAGTAATAAATGTAAAATTTAAAGTTATACCCTTTATTAAACCCATAAATATTTCATTGAAATAATTATATCCATACATTTGTTTTATTTACTTATTTTAAATAATATTGGAATTAAATTTTTTAATTTTTTATTTTTATATTTATATTATCCTTGCAGGCATAGACATATTCTCACATACGAATGCAAGCTAATTGTTTAAAAGTTATTTCTAGAATTACAACAATAAAATGTTAATGAATATTTAATCTAAATAATTTTTATAACAGAATGTTAAACTACAAAACTAATAACAAATATTCTTATTTTTTAATAAAAACTTATATATCATTTTTTTAAAAATTTATTACTTAATTATTCCGACTTATTTATAATATTTAATTATTATTCTTTAGACCTTAAAATGGATTACACAATAATACATTTAATATTACTTACAAAACTGATAACTATTTCTGATATCTTTCTTTTTTTTAGAATTCAAATTATTATTTAGCATTTCTTACCAACCTAACTCATATACCTTTTTCAAATACTTAGACATAATTCCATAATACAACAATGATTACAATCAATACAAGATTATCCTAGTTTAGTCATTAACTAATTTAATTTTCATTTTTATCATTATTTTTTTTTTTTTTAAAAATCAGACAATTTCAAACCAAAAGGTTAAGCTAAGATAACCTTTGGCTCCTTTTGGAACTAAGTGAAACTTCAGTTAGGTACAATATATATTGACAGGATATATATGCCTTACCTTTAAATTTTGGTACTAAAATTTTTTTTGTGGATATCTAATAATGAGTTAATTGCACAGATGTTCAAAATGCACAAATAATGAGTTATTAATTTATTATGTTTCATTTAAATATTGAAAATAAAATAGGCTTAAAGAATTTATAGAATCGAAGCAAGGATTCTAATCTTAAAATAAAACAATAATAAAAACCTTTTAATCTTAAAAATAACGAAGAGTTTTTAACAAAAATAAAATTACAAACAGATTCCTAGGGTAAAATGATCATTAAAAAGATTGCTACGAAATAGATAAGAGTCAAGAGATAGAAACAGAAGACTTGCTTTTCCTGCCCAAGATATATACACAGACCACAGAGGGAAAAATCTATGTAACCACAGAACCAATGAAATACATATATGAAATATGTCAGATGGATCTGAGCATTTCTAGATAAGACCTTCAGGACTATAAAATAAAAAATTCAAAAGAAATAATGAATTAGAAGATGAGAATTTTTGAATTCGTTTGTTGTCATTAAAAAAGAAAAGAAACTTGTTGCTGATATCAAAATGTAATCTGCTTAATTATGCTTCCCTTGGCCCGGCCAGCCAAAGGCAGCTTTCATCTCTACGTATCCCAGGATTGAACCACTGGAATTGTCTTCATAAATCGTTGTAAATGTTCATAAATTGTCTTCATCCACAAGAAATGGCCCTTGCATAAAGTCAGATCTTTATCGCGAAGGAACGAGCCCGGAGAAAGGAAAGTATAAATTATAAATGATAAAAATGAACTATAAACTCTCTTTAAAATCTCTGAACTTTATTTTCCTTTAAATATGAACTATAGACTTTCTCTCCTGATCAAATCTGAACTTTATTTTTTATAAACTTTGCAATTTTAAAAGTCTTATCTAAAATTTAAATGTAATCTTTTAAAATATGTATTATATATTTTTATTTATGCTTAGTATAAAATCTGATTGTAATAGGGCAGGAGTTTGCGATTGCCAACATAAATTTAAAGATAAAATCGAACATATATCATTATTTGTGCATTATTAGATTTTAAAAATAGGTCAAATATTTATTTGATGTTAAAATAAGTTAAATACCTTAAACTAAATTTTTTTTTTTTAAAGCATAAATTAAATTATTAAATTGACTTAAATATAAGTTGGGTGTAGATGGCTGCTTAGACTCATTTAAGTATATGTTAGTTTAAAGGGGTTTTGATTTTAGACTATTTGTTTCATGGTTGTGTTAATGCTAGTGAAGAGATATATGGATGTTTATATCAATGTAATGTGAAGTATGTTAGCATACAGGGCAACGTGCCTAACTGAAAGCATGACCCCAAAGATGTAGTCATTGCGTTGAAATGGACATGGAGTATTTCCCACGACATTGACCTCAAGTGGCAAAACAGACCGTTCTCCCATCCATACGTAGCATTTCTCTTTAATATTTTACATACATGATTTCTTTGCCAGACAGATGCACATTCCTGTACTGGACGAGGATTATGTCCTTTAAATAATATCATGCTGCAGACACTTTTGTCAGCATGGTTTTATGCTAACATGTTCACATTGCATTGGTTGCGTATATATATCAGGAAGCGAGCATTGGTAGGGCTGCGGACTTTGAGCCAGGAATCAAATGTTTCGAAAATCTTTTAAGTGCGTAGTCTAAGTAGCCTATCTATGCTCAACATTCTAAGATTAAAAATTAAAGTGTAAAAAAAAAAAAATGAAACCTAAAGCATTTTTTTTAGTAATTTATTTTTCAAATTTGTTGTTATATATACGTTTCATAAAATCTTTTGTGTTATTAGTACTGGCAGTGATTTAGTTTATTTTTTTTTATTATCTTTATTAATAATATATTTTAATAAATATATTTTAAACCTTTGCTACTCCTTGAGCTAGTGGCATGGGTAAGAATTGGTATTAAATTACTAAACATCACACGATCACCATTTCTTATGCTTGCTCATAACTATTGTTAAAACAGCAAAACTCTCCATACAGCAGTGCCTAATAGGATAGTGGTGACTATGGTTACTAAAGAACCAAAGACACCAAAATGTTGTGGGTAATGAACTGAGTTTAGACCTATATGACTATATAAGCTACTGAGCTTGGATTGAAAATATTATTGTGTTTTCAATTTTAAACTCATAGTTTTGTAGTTAAGTAGAGATATAAGGTGGCTGCTAGAGTGTTGCATTAGATCCTAAGATCTGGGTACAGTGCTATCAGATCCAAGGCTTCTCACTGACGAAAGCCACAAGCTAGAGACTAGTCTGGGGATATTGGATGAGTAGGCACTAGATTTTGCACAAGCCTTCTGGCATGTATTGATTACTCTGGCTCACACTGAGTGGCATTACTATATGGAAAATTCATATATGTTAATTTGATCAAAATTTTAGAAATAATTGTTCCTTTTTATATTATAATCAACAACAAATCTTTTATTAAAATCTTCTTTTTTTTCTGTCATTTATATTAACTAAATTACATTATAGTAGAAATATAAAACCATTTAGCTTTTATAAAAATTATGAAATTGATTAAATAAAAGATTAAACTCAACGATTCTGAAGAATAATGCTTATGTGTATGTTGACTACCACACTAATATATATATTAATTGCAAATTGTGGTATAGATATAAAGAAAAAAATTGATATTTTTCATTATAATAATGCTATAATTATTTTTTAAAAAATTGTGTTCTTACAATATATAATTTTTAAACATTTATTTGTACTTGTTTTGGGCTATAGAAGTTTATTCAAAAAAAGCAGTATTGATATACAAAACAAACAGACAAAAAAAAACAAACATAAGAACTAATAACAAAAGTACAAAATTGTAAATTTCTGATATTTTAATATTAACAATAAATAAAACCAAATGTATTTATTATATAATGTAAAAATTTAAAATTTTGTTATTAAAAATGTTAAATGTAAAAATATGTATGTATATGTAAATACATATAGACTTACATTATTATGCATTAACACATTTATTTTTATTTATATCAAATTTAAAGATGTCAGTCATCATATTATTTGTTCTCAGAGATTTACTACAAGGCCTTTTATGCATTGGCTGCAGTTTCATTTAACTTTGTAACAAATTTTTTAGCACTTCTCTGTATTATTGGCCCAACATCTGAATATAGTCTGTTAAATTTTACAAGTTTTTCTTTCTTTAATGTAGGGTGAATAGAATTATTTATATTACTTTGTCTTTAGTCAGAAATCTCATAATCTATAAAAATATACATTAATTCTATAATACTGAAGTTATGAACTACTTTAGATCTATATTTATAATTTTTAACTATTTTAAAAACTGAGACAATTAAATATAGAATTCTGCATTAATAATCATGTAGGTGTGAAACTAATCATCATAAAAAATTTAATTCATATATAGATATCAATTTGAAATAATTGTAAATGTAAAACAATTTTTTTTAAAATTTCAACTATGAAAGAATATTTGTTTATATTTTTGATTCTAAAAAATTAAAGAAGGTTGCAGTGAGCATAATGATTGAAAATGAAAAATAAGAGAAACTTGTTTTATTAATAACACAGATTCAGTAATGAATAAGAATTCTAATAGTGTTAAATTGAATGCATTTTGGATTATGTGCAATTAAAGTTAAAAGTGTTTATTTTTCTAAAGCATGTTTAACAACAAAAATGCATTAATGTTATATTTCATATTGTATGTGATGTCTCTATAATTGTATTTACTTTATTACATTTTAATTAAAGAGTTTTTATAATTATTCTATTTCAAAGCTGCTTAATTCTTATTTTTCATTTGCTTACAAAATAGAAGTAAATAACAGGAATATGTCCAGTGTTCATAAGTGTTTGCTTATAAATAAATGATAAAAATTGTTGGCATAGTCTAGTTTTATGTTTAAAACATTTTTATCATTATATACTACTTTTTTTTTTTTTTGTAATGTGTAAATTATCTTTAACACAATCATGATTTTCAAAATTTAATTACTGTTACGTATTATATCTTCTATTATAAGTATTCTTGCCATAAATTATTCATTTATATTATTTTTATAGACCACACCAGTGATTAAATAAAGAAGATATCAGTGAACAGGAAGAAATAGATCATTGTGTTAGAAAATATAAAACTGAATTCAAAAACTTATATTTAGAAAGAAACAGTATTGTAATGCATAATAAATTGTATTTTTAAATGAGAAACACAATCATAGCAATTATTAAAATAAAAATGTCAGATTAATTTTTGAATATCTGAAATAGAACTTATATAAGTGAAAGAGCATTAGTCTAGAAAAAAAATTTGGAATAAAAATTTTTTAATATCAAAATATGTATTTAAAATAATAGGAACATACCTATAATAGTTGCTTTTATTTACACATTAATAGAAGATTGGAGTTAATAAAATTTGATTTAATTTTTATCACCAGAGACAAAAAAATTGCTTGATGAAGCTAATAGATTATAGACAACACATTGTGTTATATTACTATTGATAGAAGCTTTTGTAATAAAAATTTATGTATTTGTCAGAGGATAATCAAAAATTATTAACCATTCATAAACCTTTTGATCATTGTTATATAAAATATTTGTTATTAATGTGATCTTAGTGGCTGTAGTTCTAGAAAAGATGACATTATATGGACAAATTAACTAAGAAAGTTTTCTGGAGTGATGTGGAAAATTGAAGCTATGAATTGGAAGTACTGGAATAAAGTCAGATAGATCTTTATTTTGTAGTGCATTGATAATGGTTAAAAGTGATGATATGTATATATTGTGAAGAAATATTAGAGATACTTTTACCCTCCAGAAATTTCATAGCTGATAATAGTGGTGATTATATATATATGCAAAGAAAGTTAAAAAAGAAAAAATATTTTTAGAAAAAAATAAGAAATGGAAGAGAATTTATAAAGAATAATCTATTAGATTAATGATAAAAATTAAATGTAATATATATATAACCAAACAAATGTGTGTTAAAGATACTAATGTAAAATTTAAATCTGTTAGAATAAACCATACACACATTAATTACAAATTATAACTCAGAAAACAAAATATGATATAAGACCAATATTTAGAGATAAATATCAACAAATTATTATTTCTCCGAACGTTTTCGAAGGCTTACCCTTCATTATCAAGGACTACAAAATTTCTTATAATCTGAAACAATATACTGATATGCAAATATATGAAATGAATCAGATGAATATGCTAATAAGGTTCAAAGCACCTCAGCATGCCATTTCTTTGATAAAGCATAAAAGGACTCCCTCTTATTTAATGCATGCTCATCCAAAATGGTAAAAAACGCCTCTTTAATTTTCCTTCTCAGATCACTTCATTCCCTACATAATACTTTAGGCTCATCTGGTCTGCACGCATGACCCACAGCAATTGCATGTTGTACAAAAATTGACTGGTGGGATGAATCAGTTAAAGCTCTATTATATGAGTATACATGTTGGGACAATCTAACATGAACAGATGCTTTCGTTTCTCCATAATATACGGCCTGACAGTTGTTTTCTCTACATGCAATTTTGTAGACTGCATGCTGTGCTTGAATCGAAGGAATGAAATCTTTAGTGTTATTTAATTCTTCAACCGCCTCTTACGAGGCATCTCGTCGACATCTGACGTCACTCTAATTCTGCTAGTTTTAATGGTAGAATATTCGTTTGACAGTTATTGATTAGGTTTTTAAAAGTTCTGTAAGATGGTGCCCTCTTCCGAATTATTTTACAAGTAAAAAAATCAAAAAAACCGCATTTAAAACTAAACAAAGAAGAACCTTGTCGGTGATTGGCTGTCAGCCGGCTCTCAGCCGAAAAAGACATTCTGATTGGCTGGAAAGAACAAAGAAACCGCCTGATCAAAGAAAATAAAGAAAAACGCTGAGATTTTCATTTCGAATGTAATTTAAGTATTAAAAAAATATAAAATGAGAAATTAAAATAGTTTTTTAAAAAATATACTAAAAAAACAAAATTATTTTCGAAAAATATTGAAGATTTTAGTAAAAATATTTAAGATTTAGCAAAAAGAAATCTTTACTTTTCCATAACGTAAAATTGAAAAAAAGCGTTTGCGTCAGCACTTTTTTGTTTAGACATTCGCTTTATATTTGCCGAAATTGAATATATTTTATAATAAATAAATAGCAATTTATTTTTGAAAGAACTTTCGTTCTCTTTCATAACCTGAAAAATTAGTAATATACTTTTTATAAACGTATCTGAGTTAAATTTAATATTATAGGCGAATATGTTTTAACAATAGGCTTTGTCTTCAGTTTGTGAGTTGGCCAATTAAAAGATTTGATTTTTACCTCATACAACCAATAATATAATTAGCAGTTTAAGGTTAAACACCTATTCAAGTTAGGGGGCAACCTAAAACATACACAAAACTCCGAATGAAAGATCGTATGCATTTGATTGTAAATATTTCGGATATATGGAACAAAATCCAAGGTTTATCTTGCTTAACAATCTGATTATGTCTTCCTTTGAATTTCTCGATTATCTTATCAATAATCCGAGGATTATATTGGGCCTTAATGAGTTCATTTCTGTAGATTTCAATATTGTTTCTCTTGTCATTTTCAAAACTACACAAACAGTCGTTTCTATGTAGAAATGATTTTAGGCCAGCAAATTTATGAATGTCAGGTGTATTTGAAGAATGATGTATATGGCCTCTAATGTGAATGGGCTTAATGTTCATTTTATAATAAAAACAGTCTGCTTCCATCATTGCTTGGTTTATTCTAACAGATAAAAATTAAAATAAAGAGATAAATAAAGAAATTGTAATATTTTTAAGGTTAGAAATAATTATGAATATAAAATCTCTGAAATATAATAATGAGATGAAATTATTACTATTTATAAACTCATTTATTCTTGATTTATGAATCATACAACTGCCTTCTAATACTTTACTCAAGCCCAATACCAATTCCTGGACATTTTTTATATTTTTGTAAAAAATTTGTATATGTGTATAAAATATGTATTTATTAAACATGTATTTAGCTAATAAGCTAAAATGTATTTAACAAGTTATAAGATTAATTTAGAGAAGAAATAAAAATAGTCATAATCAGATTAATCTGAATTCGCTAAAAATGCAATTAAGCAAAACATATAATATAGTAGATTGCAGAAAGTGAGAAATAAACAATTGGATAACGAAAGAAATTTAATTAGTACTAGTAAAATACTAATTAAATAGCAGAACAATGATTGTGCTGATAAAATAAATACCATAAGGATTTTTCAAAAATAAACTGCTCCAAAAAAAGAAAAGGAACCAGAACACATAAGAACATGTGGAGAAAAAGAAAAGGGAGTGCGTGTTTTATTGTGGTTTTCAAGATAACTGTGCTACCAGAAGCAGCAGCATAAGAGAACCAGTGGGGGGAAATCATTAGATACCCAGGATCTCTGCTCCTGAAAGTTCAATAAACTGATTATGGTTTTTATAAATCGCACCGATCTTATTATTATTTTGAAACACCTCAAGGGCCACCCAGATTTGAAGATCAGTTATAGTGTAAAGGTAAACATTTTCTACCTAGTATTAATTAGCGAACAGACTTAGTAAGCAAAAGGACTTGTGTTCCAGTTAACTTATGATCAGATATTTTAGACTAGTCTGGGTTAGCAGTTGAACCTCACATGTCTGTGCAGCTATATTTATTTGTTGGTATGTATATCAACTAGATTAGCATTTGGATTTTATATATATGCTGTATATATGTATTTTATTGTGTGCGTATAACTACAACCATATCTGTTTAATGTCTCATGCATATGTGCACATCTTACTTGTAATATTAATGTTAATTAGATTAATAAATTGTTATTCTTACTCCATGATTAGTTAAGACATAGCAATGTGAAATCTAAATGGAAGAAAACTACTTTCCTATGAACTTTGAATAAATAATTCTCTCTATGTTAGTAAATGATAAAGAATAGAATGAACTACCTATTTCTTAAGTTTATGATTTTAATAAGATTTCATTTGCTAATGTTAGAAATGCAGAGCAAATATGATATGTTAACCAGATGTAAATATGACATCAATAATTTCGTTTATAATTAATTATGTATAGGATAGGAATTGAATCTCATATTTAAAAAAATATTTTATCAAATAAAAGTTAATAGTTGTAAGTTTAAGATAAGCAAAGCTTAATATATATGAAATCCAAACAGAAACAAACTACTCTCTCATGAGCTATGAATAAATAAATTATTTTATGTTAATAAACAATAAAATATACCACCAATTCTTTAATTTTGTCATTTTAATAAGCTTTCATTTGTTAACATTAAGCTATGTTTGTCTGAAAATTTATAGTTATTAATTTCTATTTGATTTTTACATAAAGTTTGTTAAAAATGAGATTCAATTTCCAGCCTATGCATAATTAATTATAAGTTCAAAATAGTATTAATGCCATATTACATTTGGTTAATATACAGTATTATATTCACTCTGAATTTTCAATAATATTAGCAAATGAAAGTTTATTAAAATCATTTGTTTAGGGAATAGGTACCATTTTATTTTTTATTGTTTGTTAACATAGAAAGGAGTATTTAGTCATAGATTTTAGGAGAATGGTTTATTTCTATTTAAATTTCATATACATTAAGCATTATCTGAAATTTATGTACACATTTATATACTGAATATATAAAATTGTAAGTATTTGAAGGATAGTGAAAGAGAAGATTGGAGAAAGTATCTTGAATGATTCTTTCCTTTTGATTTTTCAATAGACGACTATACTCATAAACAGATATAAACACTCATATTTATAAAATAACAATAATCATTTAAACTTTAGGATGTTGGCTATCAACATGGGAAAACATTATTTGATGTATGGGATAAGACTGGACTTTTGCAACAATTAACTCAAGATTCACCTTCAGATGAATATAAGAAAAAGGAACAACCAGTGAGTACTTTTACTTCATACCTTTTTATTATAAAATACAAATAAATATAATTCATTATATTAGGTTTTTTGCATATGAATAAATAACATTTTAAAAAAAAAAGAAGAAAAAAAAACTTATCTTTTTATGTTTTAAAAATATGTACTTATTTATTATACAAGAATAAAAATATCCAAACATTAATTTATAAAGTTAATCATAATCAGTAATAACTAGAGACTTTAAATATCATAAATGAATATGCACAATGAATAAGTAGAAAAATTAAAAATTTTAAGCAAGTTGAAGAAAGATATTCAAGATTTGTAAGAAGATAAATTTTATTAATACCTGAAATCATTATATTAATGATGTCTAAACAGAAAAAAACTTTCCCTCTTACATATTTGATTCCACTTAAATCTAATGTATTTCCTTGTTTTTGTTATTTGTTTGTATCACATGTAACTGATAGTCTTATATTTATTTTTTAAAGTCAGTTTTTTTCAAAAAAAATATGTTTTATCTGTTTTTAAAATGTATGTACAAAACAAATTATTGTGAACTCTCTTTTACTTGATTGATATCAACACATGTCTGATATATGCTATGTTTTTACTTTCAAAGTTTATCTATGATACTGTAAGTAAATTATCTTCTTTTATTGAGCACTTTCATTATTATTTATAGCTAAATTAATGTTATAATTTAATTTACAAGTGCTACATCCACAAATATATCTTGTCGATCATTTGTCTTTATCCATATTGCTAAATGTGTTGTGTGTATATATTTATTGAAGCAATGGATCTGTAGATCAGATCCACATTTCACGTCTTTTTATATTTCTAACCTAGGATCGAACTTGATCCACGCTTGTAATCATTATTAGAAAACTTTCCGTCTGCCATCTTATATATATTGAATTTCGAGATCAGTTAATAAGTAAATAAATCTCAAAATTTTCTTTATTTAAATCTTTAATTATAAATATTGGATGGACTCAGATAGATATATAATTATAGATGAAAACATAAAAATCAAGAAATAAATTTTTAAAATAATATTTTTTTTAAAGTCAGGGTATTTTATTCTGGAGATTTACTTTTGCGATAAACCCTGATAACATTCTTTAGTGTAAAACAAAAGAAAATCCATTAGCAAAGTAGTAATGGATTTTCTAATTAAATTAAAAATAAATCATAGAAAAGATATTTTAAAGAAAAATTCCTCAAATCTAAGTTAAACTTAAAAATAAATTTGAAACAATAAAATTAGTGGGTTTATCGGGAGAGTGGATCTTAAGAAGACAATACTAAAATATTTTAGATTGATGATTATGATCGCCTGAGTCAAATATATCCATTTTGCCTTGGGCTAATGAAAAAAGGGGAATTTTCAAGAAGTATTCTGGAAATGTATAAATAGACCAGGAGAACAATAGAAATAAGATTAGTCAGTTTGTTTGAGAAAGAGCATGGCAAATCCATGCCGGTTTTATTTTAAAATATATGTGCGGCAATATGACTGTGGGGTAAATGGTCCTGACCTGCCCATTTCCTGTTGTCCGAAATATGATCGCCAAAGTACCATGACTGCCGAATTGTGAACTCTTGAACTGCCGAATTGTGAACTCTTGAACCAAAATAGCTAGCTATTTCTATGCCGAAATCATGAAAGCTAACTTCAAATTATCGTTCCATCGTGGAACCTAGATTTCCAATGCGGACTCTGAATAAATTAGGTAATATCTTTTAAATTGTTTTCATTTCTAACCTCCTAATTTATTCTCCAATTCCAATTGACCATATATTTAATGGTTCTACAAATAAATGTCTTCTAGAATGAAATTTTCCCTAACTAAATTTGAAAAGATTGTATTAACTAAATTTTGAAATCTTGACTTTCTATAACTTAACTTTAATGTCTCTGCTATATAACTGTTATCTATCTAAAATTATGCCTCTCGTAATGCAAAAACTTTTTTTATTAAAGCGCTCTATAAAGATATTTATTATTTACCTATAGATATATATTGTTTAGATGTATAAATATCTGATTTAAAATTCTATTTATGTGCCAATTTGTTCCATCTCGACAAAAGTTTATGATTAAATAATTTGCTTCCTATTTCCCGACCAACATCTATCAGTAAATAAATAAATCTTTTGCTCTAAATGACTGTTGCTTAGAGCACCCATTTTGTCGAGATGAAATGATATTGTTTTATAATATTATATTTTCTGAAAACATATTTCA
Source organism: Epiperipatus broadwayi (assembly GCA_028023455.1). Taxonomy (NCBI): domain Eukaryota; kingdom Metazoa; phylum Onychophora; class Udeonychophora; order Euonychophora; family Peripatidae; genus Epiperipatus; species Epiperipatus broadwayi. The sequence goes on from JAQFVV010000103.1 coordinate 1,502,680, forward strand.
TGTACGGTTTAGTTTTGGGGGAGATGCTATATCAAGTGTGGAACTGTTATTTAATTAAATTATTCTATTTTAAAAGAAAGAAAATGGGGAGTAGAAGGTTATTCCATATGAAGGCATAAGAGAGAATTCAGTAATTATTAAATCTAAAATGTTGGTAAGATTTTGTTTTGAAAGGAGAGACATGTCGCCTCTGAAAGAAATGATATTCGTATTATATTTTTAGATTTATTTGTTTTGATCTGATTTAGATCAATCTGGTGTAATATAAATATAATCTTATGTGACTCAGTATAATTTTCATATACTAATTTTTTAAAAGGATGATATTTTTCCAGTATTTGTATTTGCCTCGCCAGCACGTTGCTTGATTGCCTGTTTTGTCCTTTTGATTGCTATATCAGAATTATACCACGTAATAGATTCACTGGCTAAAAATGTAGGTCAGGATATGAAAGACAAAATTGGGAAGACCCGAGATGAGCTGATCTTAGCATTCCTTGGCGATTCTTGATCTTTCACTTGAAATATTTGAAGGTTTTCAAATTGTGCAAACCATTCATTTCTATTTCTTTGCGTCACTGGAACCAGGCAGTGGGATTGAGTTTATGCTGGTTATGTCATTTCAAATGCTGGATATGATTATTGTCTATTTCTCTGAGCACATCATGGCGGTTTGACTATGGTTTGATTATATTAGTTTATATTTTATTATCATTAGCATATTTATTTGTGAATATCATGATCCGCTTGCATTCAAGCATGTCACTCTCTATGAAGCCGTTTCTTAGAAACATAAACAAATTATTTTCTCTCTCGTAATGATTTTATTTGTGTTAAAGTTAATAAAAAGTAATGCTTTTAAAACAGTTGTTTTTCTTCCTGCTCATACTTGAATTGGCATCTACCAAAGAACTTTAATCTTCTTCTGTGTTTTAAATTGGCATATAAATTATACTACTCCCTTACAAAAGGCATCTATAAGTTATATAATCAAAATTGATGTTAATAAACAGTGAAATGAATTAATGAGATATTAAAGAATTATAGATATGCTTTTTATTAAACTATATATATGAATTTAACCTACCTATGGTTTGGTTTAATTAATTTTACTTTAAAGTTTGCGTTTCTATCTAACTATTGTGCTGCTATTTGATGACTCTAAGTCACACACACCATTCCTTCTGAAACTCATGCATACATGTAATTAAACTAAATTCTAGGAGGTGTTAGAAATAGTAGAGGCTCATGTTCTACCGCTGTTGCTGTTGGCCGGATTGGAAAAGATTAATTGATTGTTAGATTTAGAGGGTGGGTAAACAGGTTAGAATCCTTAAATATTCTTATCTCACATATGGTTGGATTTGGGGTACTTTTACCCAGTCTATGAATCGTGTTGAATTATACAATTTTGACCGGTACAGTATGAGTACACAAAATAAGTAGTATTAGTTAAATGATATTATAACTGTAAAACTAAACATATTGCTAAATGTGTGTGTATATTTATATATACACAAAATAAGTATTACTGATTAAATAATATTATAACTGTAAAACTAAATGTATGTGCATGGACGCCAATGGCATTCACAGTATTTTATAAAAGCAATTAGTCTAATTAAATAGTTGAATTAATAGAAAAACTATAAACTAACTTATTAAGAAAGTTAGATGAATTCGAGCAAAGGATTAAAATAAAATAAACAAAGCCATTACAACCCCTAATGTTTAGTTCCTGATCAGATTTAATGATAATAGAGACATTGCTTAAATAGACAATTCTAAGGTAATTGTGTTATCTGATCAAGGATTGAATATGTTAACTCTAGAGATGACCACCACATCGGCAGCTGTTGGCCAATCAAGGGAGTCGACCCTAAAAACAAGGAGAGTGGAAAAAGTTGTAGAACAGAACTGAGAGTGCCCATTTGCTAAGTGAAGCTTCTGAAAGGCGGATTTGCCATTTCCTCAGGTGCTCCAGTCAGCTCCCTCCTTTACTTTAGTCTTGCAAAGAAGTTTACCTCGGATGTGTGAAAGTAAACTTAGGAACAATATAACAGGTCATATTGATTTTTATTATTATTTTTGGTATGTCTTCAGGCCCTTATTGTATTTATATAGCATGTGTGTAGAATTGTCATATTTATTTATTTTTTTAAAAAAAAGAGTTAAAATATAAATGTTCGCAAATAAAAGTTATTAAATAAAAATTAGAATTAAAAATTGAAAACCAAAAGCTTGCAAAAACATATATATATAAATCGCACAGATGAATAATTATTAAAAGAAAACTTTATTTAAAAAAAAAGTGTATTTTAAAACTCAATTTTAAGCAAAAACTTAAAGATTTAAAGATAAAGAATGTACAATAATTAAAGTACTGTCTATTGTGTTAAAACTTAGAATGGAAATGATTGTTGGTTTTAATTAATCCAAAGTAAACGAACCCTTGGGGAAAAGTTATAATTAAAGGTCAGATAAGAGATATAAAAAAATTAACCCTTGGGAAAAAGTTATAATTAAAGTTCAGATAAGAGATATAAAAATTTTTTTTTTTGCGTTACCCACTTGTGGAAAGTCAACCAACCCTCAGACCCTAATGAAAAACACCGGAACAGGAAACTATGGTCAGTGAATCCGAAGGATTAGTATAAAAAGAAAAAAAATTCAAATTAGGAACAGTTCCAGCTTGATTTTTTGAGTAGGAGGGGGAAAAGATGCACTTTTCACCCTCCTATTGTTTTCAAATGAAGAGATTGTTGAAAGATGAATGGCACTATTGCAGACCCTGAATCATATGGGTACTGCAATAAAATAGTTTCAGGATCGAACCAGCTATGGCTACCTCCAGATTGATAACTATGGCATGAACAGAAAGTATAAATAATAAAAGACTTTGTGGGAAACGGCACAAGGAATCAGGAGCTCTTCTAATATAACATATTTTAACGATCGGGGAAGGAGACTTACGTAAACTGCACTACAGGGCGCCATCTAGGCATTTGAACCTAGAAAAATTTATAAAGTAGGCAGATACGTAAGTAAAAAAAAAATAAAATAATTTTTTTTTTTTTTTTTTTTAAATTTTGATTCCGGTCGTTAGCCCATGTCACTAGCTCAGTGGAATAGCAGAGATTTTAAAACATTTATAAGTTTCAATAGACTTCTATTCTCAAAGTATATATTAAATATTTAGAACAATAAAATAAAAGAAGCCACTGCCAGTAATTAACACACAAATAGATTTTTATTAACGCACATTTAAAATTGAAGATTAAATTTATTTTTAGATTTTAACATTAATATTTTTTTTTTTTTTTAAATTTAAATTACTATTTTAAATAGATCGCACAGATTTGCTTTAAAATGTTGGGTATAGATCGCTTACATAGATTCCATGGTCAAAAACATTTCAAAATAAACATAAATGATCAAAATACAAAATTATTGATGCCGACAATCGCAGAAGGAAACTTATAAGTAACCCAATAGTATTCACCATAAGATACTTGCGTTGTCACCAATAACTTAAAAGACATCCGAATAAATACATTTTAGATACTCACCGTAAGGTATCATTATTTATCGAATGTCTATATATTTTGATAAAATATGAAAACCAAAATATAATTAACCGCAAACGAATCCATGCAAGCGTCTATAAACAACTTAAATTTAATACATTTTAGTTAGAACATAATACACACAAAAAAAAAATGAACTGGAAATGATTGCTTAAACATCTACATAAAAAAAATAGCAATAATTGAATTTGCATTCTTTAAGTCAGATAAGAGTTATTTTCAGTTATTAATTACTTGCAATTTTAGGAAAGTTCTTATTAGATAGACACAATAGTTTATACTTTACGGATTTAATAGATTGAGAAGTCCATCTTCGTGATCACTTTCGTAGATTTTGTCCTTTGAAATGAAACTGCGACTTGCCATGCATTTGGTCAGGAGCTGTCATCCAGAGGCCTCAGCTGGTTGTCCGGAAAATTAAATTTATTGCAGACTTCCACATCGTGAAAATCTGCAATATAGCTAGTTATAACGATCTATTCATAGTCAGCTCTAAGATAACAATTATAATAATAATTTGGCTTTTATATTTTTATTAGTCTCTTATCATTAGATCTTGAGATTCAACGAGCAAGACGTCACTAATCCATTCGTGTTTCAGTTATGGTCCGTGCTGTCATTTTCGTGTTTGGATTGGTCATTTAATTCCTTTGTATTCTCTTATCTGACCATTTAATTTATTTTACATGCCTCACGAGGTAGTTTGCTTTTGAACAATCATTTAATTAATAAGACAATCATTTCCATTTTCTAAGACTATAGAAATCAACATTATTTCTATTTTTTAAAATATCAATCTTTATATCTTTACTTTTTACAAAAAAAAATTACTTTCAAATATTTTTATTTTTTAAAAGTTTTTAAAGTTGTCCATCATGCGATCTATATATATTAAACAACTTTTAATTTTCAGTTTTTTAAGTTTTTTTTCTTTTTAATAAATCAAATTTTATTTACGATCTTTTTATTTTCATTTTAAAATAATGTAACGGCATATATTCCGTTACAATATAAACTATAAATTATGAACTCTAATCATTATAAACTTTGAATCATTTCTTAAATAATTAAGGCCTAACTAAGTTTAAATCATAAACTCTTATCTGACCAATATGGAAGGTTAAATCAGTTATTAATATTTATATTTATATATGTTTGCCGATTCAATTTATTCCATTTTCCTTATTAATATTTATTAACAAAATCAAAAAAAAAATGTATTAAATTTTAAGTTGGGTGTAGATAGCTGCATCGATTTATTATGTTGATTATGTCTTAATATTTTTATACGTGAATATATATATATATATCGGTAAATATGACACCTCTTGCTGAATGTCTAAATGTATTTACTGGTGTATATTTTAAGTTGTTGTTGTCATTGTGGTACCTTATGATGAGTGCCATTGGATTTACTTTATTGTAAATTTCCCTCAGCAATTTTCAATTTAATAATTTTATATTTAAATTTGTTTATGTTTATTCTAAAAGTGGTTTGATTTCAGGCTATTTGTTTTGTGGTTGGGTCAATGCTGGTGGAGGGATATATGGGTGTTTATATCAATGTAATGTGAAGTGTGTTTTACATACAGGGCAAAGCCAACTGAATGCATGACCCAAAGGCATAGTCACTGCATTGCAATGTACGCAGATGTATTTTCTGTGACATTGACTTCCTTTAGCTCTATGGATCGGGAATATAAGTCAGCAGATAGACTGCTCTTCCCCATACTTAGCATTTCTCTTTAAATATTTTATATACATGATTCCTTCGCCAGACAGATGCACATTCCTGTTCTGCACGAGGATCATGTCCTTTAAATAATATCACGCTGTAGACACCACTTCCTGTCAGCATGGTTTTATGGTAGCATCTTCATATTGCATTGGTTGCACCCATATATCAGGAAGCAGGTGTTAGTTCGGCTATGAACTTTTAGTCTCAGGTTGAATGATTGTTTTTGAAAAGTTTTTAACTGAGTAATCTATATAATTTATCTATACTCAACATTATAAAACAAACTTCTATCAATTATCCATTTGTGTAGGCTTTTATCTAAAGCATAAAACAATATTTTAACTGTAATTGTAAACCAGTCATTTTTATTAATTAATTTCTTCTAATTAAAGACATAATTGTTAGTTAAAGTAAGTGATGTCATGTGGTATGTATATGTGTATACGCATACCTCCACACTCAGCATCTATCGGTAAATATGACACCTTATGTTGAGTGCCTTAATGTATTTGCCTAAGCTTTGCCTGTAAGTTCATTATTTGTGAATGTGATACCTCATGATGAGTGTCTTAAGGAACTCAAGAAAAATATAACCTTTTTTTTAATACATTCCAATTAATTATAATTGAATTAAAATAATTCATGGTGGACAGTTGTGTTGCATGTATGTATACATGTACATGCTCATTTGGTTTTTAAAATATTAAAGCTTAAAATTTAAACTTAGATGTAAATAGCTGCATGGATTCGTAAGTTTTATGGGCGTAATCTATGTAGCGTATTTACATCTATCAAAAGATTAAAATATATAAACAAGAATCTCCAGCTGTGTGTAATATAAAAACTAAACTAAAGTAATAATGTTTATTCCTCCAATTCCATTATAGATATGTATGATAATAAATGTTTTTTGCATAATATTACTGGCAATAATTTATTATTTTTTTATTTTTTTTATCTTTTTATTCTTAAATATGTGCATTAAGAATTTAGATTATAAATTTCAGCTACTCTTTGAGCTAGTGACATGGGCTAATGGTCTATAAAAAAATAAAATTGGATTTTAACAGTAAGTATCTGCCTATTATATAAATTTTCCAGGTTCGAATGGTCTGGTGGCACCCTTGTACGGTAGATATGGTAAGACTCTAATATACCCTGACCATTATAATCTATATTAAACTAGATTGATTATCTCCATATAACTCTGTAAAATAAATAAACTCATTATTTTAAATTACTTGCTTAGCCACCACATTAATTAGTAATTATTTGTATTATTTGTATTTGCAATCCAGCAGGCAATAGAGTGCTGCTGCCGCTGGATACAGCAATTGGCACAGTCACAGTCTTGATTACGAATCTCAGTGGTCTGAAGCCTCAGCAAGTTGCGAAATTGTCGCTTAAGAACAATTAGCACTTTGATTGCTGAATACGTCGGTGTCTACTTAATTGATTTTGTGAGCAGATAAATTACTAAGTTGAAAAAAAGAAAAAAGAAAGATATTTTTGGTAAGTTGACCAAGTCATCATAATGCAGCCAGCAAGATCTGAATTTGATGTCAGAGAGGCAAGTGAGTGACCTCTATATGTTCAACAAGTAGAGAAACTTTTAATTATTAACAGAGTAACAGACGTTAAAAATAAAACAGCAACATTATTGTGTTTTACTGGAAAAGGGGTCATCCAAATTTCAAATAAGCTTTGTGAACTCCAAACCCTGGAAGAATTAACATTTGAACAGATCAAAGATCATTTGGCTGACTATTTTAACCCACGTGAGTCTAGACATATCACCAGACTCCACTTTAGAAATCGCTGACAAGGAACAAGAATGAGCGAACACAAGAGTATGATACTGCCCTTCGTGACCTTGCAAAAAACTGCATTTACGATTCATACCTGGAGGAAGCTCTCCTTGAACAATTTTTATATGGTATGAGCGGTGATAGTCTGAGACAGCAGTTATTGACAGACAAGGATATCCATGATAAAGAAGCTATCAAATGTGGTATAGCTCATAAACTTGTGCTACAGCAAGCTAAAGAATTTGCAGCCATGAAAGTAGCGGACAATGATCCTTATGGAATCCATAAGCGGACCATGATCCTTATGAAATTCATAAAGTCGACAAACCCAAGTGAAGGGTACCTGATCCAAGTAGAATAACTGATATTAAGAAAAGCCGTGTTGTGCTTTTGCTGCAGAAAACTAGGTCACATGACTAGGGAGTGTTTTTATAGAAATCAATGCTGCAACACTCTAATAAAGTTTGCCATTTGGAAATAAGAAATTCGACAATTATACAAGAAATAATAGCTAAGAGCATTTTACTAGAAAACCTAAGCAAGAGAAATTTTCGGCAATTAATTATGTATCTTTGGACCAATTACAGAAATTTGAAATTACTGCAAAAATTTACGGAAAATTCCTATCGATGGAAATTGACAGCGGTAGTGGGGGGGTGTCTTTACTTTCCATTAAGGACTGGAAAATCATCGTCATAAATATGAGACATCCACCTAGGCTTATGCATTCTAATCTGAAAACTCGAGATGTCAGCGGAAACACTATAAAAATTAAAGGAGTAATTCAGGCTCCAATTACTTCGAACAATGCTATAAAAATAGTCACATTGCCTCATGTAAAGTCCACACTTCTATGAATTCCTCATTGGCCTAGACTGGTTTCTGCAACTTTGAATAAAAATCTTTTGGGGCAAAAACATTGACATTAAAAAAACATCAGCAATCAAAAAAGGGATCGCATATGAATAATCAAGCAGGTCATCACATTTAGAAGGAAATTGGAAGAAAAGAGCAGCAATTATCAGTTTATAAAACTGATAAAAGTATGCTGCCAAGAAATTGTAAATCAAATATGGAAACAAGACCAATAGGGAAATGTTTTTGTTGCGGTAAAATGGGATATTTGGCCAAGAATTGTAAATGGTGATGAGAAAGCTGTTTTAATTGCGGAAATAGAAGTTATTTGGCAACAGTTTGCAAAGCAGCCAAGACAAAGAAGAAGCTAGATACAAGAGCCACAACCAAATGGAGAGAATAAGCAATTAGGAGATGAATACAAAAAAGAATATGACATACACAGGCAAAAGCAATATATGCTAACAGTTAAAATATTTAGCACAGAACTTGAAATGGAAATTGATACTGGTTCGGGTATTTTGCTGTTATCTGAAAGCCAATGGGAGAAAATAGTAGAAGGTTATAAGAGGTTAAAATGTAAAAAACCAATATCAAGGATAAAGATGAAAGTGGTGACTTGCTAATTGTAGTTGGAATAGTAAAAGCTTCAATTGCATACAGAGGCAAAGTATGCCATTTGCCAATTCATATTGTGAAAAGACAAATAAGTCCTATAATCAGTAGAGATTTGTTTCAGGAGTTAGGGATTCAGATTTTCATTGTTAAAAACATTTCCATTGAGCAGGAAATGTTAAACATGTACCCAGAGTTATTTACAGAAGAGTTGAGTTTAATAAAAGCAAGCTCAGTAGAAATAGAATTAAGTGAAAATGCACAGCCAATGGTTTGTAAGCCGTGGAAAATTATGTTTGTTCAGAGGAATAAGGTCGAAGAAAAAATAAAGACATTGATGTCTAGAAATGTGTTAACTTCAGTAGAATATGCAGAATGCCCATAGTAATGATAAGTAAACCTAATAGTCAAATCAGAATGTGCAGGGATTACCGAGTGACAGTGAATAAATGCCTTAATAAAGGTGCTTATCCAGTATCTAACATTCGAGAGGTTTTAGCAAGATTGTCTAATGGAAACTTTTTTTCCAAACTTGACCTCAATTCTGCCTATCATTAAATTAAAATAACAGAGAAATCATCAGGAATCTTAACGTTAAGCACACCATTTGGTCGGTTCAAATGAAACTGCCTACCATTCGGTATTACTATAGCATCAAACATTTTTCAGGTGGAGATAAATTTATTGTTATAAGTGTTTAAAGGGGTAACACCATACTACAATATTTTGATAACAACAACATCAGCAGATTTGTTAAGATTGAGAATTTTGAAAATTTGTGAGCAATTAAATAGGGCAGGTAAAACTTGAAAAATGTGTATGGGAAATTCAAGAGTAAAATTTTTGAGGCACAGCATTTCAGATAAAGGAAAATGTCCTTTAAATGGCCAAGTCAGGGCTGTGAGAAATGGTGAAAAGCTGAAGAATGTGAAGCAGCTTCAGGCATTTTTAGGGCTACTAAATTTTTTTGAGCCATTTGTAAAAAACAAGGATATTATCATAAAACCATTATATGAATTATTGCGTAAAGATCAAAGATGTGTATGGACAGAAACTCAAGACAGGGCATTTGAAAAAATTAAAGAGCTTTTATCATCAGATATACTATTGGTCCATTTAAACAGTGGTCGGGAGGTTAGGATTACTACAGATGCATCAGAATGGGGGATAGGAATGGTGTTTTTCTTATTATTAATTTTAAATATTGGAAAGATAAGGGTATGGGGATAAAAAAAAGATTAGATTTGTTATTATTATTAATTACCTCTATTGTTGAAATATTTCCAAATTAGAAATATTTCATTATCTATTTACACTAATTAAACAAAAATGTTCTATTAATTAAAAGAAAAATATAACAAAAGGACAAAAAAAAATTGGTTTACAAGAATATAGCTAAAAATAAGTTAAAGGTATGAATCAGTTTGAAAGGACTGAAAATGTATAAATTGCAGAGTTCTCTATTGTTCAGGCAGTCAGGGCCATTTTTGCAAAAAAAAAAAAAAAAAAGTAATATGGATCCAGAACGGTTCACAGTATATTGGTAACAGCGCCAAGAAAATGTTCTCTGACTAAAGAACATTTAAGAAACTTTTCCTTCGGGAAATTCATCTCTCTGACACATCTGGAACCACCTGAGTGATCGTCAAACTGAACAGGAGAAAGTACGTTTTTTTTATAATCATACCTTTTAGCATGAAAATAGAAAATTATTTAAATGAATTGTGGTCAAGAACTAGTTATCTTCACTCATGATCATTTATTTACCAATAAGACAATTACTTATAATGTCTATATGACAATATTGCACATTATCTTAAACTGATATTACAATCACACCTCATTGGTGGCATTTATTTTTACACATACTAAACATGATTTTGTTGAACTGTGATTTGATTCATCTATTAACTTGAGCAAACCTCTTAATTTTCTTTATATCAATGGTAATGATAATCTTAATCTAACTTAAATATACATACTTCAAAAATATCCATTTCCACTATTTTATATAGTTTCTTTCTGTATAATGCTAGTTAATTTTATTGCCTTAACATAAAGTATGTTTTTATAACACTGTGAATAGTCTTATATTTATATCAACCTTTATGTTAAATTAAATATAAAATAAGATTCCATCTATTTAAAATGTCATATAATTATAATATCTAGCTTTTTAGGCTTATATGGTATCTAATATAATAACTCTATTTACCTTATAAAAGAACTAAAAAATTTTAATCTTGTGTATGAAAAAGATATACAATTATTAATCATCAAAAATGGAAAGAAGTTTAATCCAATATGCTGCTTTTACATATATTTAAATAAATCATGCAATATAATATAATATAGAGTAAAATATTTTTATATAATAACAATAATAATCTTAGACATGTAAGTGTTCAGACATTTATAAAGAAAAGGTAAACATACATTGTTTTAAAATCATGCCGAGCACGCTTTCAATATGTTACATATCATAATCATAGCTCATTTATATTTCTATTATTGGTGGTATTTATGTATTCTTGCTTATATTTATTGTGCAGTTATATAAATTTTTAATCAACATACATCTACTTTTTCTTTATAAATGTCTGATCATTTATATGTCTGAGATTACAGTTATAAAGAAAAGAGATAATATATTGAATGAATTATGTAATAATAATAATAATACATAACAATTGTTTTGGGAAAATATTGATTTTTGCTTTTTTCAATGTACTGCAATTATTTTACAGTTATATGTGATATGATGTGGCTATTTTTTTTATCAAAGTCAGGAATCTCTCAGCCACTATGCCCGAAAAACCTGTTAGCCACCTTACTTTCCCTTTCCACTTTTGATCCTAAGTTTTTCCCATATTTTTCTTTATCCTGTTCCTTCCTATTTCCACACTATTATCTTTATCCATTCCATGGCCTTTATATCTAGATCCCCTTATCTTTTTCCAAACTCAGTATAAAGACTGATTATAACTTATTAAAAGCGTATATATTAGCTTAAAATATTTTTTTTATATATATTCTTTTAAAAAAGGTTTTTTTTTTTTATTAATTTTAAATATTGGAAAGATAAGGGTATGGGAATAAAAAAAAAGATTAGATTTTTTATTATTATTAATTACCTCTATTGTTGAAACTTTCCAAATTAGAAATATTTCATTATCTATTTACACTAATTAAACAAAAATGTTCTACTAATTAAACGAAAAATATAACAAAAGGACAAAAAAAAAATTGGTTTACAAAAATATAGCTAAAAATAAGTTGAGGTATGAATCCAGTTTGAAAGGACTGAAAATGTATAAATTGCAGAGTTCTCTATTGTTCGGGCAATCAGGGCCATATTTGCAAAAAAAAAGTAATATGGATCCAGAACGGTTCGCAGTATATTGATAACAGTGCCAAGAAAATGTTCTCTAACTAAAGAACATTTAAGAAAATTTTCCTTTGGGAATTCATCTCCCTGACACATCTGGAACCACCTGAGTGATCATCAAACTGAACAGGAGAAAGTTTAACCAGCTAGCCAGGAACGCCTGGAAAATACCAATGGACTATCTGCAAAATACACACCAGCATATAAGAACTTTGCTTACATGGAGAAAGTAATCACAGATCAATCAGGGTAGCTATGAACTGTTACTGAGTGAACTTTGATTTCATTTTGCATAATAGAAATATATACTATTAATGGTCTTAAATGTTTCAACAATAGAATACGGGATTATTGCTGGGAATTTTAGTGTATTAAGTTAAATTAGTTAAAATAAAAGGGAGAGGGGATTAAACTCATATATTCTTTGAATATGTTTTTTTAATATGCTTTTTTTTTATTTTAATTCAATGTATGAATTAGTCTAGGTTTTCTGAATAATGTTAACTGCTCAATCTTGAAAGACAAATGGGGGAGGGGAAGGTTTAGGCCAGTTGTATGTTAGATGATAAGCAACACAGGAACCTTATGTTGGATCATGGTGCAGGAAAAATGGATACCCCACTGGCTGTAAGCAAACAACATCCATTGAGATTAGAATAAATGATTTAATGTTAGAAAGAGGGGGTCTGAGTGTTGCAATTCGGCACCCTCTTATTAGTAAGTTGCCCTTATGTTCACATCTACTTGTTCAGGATTTCCTGTCATACGTAAGCCAAGTGACGGCACATGTTCCCTCAAGAAAAGAATATTAGTTAAATAATTTGTACTGTATTTTTAAAAAAAAAATAATAATGTTTGCGATTAAAATTAAGTTTGTTTTTGTTCTTTATAGAAAAGATTTGAGTCAGTTTTGAATGCTATAGGAAAAGAGAATGTCTTTAAATTGAAAATGAATATAATAAAATCTATTAAATGTCATATTTGAGTGTCTCTGTTTACTCTAGTTTAGTAATTTAATTCTGTGTCCATTTGGTTGAAATAAATTCACACAAGATTACCTTTTAAAAATATATTTGGTGTTTGCCTTTCGTAAATAAATAAATGACTGTGATTATGGAAACCTTCACAATCTGGTTCCAAGCTAAAAATGCTTAGTGGCACCCTCGAATGGCCACTGTATTTTTGTAATCTTAGAAAATTTGCAGATAATGTCAAAATGTCGCAGCACAAGACTATTAACCCACTTTCTGTATTTTCTCACAAATTCATTATTTATATCCTTTCTGCTTGTAAGCCTTTACATTCAATTAGCAGATGCCTAATATTTTCCATACCTTTCTTACTTGCAGACAAAGTCACCCACATTTCTCCATTTATGTGTATATTCCCTTGTTGCTAATGATCCTGTTGGAGCCTTAAACAGTAGACTACTTTCCTTGCTATTATCATAAATTAACTCATACCCAATATTCTATTTACTTCTATAAATATTTAGACTCTTTTTACTCTGCTACATATTAGTTCTCCATTTAGCTCCCTGTTTTTTTATTAATTCATCCATTCTTCTATCCCATTCTTTGCCACTCTAACACTCAACAATCCTCCTAACACAATCATCCCACCTTTTATACAAGTATACTGACATAAAGTCTTTATCCAAATTTTCTGCATATCATACTACCTTTCTTACCCATCTTATTGTCTATCCTTTACTATTTGGCTATTCACTTACTATCCATAAATTGCAATCTGCCAAACATTTTCATTTTGCTTTTTGCATATCTCATATAAAAAGTTAACCATCCCATTTTTTCTTGAATGGCCTCCTTTGCTATCTACACATCTGCATCTAATGCGTGTCTTCCTACTTCTTTTTGTACTTTTTCTAAGTAATCTAACACCCATTTACTAATACATAATGCATCATTACCATAAGTTAACCTGCTACTGTCACTCCCTTTCATACAGTTCTTGCTACATCATATTTATTATATGAAAATACTGTTAATTTCTTTATCAATCCTTTTCTTCACTTTGTTTCATTTATCAATTTTTCTCCCATTCATCGAAGTCATTCCTCTGATTACTTAAGATGATTCCCGAATAGTTCTACCTATTCACCACATTTAGTTTTATATCCCCCAATAAAAATTCTTTCTCTTCTCTTTTCCCAGCATTTATCACTCTACTAAATATATACTCCATTCTATTGTCTGTAACTTCATTTTCTTCCATTTTTCTTGATTTTCTTTTTAATTATCTATGCTTAAAATTCTTTTATCACATTTATATATGATCTATACAACCATGTATGTTTTGTATCCTTCCTAGTCTTATTTAAGTTCTTTAAATGAAAACCTTATCACACGCTACCAAAAGATGCCTAATTTCCTTCTGACCATCATACACACATTGTAGGATATAAATGTAATCCATATGTCTTTATTTTTCCAATTATTCTTCTCTATATATAAATTTAAGATTGTTCTACCACTCTTCAAACGTCTTAATTAAAAAAATTTTTTTTTTCTTTTGATAATGGAGACTGAGAAACACATGCTCCCCTAAACTCGCACCTCAGCGTTACCCTTTTTCTCAAATAAATCACTCTCATTTAAATTGAAAAAAAATTTTAATAGCAAACTTTCTAAAATTTAACTAATCTTATGTATGCCTTAATTTTAAAACCTCATTACAGTAAACAAATATATATATATATATTTGTTTATATTTAAAATGTCAGTGTCTCTCTCCAAATATTAGCAATATTTTTCTCAATCATTCCAAATCCAATTAAGTCTATCTCTCTGTGCTCCAACTCTCTTTTCTCATCCACTCTCTAAACAAATATTCTTCAGTAACAGAAATTTTTATTTAGATGTTATTAAAAATATATAAAACTTGAACTTATCTTGCAGAGCAAAAATCAACCACATCAGCACAGCAAGGCAGTCAACAATCTACATTTCATACATAGCAATATTTATCTCTTTTATATAAAATTAACTAGAATCTATTATAGCAATAATTCTAATAATACAGTATGTACAAGGGAGGAAAAAAGAAAATTGTATAAATGTGTACTATATAATTTTCCAATCATTAGTTAAATTAATTGATGTTTTATATATGTTCATATAGTTATGTTTGTTGTAATTAATGTAATTGGTTTAAAGGTTTTATGCTTTTTTACATAATCTGTTTTATGTCCATATTTTAAATAATTAATTGCATTATGTTCTTTTGTTTTTTCATCTAATTGTTTTTCTGTATGTCCATAGTAAACCATACTGCAATTTCCACAAGTAATTTAATAACAATTTCTTCTTTATATTTCATATCATCTCTTATTTTATAATTTTCTATTACTTCGTCAAGATTTTTACTATCTTACCATCCTGTGATAATGCTTTTATCTACATAATTTTTATTTTTTAGTAATGTATGATAAATTTTAGGGAAGTATGAAAGTTTTATCCATTTTTTATTATTATTAAAGCTGCTATTATTATTTATATTAGAATTATTATTAATATTTAAATTAGGTGGTTTATTATTAAAAAATATATTTTCAATATTCTAAGTGTTATATCCATAATTAGCATATAATTCAATAAATGTTACTTTTGTAAAGTAGCTATAGTTTTATCTGTATTATATCTATCATTTTTATGTTTAACATTTTTAATAACTGTCATCCTTTGTATCCTTGCCTGTTGTGAATCTATAGAAATTATCTTTCTTAATTTATCTTCTTTAATGAAATGTTTTAATATAATTTTGTTATCATTATCTATATTAATTTCTATATCCAAATACTTTATTTTAACATCAAATTCCATTTTTGTAAATTTTATATTATGTATATAATTATTATTATTAAATTCTTTATAAATATTATTTATAGCTCTTCTATTACCAATTATTAAATATATCACATGGTCACCATTTTTTATATTTGCTCAAAATGTTATTAAAACAGGCTGCTGGACGGTTGCATTAGATTCTAAGATCTAGGTGCAGTGCTTTCAGATCCAAGGTTCCTCACTGACGAAGGCCACAAGCCAGAAACTAGTTTGGGGATATTGGATGAGTAGGCACTAGATGGGGATTTTATGCACAAGCCTTCTGGCATCCATTGATTACTCTGGCTTGCACTGAGTGGCAATACATATAGAGAGTTTTGTCTGTTTTAATTATTAAATATCATCAACATGTCTAAAATAATGTATTATTTCTTGATTTATTATTCTATTTCTAATTATTTTAATTTCCAATTCATTAATAAATATTGATTTTATTAACCCACTAATTGCACAACCCATTGCCCATCCTTTATGTCTATTCTAATATTCATTATTGATAAGCTATTCTGTATTAAGGTTAAACTGTCTATCATATGTATTGTATTTATATCATTAATGTACATAGATAATTTCTGTATTAATATATCTATACTTTTAATTCTTGGAATACTTGGATGCATTATTTTGATATCCATTGTAAAGATTCTTGGGTTTCTATGCAGTTTTACATTATTTAATTTATTTATGGTAGCATCTGTGTTTTTAATACAAAATTCCCCATAACTTATAATATTTTCCATCCATTTGTTTAAATATTTGCAAAATTTCTGTAGAATAAAATCACTAAAATTAAATAATAATCTCAATGGATTATTATCCTTATGAGTCTTAGTGAAAACATATAGGTTTTCATAAGAAGAAATATTGATTTATATTTATAATTTTTTTTTTCCTATTATTTTTTGTAGTCATTTTATGAATTTTATTTTTATTATATTAGTGGGAATTTTTTGTTAATTATCTATATTCTTTTTTTTTATTTCATATTCTATTCTTTCTATATATTCCTCAAATACAAAAGAATAAATCTATTGAACTTTATCCTTTTCCAGCTATTCTTAATATTGTTAGTGAGTTTTCTATATTTATATTCTTTCTTAGAAATTTTCTTTTCATATGAATGTTTGTTTAATAAACAGTATAGTTTCTTTTTTTCTTCTAGTCTAATATTAGCCAGTTCTATCTGTGATAATCTATAAATAGTATATCAGAAAGTTAATTCTTTAAAGTTTATTAGTAGACACACAATGTATGTGATTATTATACAGAGTAAAATATATATGCATTATTCAGAAGTTTAGATTTATATTTTCACTTTTAAATAAAACATTATTAATTTGAATATTAAGATTATCATATTTACATTTTGAATGGAAATGATCTTATATTTCTGTGGTCATCTAAATGAAACCTTAGTTATTGATTGAAATATTTGTGCCTATCTATTTACTCTCTTATTTGTAATTTGATTAGCCATTTTATTATATATATATAAGTATGTGCTCTTTACAATATATATATATATTGTAATGGCCTGGTCGATGCCTTTAAAAAGAAAGTCGCATCTTATCGCGGCCTGACCTAGGATCTTTGGGTAGGATGCTGGAGACAGTGCGATGAAGCACATAACCTATGATTGCACCCTCTTCCAATAGACCAAATCAACACTCATTTATTAAATTTAGATCCAATTTGATTCAGTTTACCTACATCTCACCCCCTCTTTTGGTTCTGTTATACCTCAGAGTTCAAACTCAGGGAGAATTCGCTTTAACTCCATTAACAGGGATGTACCTCTGCATACTAATAATCAAATTACCTTATCAAAGTTATTATTAATGAGCTACATTTACCTAAAATCTCTAATAATTTGTTTGCTAATATACGTATAAAATAATGCTAGGTATGTGTGTGTATATATAAGGTATTGGCTTTGTTGCAGAATGCAAGGAACGGTTTAATAAGCTAGAGAGACTATATTAATTCAACATGTTTTATAACATTTATTTTATAAAAGAAAACATGAAAACATTAATAAATAATTTGAATAATCCAATGTTTAGACAATATTTACAAATGTAGATAAAATAAAAAAAAAGCATGTAGGTTAAATGTCATTGATGAAAGTCTATCATTTCCACAACTTAATAATCTATAATTACCTACCCATTATCTCGATGATAGAAATTTATGCTAAAGGCATTTTCATATACAAAGCAATGATAAGAAAAATAAAAATCTTAAGATGACTATTTAGTGAACTCGGCTCTAACTAGCTAAGTTATTTATATTTGACATATATATATCAATTCATACTGCAGTCCGGTTCCAATGGTTGAAGATTGATTTATCTGAAGACCCCTTCCTTTCCTTTGACAAATTAAATGTAACTCTTAACATGATAGGAAAGTAGATTCATTCAGAAAATTAATCATTTACACTGAATAAAATCTAAATAACAAGTGTTAGATAAACAAACAATGAATAATAAAATTTTCTTCTGTCAAAGTGTATGAATTAATGTTCTAAAAATGAAATTCTTACCTCAAGTCTCAGGTAATATTGATTGTAATAACGAACGAAAGTCAAGTACTAAGGAAGAGGATTGAACTTAAATTTTATTATTAAAAATAATAATAATAATCCCAACTAAAATTAACCTTCCCTCTCCATTACTCACACACTCTTCTAAATAAACTGTCCCAAAATGTTGAATTGGCAGATTTCATGTTCTGAATAATAAGAATAAAATAATAACAAAAAAAGTAATAGTAATTTGTACATAGATATTTAAAATGAAAATCCTAACATATAACAAACATAATTTCATGAATCAACCAATCAAATTATATTTGGTGAATCGATAGAGTTCTTTACAAGTCATAGCTCATATTTTAGGTGATTTCTTCCATGCAAATATGGATTGCTCATAGCAGCTTCTGAAAGGCGCATTCTGAACAACTCCGCGTTGGTCGCCTGACTTTATCCTCCGACCTTTGCATAGACATTCCATTTTGTACAAAGATAATCTGTTAGGTGATTCAAATGTAGATAATACAGATATTTAGACTTCCATGATTAGCAAATTAATGATCCCACCAATGACAGATCAATCTGTTTAGCCAAACAACATTGTATTAATTCAATATACACCCGGGTCTCGTTTTATGCGGATTTATTTAATGCAATTTTGAAGTTATGCGATTCATGTTTCTTCTTAATATCTTTATATGCATTTTTCTTTTATGCAATAAAAATTAATAGATTAGAAGTCGAGCTCCTATAATGTGCTGCTACTTTAAATATTATAAATTTTGCGCACTCACATCATATTTAAAGTAATATCACATTATCGGAGTTTGACTTCCATCTAATAATTTCAATATTTTCAGCACTTTATAATAATACTATAATAGATTTTATGCAATAAAGAAGTTCATAATTCACTTAAAATCAGGATTTCCCCATTTTATATACACACATTAAATTTTACAAGTCTATAATGTAAATCTGTTCAAACGTTATAGATGAAAAATACTATGTATGTTGTTTTTGCATTTTAAATCACGTTCTATTTTTGCTATTTATAAAAAGAATATGTTATCAATTAATCATTTAGTGTCTGCAAGTTTATTTTTAAGAGGTGAGTAACAGCGGTGGGCACAATTAAATTTGACAATTAAAATCTGATTTTTAATTATAATGAACAATTTTAAAATTACGTAACGTGATCTGAAATTAATGTGATGTGAAACAATGAAATTTGATTTTTAAACGGAATTGAAAATTAAAAAATTAAAGACAAAAATAAGACTTTAATTTTTAATTATTAGTTTTAATTAAATTTTGCCCAATAGTGGTGAGTCGGTGTCTTTTTATTATCATTAGTTTAAGTTCTTATTTTTATTTTAAATTTTTAGTTTACCCTAATGGAGAGGGAAAAACACCTAAGAAAATGAATTTCTTTGGAAACAAAAATTTCAATTTTAGATCGCTTAGTGAAATGGAAAGGATCAACAGCGATTGGAAAACGTTTTAGTTGTATTTACTCTTGACTTCATTTAAGGAGAAGCTACAGTACCTCATATCACATCATATCATGACGAATCTGATGTCTCAAATAGCGATAATGATTAAAATACCGTACATGTATGAAAAAAAATGAAATTGCGCATAAAATATGTTGTTTTGAATAAAATTAAATACTGTAGTTAATAAAAAAAGTAAAAAAAGTTTGTCTTGTATCAGTTTTTTTCAAATTTGAAATTTTTTATTAGTCATATTTTATTTTCTTATTTTTTTTTATGCGAATTTTAAAGTAATTTTATGTTGTTGCTTTGCTTTTATGCGATTTTCGAAAATTACAGTAACCTATCTCCCATATTTCAAGGTAAGTTAAGTCTATTTTTGTACAATTTCTTTTGTGCGCGTTTTCTGAGGAATCTATCTACTGCATAAAACGAGACCCAAGTGTATATAAAATTTTAAAATTGATTACAATGCACAGTTAAAAAAAAGAAGTTTACACGTAATAAAAATATAATTATTTTATCATTTGCTATGTTGGCTATATTGTAACAGTCAAAACATGTCTATCTCGCTAACACACTGTAGAATTTAAACCCGGGACATAGAACTCAACACTAGGAGAGTTACCTCCCAGAAATCTCAAGTTCGAATCCAAAGTCCAAACTCCACAACGCCCTCTACGTGAGAACACATTTGATGCTACTAATAATATAATTTCATGCCGGTGCCGGTGATCAGGGAGAAAACAAAAGACTCTAAATCTAAAATAGCCCTAGGTTAATTTAACAATAACTTATAGATGTGCCAAAGATAAGTTTAATGGACTATGTAATTTATATTGCACCCTGAATAAATAGAGAAAAGGAAATAAATTTATAAATAAGATTTTAATAATTTGGTAATAAAATAATTTAGCGATACAAATTGGATAGTTATATAATAAACAAACAAATGGCTGATACCTCGTACTTGGGTTCGTTTCGATAAAGTGTCTATGATATATTGACACGGTAGGCATATGCGAGTCACGTAAAGTCTAATAGAGTTTGAAATATTCTAAACATTTATCACTGGAGATTTAAATGGAGATCGAGAGTCGCTCGCGAATAGATTATAAGATCGAGCTACACTGAACGGATTTGAAATTCATTTGAATAGAATTCTTTTAATAAGTAAAGGGAAATATACGGTGGTGCTAGCGAGTATATGCTGAGGAGGGGTGCAGTTTATGAGTATGCAACTTTCAAGGATGGCAAAAGGTCTTGGCATTGGATAGGCATTCTGCCTTTTATTTGGGACGTCTCTAGCCCACTCACAGCTCAAGCCTGGCCCGCACCCAGGAGCTTCGTAACTGTGTGGACATACGTGAAATAATTCCCATGTGCCATTTTAGCACATGACTGGGAACCACGGAGTAAAATATGGGGAAACAGATTTGAACGATGATGACCTTTGCCAACAGGAGGATTCCAGCACCCATGCATATTTACTAGCAACACAGCTTAATTTTCATAAGAGTTAATAAAATAAAGAGCAATTCGTTAATTAAGGAACAGAAATAGCTCGATCTCGACTTTCATATTTGAATAGCCAGCAGACTCTCAACAAAACTTAAGATAAATAAATATTCATTTAACAAAATTTTATACGCAAAATATACTTTGAAACATATATATGAGATACTTTTAAATAGAAACGATGGGAAGGTGGAACACATTGAAATTAAAAATTTATAAATATAATAGAAGATCAACCCAAGCACAAATTCAGCATGCATTAGAAAAACATTTAAATAAATACATTTATAGAATATACAAAATTGTTAGCTTTAGCTCGAAGTTTTCCGAGATCTCGGGTTGATTTTAATTACCTTGTTCTTTTAACTGTGTTCGTGGGAATTTCCAAACTTGTAACAAAGTTCTTAAGTAAAATTATGAGTTTTCTTCGATTCATGGTTCCGCAGCAGCAGTTAGAAGATTTTAGGAGCAGCATTTCATAGGGCTGGTTCAGTTGGATTTCATGATACGGTGACAGGACATCAGATTTTGAATGATGGACGGCCGAGGCGCAGGATCCCGAGGAAAGACAGCGATTGCCCCGTTACCCCGACATTCTGAGGTTAAACTATTTTACAACTGGATTTACTGTCACGATCAGGTAGCTTAATTAATAACTCTGTCTAATCATAATTACAATCCATCAGCCCTATTTATATGCTCTCCTTGATTACCATCTAACCCTGCGGTGATGAAATCCATTCTTTAATTATTACACCTTTGAAAAACACGGATTACATTTTCTAATTAAAATCTGTTCGTAAACACTGTTTTATCTCATCAAATCTACTGGCGCCAATATGATTAAAATTAGCTACTATTGTTCTTTCTCTACCCTCACTGATTTAAAAATGATGACATGTTTTTTGAATAATATTTTACAACGCTTTACATTTATCAAACACTATTTCTGAATTTAATTTCCAGAAACATTTCTCAGTGATATTATTTCTTAAAGACAAATAATTATAACGAAATAACATCACAAATAAATCGATTCAAAAACAACTTTTAAATAAAATATTTTGATATTTTTTTAAATATTATCGCAGTATGTGTGTAGATGAGAATATGTGACCTACTTTATTGTACAAGCATATATACGTAATATATACTCGACGGTTTGAAAATAAAACCGTTTAAAAACAATTTTAATTATTATTAAACCCCGGGCACCCCATTATACATATAAATTTAGGCGGGATTTCGGTAAATATACCCAGTACACACACAATACGATGAAATTAGGGTTTTAAATAAGGCATGAGGGTAGGAAACAGGCAGGCAAGGCGAAACTAAGATTGGTAAGGCAAATCTTACTGTTTCACATTCCCTTAGTATGTAAAAAAAAATTTAAAAAAAAAAAGATTTTACACCCAGTGTTTACTATCATTTTTGAATATCAACACACAAAAAAAAATTGACAAGGGGCAATGAGATTTAATGATATACCCGAATCATATTTCAACATTATTCAACATTTTATTTTTTTATTTTTTTTTAGCAAAAACGTATATATATTTTGACGCATTTTTTTTACTGTTCAAATTTAAATTAGAAATATATATATATAAAAAAAAAATTTTTTTTTTTTACAAGTCTATACGAAAGTCCAAATTCAGGCGTAGATAAATGTCCAAATTCAAGTTATTGTATGATCAAAATTTTGTAAGAGTGTCCAAGTTCGAGTCCTTTTTTTTTGTGGTAGCTTTTTTTTTTTTTTTTATAGATATCTATATTTTGCTCTCCTCCTGGGTCAGGTGGGTAGCGCTGATCTCTCGTACTCGGAGAACGTCCTCTCGGGTGGTACAGTCTCTTTTCTTTGTCTGGCGGTTCTTTGGCCCAAGGATTGAAGTCCGATGTAGTCAAAAATTCTGCCATCTCCACTGCGTCTTGAATTCTGCTTCCGGCCATCAGTTGTTGGATTGACAGAGGCATGTTCTGTTGGATGGTGCGGATAATGTGCGGATCAGAGAATGAGAAGGTGGTGAGCGATCTCAGACGATTAACTTGCCAGATATAGAATTGTGTGTGTGTTTCTTTGATGCTCCCGTATTTTTCTCGGGATATGGTATTGAAGATGCCACTCTGGCGTTTCTCGCTCCAGTAGTGTTTCAGTAAGGCCTTGCTATACTCGATGAAGTCTCCAGGTTTTTCTTTTATGATGCTCCACCAGTCCTTCGCATAGTCGTGTAAATGGTGGGTGGCGATAGCAATTTGTTCTTTTGTCTCCGTCTCAGAGAATGTGAAAAAGTCTTTCAAGCTATCTATGTGCAAATGAGGGTTTTCCCCAACTTCCCCTCGGACTATCTTGATGTGGATGGTCTTGGCCAACTGGGTTTGAATGCTTGGGTCAGGCGTCGCAGTTCTACTGATTTTGGTGATCTCAGGGCTTTTAGTATTTTTCTCTTCGTTGACTGGTAATGAGATTTTCGGGGTGGTTTTATTTTGATCACACTCTTCCTCTTCTTTTGTTCCGTTATTAATGTTTTCTGTTTTTAGAACTAAAGTTTCCAAGTTTAATTTTGGAGTGAACCTCTCTTCTATTTCATATTTCTGTTTGATTTGTTTGATTTGGTTCATTATGAGCCTGGTCAGTTCTCTGAACTCACTCCATTCTTTTTTCTCTTCTTCCATTTTGGTTTTAGTATTTGAAACGTTGGCTATAAATGGCAATTCTGGATCACTAATTTTTGGTTATTATTATTTGGTAAGATATTTATTATTTTAAAGTTCTTTTAACTAAACTTTTTCCTTTATCAAACAATGGCGACTGGCTGTCTTCCACTCGGTCTCTGGCCTTTCCGTGCGTCCTTGCTTTGTCCTGTACCGATTTCATTATGCTGCTTCTTTGTTGTTTTGGAAATATGAACAAAATATTATTTTATTATTCAGATTTCTTCTGCTGCTTGCTCAACTGTTTGGCGGTGCACTATTTAATTTTTTGCTAGACTCGGGTATCTCAATGGGTATCTCACTGTCATTTCCCCTTGTTCAATGATATCAGATAGATAGATTTACAAAAAAAATTATTATTATTTTTACAGAAGCTTGTTTACATATATATACATAAAATGACCAAATCTGAATTTTACATCTTTACATGCATGAACCAATCGGTTCATCATCCTTATTTCGAGGTGCAATGCCATCTGTGGCAACATCTATACACTTAACCTCCCCAGGGATATTTAACTTACTTATTTCGTTTGACACCGGACATTCAACTAGACAATCATATATTTTTATTTTTACAAATCTTATTCGATACAAACTATATATTTTGCACTATATTTTGAAATCCTATTTAGTGCAGTAATTCGTGCACATATATTTTTATAATACGACCAGAGCTGACAAAAGTTTACATATATATTGCTCGTGTCGTACTATATTAAACTGAAATCTCTAAGTGATTGTCTAAATGCCCGAGTCAAACAAAATACATATAATAATATCTTAAAATATAAATCACAATATTGAACTACAGGAAATGGGTAATTAAACGGACTAAATACTATCAGGGTTTTGTGGGTGTTTAAATCGAAGCCTCACGTTGAAAAGCGCCATGGACCCGGAAAAAAAAAATACTATGTAACAGTCAAAACATGTCTATCTCGCTAACACACTGTAGAATTTAAACCCGGGACATAGAACTCAACACTAGGAGAGTTACCTCCCAGAAATCTCAAGTTCGAATCCAAAGTCCAAACTCCACAACGCCCTCTACGTGATAACACATTTGATGCTACTAATAATATAATTTCATGCCGGTGCCGGTGATCAGGGAGAAAACAAAAGACTCTAAATCTAAAATAGCCCTAGGTTAATTTAACAATAACTTATAGATGTGCCAAAGATAAGTTTAATGGACTATGTAATTTATATTGCACCCCGAATAAATAGAGAAAAGGAAATAAATTTATAAATAAGATTTTAATAATTTGGTAATAAAATAATTTAGCGATACAAATTGGATAGTTATATAATAAACAAACAAAATGGCTGATACCTCGTACTTGGGTTCGTTTAGATAAAGTGTCTATAATATATTGACACGGTAGGCATATGCGAGTCACGTAAAGTCTAATAGAGTTTGAAATATTCTAAAACATTTATCACTGGAGATTTAAATGGAGATCGAGAGTCGCTCGCGAATAGATTATAAGATCGAGCTACACTGAACGGATTTGAAATTCATTTGAATAGAATTCTTTTAATAAGTAAAGGGAAATATACGGTGGTGCTAGCGAGTATATGCTGAGGAGGGGTGCAGTTTATGAGTATGCAACTTTCAAGGATGGCAAAAGGTCTTGGCATTGGATAGGCATTCTGCCTTTTATTTGGGACGTCTCTAGCCCACTCACAGCTCAAGCCTGGCCCGCACCCAGGAGCTTCGTAACTGTGTGGACATACGCGAAATAATTCCCATGTGCCATTTTAGCACATGACTGGGAACCGTGGAGTAAAATATGGGGAAACAGATTTGAACGATGATGACCTTTGCCAACAGGAGGATTCCAGCACCCATGCATATTTACTAGCAACACAGCTTAATTTTCATAAGAGTTAATAAAATAAAGAGCAATTCGTTAATTAAGGAACAGAAATAGCTCGATCTCGACTTTCATATTTGAATAGCCAGCAGACTCTCAACAAAACTTAAGATAAATAAATATTCATTTAACAAAATTTTATACGCAAAATATACTTTGAAACATATATATGAGATACTTTTAAATAGAAACGATGGGAAGGGGGGGGAAATGCGTGTTTGCGGTTTATAAACTAAGATGGCAACCACGCATCATTTAACTTCCCTACGTAACTCGCATTAGTCTAAAGAAATTAATTATACATTTCATAATAACACATTGAAATTAAAAATTTATAAATATAATAGAAGATCAACCCAAGCACAAATTCAGCATGCATTAGAAAAACATTTAAATAAATACATTTATAGAATATACAAAATTGTTAGCTTTAGCTCGAAGTTTTCCGAGATCTCGGGTTGATTTTAATTACCTTGTTCTTTTAACTGTGTTCGTGGGAATTTCCAAACTTGTAGCAAAGTTCTTAAGTAAAATTATGAGTTTTCTTCGATTCATGGTTCCGCAGCAGCAGTTAGAAGATTTTAGGAGCAGCATTTCATAGGGCTGGTTCAGTTGGATTTCATGATACGGTGACAGGACATCAGATTTTGAATGACGGACGGCCGAGGCGCAGGATCCCGAGGAAAGACAGCGATTGCCCCGTTACCCCGACATTCTGAGGTTAAACTATTTTACAACTGGATTTACTGTCACGATCAGGTAGCTTAATTAATAACTCTGTCTAATCATAATTACAATCAATCAGCCCTATTTATATGCTCTCCCTGATTACCATCTAACCCTGCGGTGATGAAATCCATTCTTTAATTATTACACATTTGAAAAACACGGATTACATTTTCTAATTAAAATCTGTTCGTAAACACTGTTTTATCTCATCAAATCTACTGGCGCCAATATGATTAAAATTAGCTACTATTGTTCTTTCTCTACCCTCACTGATTTAAAAATGATGACATGTTTTTGAATAATATTTTACAACGCTTTACATTTATCAAACACTATTTCTGAATTTAATTTCCAGAAACATTTCTCAGTGATATTATTTCTTAAAGACAAATAATTATAACGAAATAACATCACAAATAAATCGATTCAAAAACAACTTTTAAATAAAATATTTTGATATTTTTTTAAATATTATCGCAGTATGTGTGTAGATGAGAATATGTGACCTACTTTATTGTACAAGCATATATACGTAATATATACTCGACGGTTTGAAAATAAAACCGTTTAAAAACAATTTTAATTATTATTAAACCCCGGGCACCCCATTATACATATAAATTTAGGCGGGATTTCGGTAAATATACCCAGTACACACACAATACGATGAAATTAGGGTTTTAAATAAGGCATGAGGGTAGGAAACAGGCAGGCAAGGCGAAACTAAGATTGGTAAGGCAAATCTTACTGTTTCAATATATATATAAATACATCTTCTTAATCCAACCTTGATTAAAAGTTTTGCTTTAATTTCTCTTTAATTTGCAAATTTAGAATGTTTTTATAAAAATATATCGGATTGCTCAAATGAATTTGTTCACTTTATTTATAGTAAAAGTTTTTTTTGCTTCTTTAAATGTTGCGCTATAATTATATTTATACAATTAATACATTCAAACTAAAATCTCCATTTTGCATGCTGTTCGAAACATGCTGTTTGAGCAAAATGGCTTTTCATAATGAACATATAATTTTTAAGAATAAAAGAGTTATAATTGCATTTTCTTTTATAGTCAGTGTCGTTTCTGTTTTCTTATGTACGAAGTCTTTGATTTCCTTATTACTTGCTGTATGTGCCTATTATAATGTATATATATATCGCGATAATCGATTCAAGAAATTACATTATGCATTATTATTTCATTCTTATCTTAGGTTGCTTGGCAAAGTACTTGACCTTTGATCATTACTAAACTAGCTCATTACAGTCTATGTCATCATTCCATTCTTCCTTGTGACATGTAGAACATTTAACACAAGTTAAGTGTTGTTATACATATATACTTGTACTAATTCTTTTAGTGTTTGATCTTACTTCTTCTAACAATTAAGATTTGTCTTGTTTTAATACATATAGATTTTGCCATATGTGGCTTATTATTCAGCTATTTAATGCAGTACTGGTATATTATGCCTGTATAGATATGCGTATTTATTTACTCAGATTTCACAAATAGTTTGTTAGCAAAACTTATCAATTTAGCTAGATATAAATATTGACCTGACATAATCTAACATTATAGGCTGCTAAAGGTTGGTATGGATATGATTTTAAGTTATCCTCACAATATATATTATAATAAAAATAATAAATTTAACGGTAATAAACTATTATAAACAACCCTTAAATCCGCAGAAGTACTTTCGGTTGATTTCTTAACCTGCCTCAACTGCCATTAAATTAAAAAAAAAAGAACAAAGTGGAAGCAAATGTCATCAATTCAAATCCCATGAATCTTATATTTTAATGTTAGCAGCCTTAAAATACGAGATTCATGGGATTTGAATTGATGATGTTTGCTTCCGCTTTGTTTTTTTGAATTTAATGGCAGTTAAAGCAGGTTTAATAAATTAACCAAAAGTACTAATGCAGATTTAAGAATTGTTTATAATAGTGTATTACTGTTAAATTTATTATTTTTATTATAATTACAATTTTGTTGTAATTAATGGACATTTTATTTATATTATATATATATATATATTGTGCCGGTCACTCTATGAGTAACCAACCACACACAAAGTGGCTGTAGTGAAGCTACATACAGCTCAGTTATATCTATTTTATTTAGCTATTATATAAACTGTATAAAATGGATGAAGTTGACTGTGTATATATTTCTTACCCACACCCACTCAAGAATATTAACTTCCAAATTGTAAATTGATGCATAATGTTATATTATATATGCATACAATATTTTTGGTTCATTTATTTTATTATTTTAATAAATGCAAATGTGCTTCATTTATAATTTTACGTTACAGTTTTTTGATTTTTTTCTATAAAAAGTTGTTTACATGCTGGAACATGTTCTAAAGGAAATAAAAATAGATAAAATAATTAGAAAGTAATTGTAAATGTTCCAACATATTGATATATTTTTTTTAATTAGCAGATTTTTTATTAACGCATTAAGAAAAATTAAGTGGCTATTGTTTTACCAAATATAAAAATGCATTAATGTATTTTTAGCCATTCTGCTTTGTACTCTTATTTTTACTAACAAAGGAGTGCAAAGAATTGAGACGCCAAGATAGAGATAGAAAATCTTGTTAATTTGAATCCGTAGCAAAAGAATTTTTTTTCTTTGTGTGTAAATTTGAAACTGACGTTATCAGTATAGTGGTCTGAGTTGCCCAAATAAGTTAAATTAAAAATATTGTAAAATTAATTAAAAATAACATTCTTTAAGAAAGAAACTATGTAAATTATTTTTTTAAATCAATGAGCCACCAAGATAGAAGCTTGGGGCTATGATTCGAAGGGGGTAAACAAATTGACCATGTAGTGGAGGTGCTATATATACTGTTCACCCGTTGCTGGGTGATCATTCTTTCTCTGCTTATTCTTGTTCATCTTTCCAGAGAGAGACTGCAAGAGATTATTCTGCTTCTTATTTTTAATCATTTTTCCAGAGAGACTTCAAGAGATTATGATTCTTATTATGCTTTTTAATCAGAGAGATTGAAAAAGCAAGCTAAGCCATTTTAGAAGATAGCTTGCATGATCATTGCAGGCCGACTAGTATTATATTTTAGTCCCTGCCAATATTTCATAAAGCTGAGGTTACTTATGCAGAATACCACAGCTATGGGATATGGACCTAAAATTGAATGGTGAGAACCACAGTCAGTTCGGAGGAGAGTTAAGTTGCCGAAATCTTGCAGTGCTGAAGAGTTCCTGTCGCTGTCAGTTGTATGCTGTGCTCACCTCACACCCAGGCCACAATTTAAAAGACATGAACTGTTAGGAAAGAGCCTAGAGCTGAGTCTGATTGCCACAGTATTAATAATCACAAAATGAGTCTGATTGCCACAGTATTAATAATCACAAAATGAATACCCTTCCTACACCTACCAATAAGATGATTATGGGGTAGAAGCCAGCTTCAGTACACCCATCCAGCTCCTTCTAAAGCCATTAAAAGGTAGCCATCTAGATCCAGCAGATATTGATGATGAAGATCACCAAACGGCCATAGTGAAATAAAGAAGTCCTTGCAGCCCTGATGAACAGAGGTATATAGCACGTTCAGAGACCCAAGTCCGGATGAAGTCCCAAGACACCGGGGGTAAAACTTGTTTCAGCTTTTTAATATTATTTTCTTTTTGTGTTTTAAAATTTGTTCTACCTTTTTAATATTACTTTTTTTTTACTACTTATATGTTTACATTATATAATATGTTTAAAAATTTAATTATACTAGAGATCTAATTTATGTTTTGGTAGTGCATGTATGTAAGTCATTTATCCGCTACGTGCAGGATTCCCGAAGTTAGTCATTCATCCACATTTGTTTCAAAATGTACATAAATTGTAAGATGAGTATGTGCATCTTACATTGTATAGTAATTATGCTCAAACCATTTAAATGCATATACATTAAGTCAATGCGCGTAAAAAGGATTGTATTACTTTGTTTCTTTATAGGTCTAAGTATATGTAAATGCACTATTTTAAAATATTATTAAACTGGGGAACGAATGCAGAAATGAGCATACATGTACGACCGAATATTTAATGATCTCATTTTTTTATTTTTTATTATTGCCTAATATCTACATGTGGGTATAGAACTTAGACCACTTCATCCAAACATTCTTTATGAATTAATTAAGGGAAACAGATTAAATAATTTATTCTCTTTTATTTATGTAATTGGTGATGGTAAAATGGGATTTAAAACATATTAATTGATATGTGTAATAAATGTTTTATAACTTATTCAGTAGTATGTGTTATATTTATTTTATTTCATTTCTGAAAATATAACACAAGTAAATATATTTCCGAGAGGACTTTTAAATTTCTTTTATGTCACCTGAGATAAGAGGACTGAGTCTAGCAAATGGGATACAACTTTATCGGACCTTAGAGAGTTGTCATATGTTAGGAAATGGGTTAGGGGTTGTATATCCTTCCAGTCAGGGATTTTCTCTGTCTGGGAGTGATGCACAAAGACGTGTATTATTCACACTCTTTCAAAGGTATGCAGCCATTAACCTTTTGATGTTCGTTGGCATGGTAATGAAATAACCATGTTCAAGATCTTGCTTAATTTATAATCTGTTAATATAAATTAGATTATTGAGTGTATATTTTATTAAAATTAGTATTTATATCTCACCCTAAGAGCGACTTTCACCTCATGCCTGATATGTATGCTAAGAGTTAGAATGGGGTTGAGGTACGCCCGGTACAATATATATATATATATATATTTACTCTTATATATATTACTTGCATTTAAGTGAATGTTAAACAAAAATCACTATTGGATTGTCCTAATATCTCTATTATAGTTTATTAACACTACTTCTATGGAAATTTGATTCCCATTATTCATGAATTTACAATTTTTTTTAATATAACATTTGATTAAGATCATTGGGATCACAATTGTTTCTTATGGATGATAATATAATCTCAGTCTTTTTCCGATTTTTTTTAACCATTTGATTTAGCTTAGTTATAATTCACCTATATTAAGATGTAATAACTTTTGGCATATTCAATATATTTGTGTTTTATAATTTTAATGGTGCTAAATCTGCATATAATTCTGACATTGTTAGTTGTTGGTATATCTAAATAGTTCTACATGAAATATTCTTAGGAATCATTAATGTTTTCCTCTTTGGTCTACTATTATTTGCTTGAAATGGATAAGTTTTAATTTAATTTCTACAAATACAAGCTTGATTGTAATATGAATAGAAAATGATGAATGATTAAAAAATGAATATTATCATGTATTTATTCAAAAAATAATATAAACAATGTTTTAAACTTTATTAAATTTTAAGTTTGTATCTAAAGTGAAATGTTATACATTCTAATCTAATAAAAAAAATATTAATAATTATTTATGTATTTATTAAAAGATGATTGTAGGAATAAGGACTTGTTAAAAAATATCCATTTATATCATGTAAAATACATTGTGTGTATGCATGTATATATATATGACATTTATCTATTTATATAAATTTATTTTAAAGGTAACCAGTTTTACTCAAGCTACATTTACTGACTTAGCAGAACTTGTCTCCAGGATACAAAAACCTGCAAAGTCTTATCCTGTGGAAGATAGTAAGTATTTTGATATGTTTTGATTATATTGTATTCATTGTAAATTATGCAATTATTTATATAAATATAAATTTCATGTTAACAATATTGACTGAATAAATCAGTATCTAACTATTCATAGCTGAAGAATAAAAGAAATCCTTGAAATCTGTGTAAGTAGTTAAGTATAGATGCACTCACTGTAAAGAGAATAAAAGTTATAATACAATATGACTTTTATGATTGGTATAGAGAGGGTGTTATAATATCTATGAATAATGAAATGTTTATTCTTACCATGATGATGAATTGTTTATAGTTGATTGCATAATGTTTTTAGCATCCCTAATTATATGTTTCTTATTGTTATCATGGATTATATTTTCATATTTTATTTATTATTGGTTTTATGTATTTTGTTTATTATATATGCACTTTCATATATACAATGTTTGGGTATTTGCAATTAAAATTATTTATGTTAATAAAGGCTTTACTAAATGCAGAGCTGTCTTTGTTTTTTAATTAATAATTTAATGTTGCAGGGTTTTTTTTTATTACAGTAATTATAGAATACAAAAGAAAGTACCAAATGTGCCATATTTTGTGGTAATAAATTTACAAGAAAATGTGTTTTCAGTATGTAGTCTGATTTTTGTAGATGTTAACAAAAACTGGAATAGCTTACTTTTGCTATGAAGTGAATCATGAAAAAGATATATATATATTTTATTTTTCATGCATATATTAATCTTTAACTGAGGTTTAAAGTTTATATCTGTGCTAGAGATAATCCTCTAGTTTCGAAAATGATTAGTAATAGTCATTAGTGTATTTATCTGAAGTGGATAGCGTCAAAGTTGTAAATGGAGGGAGTTTGACAATGGTAAATGAAAGTGTAACAATTTAATCTAGATAAATACTTTGCATATAATAGAGATATATATGAGAGATAGTGACCTGGGCCAACTGATGAGTGCTGGTTCAGCACAAAATGCATCTTGGGGGTCATTTGTCTTTTATTATATCTTTATTTACATGAATTTGAAAAGAGTTGGGGAAGTGGGGGGGTGTTGATTATATCTATATTTTATTTTCTGTTGTTTATTTTTTTTGTGTGATAAAATAAATAATTTTCTATATTTATAATTCATAAAAATGCAATATTAATAGATGCCATTTTATGTATTTCAAAATTTATTTACAAAAAAATTATTAAAAAAATTTTTTGTAAACAATAAGTTTTGCCAAGATTCTCTAGGAGAAATATTTAGTTTTATTTTTGTATCCTTTATTAATATTATTATTTTTATTTTTACTGTATTGCTGTAATTTTTTTATGTAAACTCATTTATAATTTGAATATATTCTTACATGTATTAATAATATAATTTGAGATTTTCAGGCCTCATTATATACTAAGTAAACATATGAGTTTTTAATGCACACATGGTGATGTATGCCCAATTATTTTATATAAGAAGAGACAAAAAGTGACAAGCCTTGTGTGTGTGTGTGTAAAATTAAAAATATTTAGCTTCTATTAAAGTTTATCTTTTTTTTTATTAAGCAAATAATGATATTAAATAGTAAATAAAAAAGAATATATATTTTTTTTTCTTCTCATTTTCAAATATAACAAACATGAGTATATTTTCAGAGGAAGATGAAATGAATCTACTCCAAAATTGTATTACATCATTAAAAAAAAAAACTCAAAGTTTGCAGAAGAAGTTACCACCAAGTGAGTCTTTTTCATCTAATGTTCTATTCTTTTTCTTCTTATTTTTCACACACTATTTCTTCATTTGCCAGGACTAGTTAAACTCATCAATGTATTCCACAGCATTTGTTTCATAACTGATGAAATATTGAAAAATACAGAAATCATTGGATATAAGAAGTATTATATCACCTGCTATGGAAAACCATTATTTTATTATTAGCAATGTGTTTAATGGAAAAAATTTAAATTTTTAGTATATAAACAAAATGGCTGAATTATTACAAACTACTAAATACATAAATCACAGCATATATTTCTTAATATTTTTATATTTCTTAATATTTTATAACATTATTAATTTGTGCATTTAATTATGGGAAAAAAACATATAACTTGATTTTTAAATTTTAATATATGTTATTTTAAATTACCTTTTTTTTTTTTGTAAACAAAATAACAAATAATATTTATCAACTCAATTTTATATTTAATATCAAATTTAAAATTTTAACCATTTACTATTTATATATATATAATAAAAAAATGTAAGCATTTTAATTTTTCAATTTTTTTTTTCTTAACATTTATCATTTAATTGTCATTTTGCGGTTTGTAATTTAAATATCAGATAATGATTGTTTTGAATTAATTTTGAATTTTATAATGTGGAGTTTCAATAATAATAAGTCCTGAGCCTTTCCCCTTTCTTTTCTCCCTATATGCCTATTCTTTTTAATCTATGCATGCTATATATTGTAGTGTTATGTGTATTAGTAAAGCCTATTAATTTGTGAATTTTTTTTTGTCACTTATTCACATGCATGCTTTTTATACTTATCACAATTTGTTAATTAAAGCACTTTTTGTCATTTTTAGATAGAATATAAGAAATTTCAAATAGTAATAATAACTCTGTATTAAAAATATTTTATGATTTTGCTAATTAAAATTTATATATTATTATTTTAAAATTGCATCTAAGTTAAAATAAATTTGAGAATCTTTTCATTGCATTTTGAATATGTACATTTAATTATTTATATATATACATTTAAACACATATTTCTAATTTATATGTATATTTAACTATATTTCAGAAAGTTATTTTATTGTGATTTGTGGGTGGAAATGTATTTTGATTGCTTTATTTAAATATTTATCAGTCTTTAAAAATATTGATTATTGATTTGATTCATAGGTGATAGTGTTATTGTTTTCAAATATGAATATTGATTGTGATGATCTATAAACAATTATGCATGTAAGATAATTTCTGTAGTTAGTTGGAGCATGAATGACCAGATATTCATAATAGATTTAATACCTGTTAAAATCCTGATCATGATGATAAAAATAGTAAATACAGGCATTGAAGGTTGATCTTGTAGCACAGTCAGCTTCCTAATAGTTCTTCATATATAACACTTAGGTTAAAATTTTAATTATTATTTTTTTCAAATGGAGATTATTTTCATAAGATTTTCCTTGTCATCAGAATTTCTCAATACATTCTGTTTATTTGTCTTAAGAATAAATCTATATATTATCAAAATGGGTTGAATAAAATAAGAAAGAGTAAATGGTTTTAAAAGTTTTGATATTAAAATATGTATAACAGAAATATAAAAATGGCAATGTTGTATTATTAAGGAAAAATATTGTAAGTATTAATTGTGTGAGAGCAAAATATTTTATAAAAGTTCTTATTAAATAATATGAAAATAATAAAATTAATAATTGTATGAAGGAATTTAAAATACACTGATAAATAATAAAACAAGTCTTAGAAAATAGTAATGGAGTGGATTACCATATTCATTTGAAATGGAAGAAAAGATTTAAAGAATAATTTGGCTTTAAATTGTCACTTCAAAGAGAGATATTATGTTAATAAGATTTTGAAATAACAATTTATGCCAATAAAGAATATAAAGTTCAAACTGTAAAAGATATTAATGTATATATATAATTCCAATTAATGAAGATAGATCACAGTTGAATTACATGTAAATTTGAAACTGATTTAGAATCAATATTTATATATGTAATATTTTTATTTTAATGCAATTTTATAATATAATAATAACTACAAATGAAAAAGATAGATAAAATATTTTGATATATATATATATATACAGTGCATTAAATGATTAAAGCAAAGTTCACCAAAATATTAAGTTAAAATGTTAGAACAAGGTTACTTTGTTGTCACATATTTCCAGTGAAATTCTGGTTAAATTTAATTCCATCAAGCTAAAAAAAAAAAGTGTTAATTCTGAAAATGAAAAGCAATCTGTAAATATTTTTAGGGTTGAATGTAGTGATCTTCAAGATAGATGAATAAATATATAGAATGTAGTATTTTAAAAATTGGTAACATTCATATTTTAAATTTTATTATCTTGATTTTTTTTTTTAAAAGAAAGAGTTTTTATCTGCACAAACATTATACTTTAGTTTTTAAATCATTTAGATCTCATTATTTTTCCAGAAAACTTTCAAATCAATTATTATATCAATTAAAACAACAAAATATATTGAGAAATAGCAGAATATAAATCTCTGGACTATTATCAGTCTCAGAGACCATCATAGTTCTTCAATCAATAATGTCATAGTCATTAAATCAGTTTTTAAACATTTTGCATTGAACTCCAATGCTAACATATAATGCTTGGCAATAATAGAAGGATGTAATAAAGAAGTGAATCTGCACATTTGTCCATCTTATATAATCTATTGCTTGATCACACATAATGAAGTAGTTAAATTTAATAAATTCTCTTATAGATATCATAGCTATGCTGAAAGACAAATAGTTGAAAATGCCAAAAAAGAACATTGATAGAAAAAATTGCTATGTGACAAAATATTCAATACCAGTTGCCAGAAACAATTATACAGAGAAACATTTCTCTAAATTCATGACTAAATTGCTGAGATACTAAACAAAAGTATTGGTTATAATAAATTATTTAGTTATAGAAAATAATTAAAAAAGATATGAGTCAATTTATTATATATATATAAATTTGTTGAAGGCAAAGATATCTCCAAGTGTCACACACACAATGTTAAAACCTCATGTGTATATATGTGTGTGTGTATATAATATTATATATATTAAATTAAATCTTTTCATGGATTTATAATAACGTAATTAAAGTAAAGTATAGGATTATATCCTTACTTTATGACAAGTCATTATTCTGGAATTCAAATTTTGGTAGAACTTGTATATTTTTCAAGCAAGTTACAAGTCAGAATTTTTTTCATTTAACTGGACATAATTAATCAATTACCATCCAACTATCTGTCAATAAATGGTTATTTAGATTTTTTTATAAAGGAAAATAAAAAAATTCCTCACCATTATAAAGTTGATTAGTTGATAAGCAATGGGTTCTACTCCTCTATATATCTGGGATCATTGTTTAACACTATTTACCTATGATATAGGTTGATTCGTTATATTCTTGATCCTTTGTTCAACATTTAGAGTGCTGTTAATTCAAAGCCTGGGGAGGGTGATTTATTCACTTTATTTACATATACATTGAACTATGTTTAATTTATTGTTTATATATATTATAATGAGATTGGGCGGCAAATGTAATAGAACAGGACCTGGCCATGTATGATGGAAAACCTAGTAGGCCATCAAAGTGGACGAGAAAAAGAGAAAACTTAAATTTCCCAAGATCCTTAATTCATGGCCAACTTTGATCTCAAAACATGAAAAAATGGGATAAATATATATGGCAGCCTCAGGTTATCTCCGTACAGTTTCATCCATTTTTCCTATCTTAATTTCTACTATGTCCCAGGATTCGAGCTCAGGGAGTTTATACATGGTATTCTGCTTCAGTTATATGATGATATTATTTTTATAAGAGGATGAATGTGATGAATTGATGATCAAATAAGATAAGTCGACAATCGAATTTACTTTATTGATTTTGGACATCTATGTTTATTTTTTGATTTATCATATCAAAATTTATTTTCCCAAACTCCTTTTTCCCTCTCAAAGGATAACCATTTGACAGTTGAAGTTAGATAAAAAAAAAATTAAAATTTTAATAATGTTTATATACTTCTTGCTTTCTAATTTTAAGTCATTGAAATTATTATTCCCAAAAAGAAAATATTAACTATTTCACCTTATGAAGATTGTGATTTTAAGACCCCCTCTTGCCATTATTTGTTTCAGTAATGATAGTAACATTTATACTAAGAGTTTTTAGTCATTCATACCGAAAAAGAAGTAAAATAATAAACAGAATTAGTATGGATAAACAAATAACGTTCCTGTATTATTGGAGACAATTAATGTTTTACAAAAGTGAATCTTACTTTCAGTTTTAATGATGATGACATTCATCTGCAAGTAAGTGTTACCTAGATCTATATTTTATTTTCAATTAAAAAATTAAAATGGTAATGCCCCCCCCCCCTTTTTTTTTTTAAAATATCTAAATGATAGATTGACCCATTATAAAGAAAAGAAGTAAAGAGAAAATATATGCATGAGATTAATTGTATGATATCAACCTAAAATTATTGCAAGTCCAAGAAGGAAAAAAACTTGTGAATA
The DNA here is from genome assembly GCA_028023455.1 of Epiperipatus broadwayi. NCBI lineage: Eukaryota > Metazoa > Onychophora > Udeonychophora > Euonychophora > Peripatidae > Epiperipatus > Epiperipatus broadwayi. The sequence continues at coordinate 1,541,365 of JAQFVV010000103.1, forward strand.
TTGGAAATGTCTACATTTTACGATTCCTAAATTAGGTTAGTTGGGTTTGAACACTTTACAACATTTCTCCTGATGATTCGACTTTCATATTTTTATATGGTATCTCTTGGGTTGGCAAGCTGGAATTCTTAAATCTGAATAGTGTATTCAATGCAATCTTCAGCATAGGTGGGAATCTGCTGTTTAAGTTGAATATCATTTTTATTGCAATTATAGATCCATAGTTGACAGACTCTTTCCCACAAAGTCACTTTATACTTAGCCATGCATTGTTACTTTTATATTTATCTGAATATTTAAATATAGTCTTTGAATTTACTGGGTGGCTATGTGTTTTTCTCTTGAGACTCTCTTATAAGAATTGTTATGATTCTTCAGTTAGGGATTTCAAGATATTCTTGAAATGATGATTAAATTTAAAATTTGTCTTTGGATTTTCTAGTTTGAAATTCTCAATCAGTCAAATTGAGTTCCATTTGTTTTTATTTTGTTTTTCTTCATTTTTCAAGATTTCCTTGCTTGATAGTTTTGCTTTTGATGGTTGTTGATTATTATTTTCGAACACAAAAATTGATCACAACTTTCATGGAGTGGATGTTGATTATTCAGTGGGGGGGGGGTTTGAATCCCCTTTTTAACAAAAATGTCATTCAAAAGAACTATTTTTCCAGTCACCAAAACGAGATTGTTCTTTTTTTTTTTTTAGTGCTAATTTGATTCTTTTAAATCATGAGTTTAAGTTCATGTATTGAGTTGATTATTTATGTAATGCATTAAGATTCATATATATGTATAAAGGATTAATGATAAAGGTTTTTAATTATTTCTTTCCTTTAAATTTTTATAGTTTTGGTGCTTGTGTTTGAATTTAGTCATCTTTATTCTTATGTTATTATGATGCATGTTTAGTACAATCATTTATGACAAATTTGGTATATGAGTTTTTGTATGTGTTTTTTTTATATATGTTATAAAAATAATTAAATATTTCCTTAGCTAATAAAGTTTGTGGGTATTATTGTTCCTTTCAGAAATCATATTTTATTTGGATTACTTTTATTATATTTATATATATAATCTGTAGTTGATTCTATATCAAGAAGATTGGTGTGCTGAGTTATAATATTTGGATTGATGAGAAGGTTTAATGATTTATGTGGGTTTGTAAGATGCAATATTCCAATATATAAGTGTAATAATGCTCAAGTCTAAATGAGTTTGTAAATAATCATTAAAAACCAATCAACACATAGACAATCCCAATAACAATCAACAATCTCAGATTGCTGTCAAGGTAAACTCCTTTTAACAATAAAGACGGATTCTACTTTTATTGTTAAAAGGTTGTCTTGACAACAGTTTGAAATTGTTGATTGTTATTGGGATTGTCCAAGTGGGGACTGGACTGGTTTGTAACAGGATAGTTGTGATACGAAGAAATAAAAAAAGAGGGTTTGAACTGGGTGATGGCAAATCATCATCATTCACAATCAATTTAAAATGAAATATCAATAATTTACATGTGTATATAATATATAGGGTATAAGAGCACAAACTTTCACATGACCCACCATTCACCACTCTTATCTCATATCACTGATACACTTGAACACATATATGTTGAAAAGATAAATAATCACCAATATATGTATTTCATGCTAAACCAGCAATCATCAGTTGGTCCAGATTATTATCTCTACATATATATGCAATAAGTGCTCAGATATATATTATGATAGCCAATCGTCATACTTTAATGGACACTCCAACTCTTCAACTGTCCATCCAATTGAAAATCTGATGATGGAATGCTCAAAGGCCACTCTGAAGCCGAGATTCTTGTCACACCCATGTTGACCTAAAGTCAATCTGACTCCTCATGTATAGGACATAATCCATTTAATACATATACAAGGGATGGGCAGACATCTCTACTATGTAATAACTGAAATTCAGACTTATTATATATCTGTATGAATGTATGTAATATATAGGGTATATGAGCACAGACTTTCAAATGACTCGCCACTCTATCTCATATCACTGATACACTTGAACACATATATGTTGAAAAGATAAATAATCACCAATATATGTATTTCATGCTAAACCAAGTATGTTTAAGGGGAGCATGAAATCAAGAGAACTCAGAGATCAGCCAATCAGTCCTTAGAGTAACTAAAATTAACTATAAATCAATCATATATCAACCAGCATTATCAAAAAGTATAAGTAATACTCAAAATAAATCATTTATCATCATGAATGATAATTCAATCAAAATATAATATCAATAGTCCATCTTGTGGCTGGATTTGAACAATAAAAAATATAAATCAACAGTCAATCTTGTGACTGGATCGGAAATGGGTCTTCTGTAGACCAGACTAACTATTGAGTCTTTGCCAGCTTGGGGTAATTGTTTAACCATTAATTTGGAAGCACAAACTAAGTGCTCATCCATCAGAATACATAACCAGAAAAATCTAAACAATAATGCTGGGATATTAAAACATGCTGATCATCATCAATGCTCAGGCCACTTGTACTGGCCAACTATAAACTTAACTTTTAATAAGACTAAACTAAAATTAAAGGTAGTGCATGGGCTTTAAAGAGTATTCTCTTTTGTGCCAACCAGGATGATGATGATTAATCATCTCTGGATGCCCCAAAAACACTTATATACATCCCCATTTACATATTCATCCTGTGCATGAATCTAGCTCAGATAACAAGCTCTATTACTGTATGTGACCAAGAGATAATGCAATACAATTTTTAACAGTTGAATAAAAGTTTATTAATAATAAAAATAAAAAAATTGAAATTAAAGTCTTAAAATATGACTCGTACAATTTTTGATCAACATACAAAATTCAAGTTACTATATGGTGGTTTACATATAACATACATATATATGCGCACAGCCGTGTATTTTACAATTACATGAATATATTTCAATTGACATTTAATAATGACAAAAAATGATTAAATTTTACATATGTGTTGTATTTGACAAGTATTGGTATTTATAATACAATTGACATATATGCACACATACATGCATGTGCATGAAATTTCTGAACATATTTAACTTGTTTTACAATAATACATGATTAAGTTTTTAAATTATATTTTAAATAATACAAATACTTATGCTAGGTTTACTAAAACAAGTATATAGAATTGCATAGATTATTAACAAATTTAATTTTGTCAAACAATAAATAACAATACTTTTATAATTAATAATTCCATTTTGAATATACATAAAATTTACATATATACATGTGTATCAATATTTAAAAAATCAGTTTATCAAATTCTATTCAGCTTTTTTTTTATTCTTTTAAAAAAAATACTAGTCAATTTTTGAGAGGTTAGAAAACTTTTTATGAGGTTACCCCTTAACTAATTATAAATGTCTTTAAATTTAAAAATGTAGATTTAAAATGTTTTTCCAAATGAATTATTTAAAAACAACTCACTTTTGTATACACATTTGTCTGTGCTTCTCTTTGCATATAGACACAGTAGCATATGTATAACTACTTCATTTAGCTGGTGTTTCTCTTGGGAAAGCTGTTTTTTTGGCCAATCCAGGCAATTGTCATCATTAGATAAAAGTGTATAATTCAGGTATGGTTGGCTTTCTTCCTTCTGCAGTTGGTTCCACTTAGACTTGAATTTAGTAAGCCTCAGGTCAGCAAGCTGTTTTTCCCTGAAGACTTTTAAGGCTATGAATTTCAACACAAAGAGGTAGGTCATTTACCTCCATGTGAATTCAAACTCGACTATTGAACTGAAGTGCAGCTTCTTTCTTGCATTCTTACATTCTCATGGCAATTCTCTATATAATTCTATTAGATATCTGCAGTAGCTTTACTATTGCCATTCTCTGCTACAGTTACCAACTCTTACACAAAATATTTTAGCCAACTTTATAGCTAGCTCTTCTGCCAATGCTTCTCGAAAATATTAAAGCCAAATTTGCAGTTGGTCTAATTGGTCACTGCTTAAAATATTAAAACCAGATTCTTATGGCCAAGTCTTACAAAACTGCAAGCAAAACTAACTGATATTTTTTATCAGCCTTTTTATAATCTTGGTTGGATCAGCTGATAAAAACATAGAGACTGTTTAATCCTTTGGAATTTGACCAAAGGTGTGATCTATATACATGTTTTTACTTTGATAATCAATTAATTAAAAGATTTCAAAATAGACACTTTTATAATTATCAGAAAACATGCTTATTTCTAAATTTTCAAAATCAGAATAAAAATATTAATTTTTAAATAAAAATTAATATTTTTAATTTTATAATAAAATATTTTAAATCCAGATGTTATTTAATCCTTTATTTATTATTTTTATTTCAATGAATGTAGAAAATATCTACTACAATTTTTGTCTGTGTTTATTTCTACTTTTCCTTTGCTTTATATATATATATATGTGCACACACCCTATATTATTGTGTGCTATGTAACCCAACTGGTTACAATATATATATACAGAGTATATAGCACTCAAACTATAATTATATAATAATTTACTAGTATGTAATATAAAGCACTAATGTACTCTATTCTGAATTTTTAGAGAAACTCCTATTCAGCGGGCATACTCTCTCAGCATCATAATTCATAGCATATAAATTAGAAGAATCTTATTTTTATAAAACATTTGCCAATTGTTTTATTTCAGAGTATGAAAAATGTCATACACATATTTATTAAATATGCAGCTCTTATTAAGTACAACTTTTACATATGTTTAGATAATAATTTAAATTATTTCAATTTATCAAATAAATTTGTTAGATATTTATAAAAGTAGTCATAATGTTTTATCCTGTTAATATTTGAATGTGTAAAAAGTGTAAATATGCATCATCGTATAGCTTTGAACTATTATAACCAATAAAGGTAAAGTACATATATAGACAAAGATCAAAATTATTATTATTAATTTTTGTAAATATTTTTAAATGTATTAAATAATATATTTGAACATAATCAAATAATAATTAATGCTATCTAATTGATAATGTGTATTTAAAACTTTTCATATGTTCAGATAAATAAAAAAAAAAGTACTATTTGTGTATATATTGTAATAATATGAGTGTGAAGTAATATGGAGATATGGCAAATCACCATCATTCCCACTGAATAGTTATCAATAAATATAAAAGGAGCATGAGAGAATCAGCATAGAATGAAATAAGTAGTTATAATAAGTTACAATAATATACATAAAAAGTGCTGAGATTAAGTTATCATACTGATTATCATCAATGTTCTTGGCGATCTGGTACTTTGAGCATACTAGCCATCGTAAAACAATAATTATCAAAAAGTTAGTGGACTTTAAATTAAAGGTCTTTACTTTTGCATAATCCAAATTGTTTTCAATGAATAATCTGGATGTCCAAAGACAACCATATATCCCCACATAAATATTGTAATATTGCTCTCTATTTTTTATCTCCAAAACATTGAGGTAAGCATGGTCACGACTTACATCATTTTGCCTGTTGACTGGTCAAGCTAGTATCATTCACTTAGGAGTTTGGTCATTTGCTCTATTGTCTTTTTACGGCATATTTAAAAATTATTTATTCTGTCTTGAAAGACAGGTTATGAGAGACAATTTATACAATCTGAGTCTCAATCATACTGCAACTATCTAGAATTCTTAACTTAGCTACCTGTCTTCGAAAAAATCGAGAGTATCTTTCACCTCCATGGAATTTTTCCTACTTTACCTTGAATTACCTTTTTGTCTCTTCTATTTAGAAGTTATTTATCAAGGCTTCCTTATACCCCTGAAATGTACTAGGTTTGTCAAATAGAGAATCCCACCATGGTTGACCATTTTTCTGAAAATGATTACATTCAATGATTAACATACATTTCTTCAGTCATACATAATATGCCTGACCTTTAATCACTCTAATTTTTAAGAACTGATTTATACTGGGATTGATTTTTCCAAAACTACTACCTTTATCTGTATTTTTATATTGGACTATTTCCATCATCTAATATGTGTGTTGAATGTCTTTAGAAAAGTTTAATTTTAGTTAAATATTCCAAATGCATTCAACTGTTAGTAATATCACAGCAAACAGGTTAGTATATGCACCAACTGTTAGTAATATCACAGCAAACAAATGTTAGTAATATCACAGCAAACAGGTTAGTATATGCACTAATTGTTAGTAATATCACAGCAAACAGGTAGTATATGCACAACGTTTCGAGAGGTATTTTTCTCCCCTCTTCTTCAGATGTTGCTGGCCTGACCAGTGACAGTACTAGCATGGGATTCGAACCTGGGTCCTTAGATTCTTGATAATTGAATTTTTAAGGTAATGCTCTAACCAACTGAGCCATCCTGTCAAAGGCAACAGTATGTAGTAATTTCATATACTTATTTCATATACTGATTTCTCCACTTTTTCCTCAGAGCAAAGTTGTTTATGTACAAATTTTAAAACCATTTAAAGAATCAGACTAATAATTGATCCTTATTGAAATATCCTCATAATATATTTGAGTTTTAAATAATAGATTAGCACTTCCACAGATAGTAATTTTAATAAGTTCATAGTTTAATTAAGGAAACAGGTAGATTTTTGGAGATTGGATGAAGCATTGGAATGTTGTTATTTGTTTAGCTATGATGGATGGAGGATTTTGTCATTGGTATGAGGATGCATGTTTTCATGCAACTTTCTGGAGCTTTTCTATCTCAGGTTCTATACCAAACTGCTTTTGAAGTTGTTTACCTGACTCTAAGTCTCAAGAAAAAGAGCAAGGCTTGTTTAACTTTTGAGTAGTTAACATAGCTCTGTACCATGATTACCAGCCTGTAAATCTCATAATTCCCAATGAGCAAGGCCATGTATTGTAAAGATTTTGATGTTATTTCATATTTAGGATTTTAGGTACTTAATAGTGTTTAAATTGAGACAGCTCTTAGGATGTTCATGTTTCATGGTGTACTTATTGCCGATGGTTGGATTCTTTACTTATTCCATCACTACAAGTTAATATTTATTCTCTTAATAGATGAATAGCCAGTCCCTAGAAGTGGATTGCTTTATATAGGCACAGATATATACTTTCCAATACAATTAAATTTATGAAGAAGGGAAAAAGTCTATGTAATGATTGAATTATAATCAATATCTTAAAAGAAGCAAAAGAAATAGATAAAAATTTGGCAAAGTTATATACCAAATATCTAAATGATAAAGATGTACCAGATGATTAGAAAAATGCAGTATTAATATTTTAAAAAAGTGATAAAAGAGATATTAGAAATTACAGGCCTATCAGTTTTTTTGTCTGTTCTATACAAAATTTTAAGCAAAATAATTACAACTCATCTACAGCAAACTTTGAATTTTAATTAAATAAAATAACAAACTGGATTTAAAAGTAGTTTTAGTTTAGTGGATCATAGCCAAGTATTTAGAAAAGTTATAGAAAGGACCAATGAGTGAGTTTTCACTATACTTTGGATTTGTAGATTATGAAATGGCATTTGATACTATAAACATTTCTTCAGTGATTAAAGCATTGGATCATCAAGATATAGAACCAGGATATTGTCATATTCTGAAGAATATTTATAAAAATGCAACAGCAGCAACTAGATCACATAATGATACTGAAAAAGATTAACAATTAGAAGGGTGAATGACAGGATGACTCCATATCTCCAAAACGTTTTACAGCAGTTTTGCAAGAAGTATTTTGTGTATTAAAATGGGAAGCTAAGTGAATAAATGTAAATGGAGATTATTTAAGTCATCTAGATTTTGCAGATGCAAGTAATGCTTTAGAAGTTCGGGAAATGTTACAAAAGGTATAAGATGAAAGTAAAAAAATAGGATTAAAGTTAAAGTTAAAAAGAGTAATGTTCAATGTATTTACTCAAAAGAAGAAAATAAAGATTGATTATCATGAATTAGAAGTTAACAACTGCAAATATCTTGGTCAGATTATTACCTACAGATAATGGATGAAATTAGTCATAGAATTAAATTTGTTTGGAATGCTTTTGGTAGAAATAATTTAATATTAAAAGGAAATGTGCCTTGAGCTTGAAAATAAAAAGTTTTTACAAAGTTTTTACTAAATGTGTGTTGCCAGTTCTTATTTGATCTCAGACTTGGACACTTAACAAAAGAGCAATACAGAGACTTCAGACCCCACAACGAAGTATGGAGAGCTGTATATTAGGAGTAAAATCAAAAATGAAATGCATGGGTGAAAGAAAAACAGGTGTTACTGACATTATTGAAAGAATTAAGTGACTGAAGTAGAGTTGGGATGGACCTATTATTAATGAGATAATAATAGATCGACAGTTGAAATCTTAAACTAGATTTCAAGAGATTGTAAAACATCTAGAAAGTGACCATATGTGAAATGGATGAATGAAATAAGGATTTTCTCAGAAGAAGAAAATAAAGATTGATAATGATAAATTGGAAGAAGTTAACAACTACAAATATCTTGGTCAGATTGTTACTATAGATTGAAACATAATGTTTGGATTGTGTTTGGTAAAAATAATTTAATATTGAAAGGAAATATGCTTATATGTTTGAAAATGAAGATTTTTACTAAACATGTTACCAGTTCATAATGAATCTGAGACTTGGACACTTAACCAAAGAACAATACAGAAACTTTAGATCACTCATTGAAGTATAGGGAGATGTATGTTAGGAGTAAAATAGAAAATGAAATGCATGGATGAGAGAACAAATTAGTATTATTGACATTATTGAAAGAATAAGACACTAAAGTAGAGTTAGGATGGACATACTATTACAAAAAATGATAATAGATTGACAGTTGAAATCTTAAATCGGATTTCAAGAAATTGTAAAAGACCTGGAAAGAGTCCATATAAGAGATGAATGAAATAAAGAAGTGTATTAGGTGATATGGAGAAGAGAGACTAAAGATCAGAGAAGTTGGATTGAACTTGGGGAGACCATCTTGCAATGAGTAAATAATAGTTGAAAAAAAATTTTTTTTTAAAAATCGAGTATGAGCCAGGGAGTGATGCTTTAATTTAGATATTAAATGACAAATAGAAACAAATATAGTTTATTATCTAATACTTTATAGGAAGATATTGTAATAGTATTGAATTGGGATCAATCTGACATCATTTGATATTACAAAAACTAACTACAGAAGTATAAGATAACATAATGATAACAATTATAATAGTTGTATGTGTCGATATTACCATATAGATTTTAATTATATATATAAAAAAGAATAATTTGTTGCCACTCTATAAATTGTAAATAATAGAATATTTTTATTATGAAATATTATAATTGTATTTATTGGTGTATTGTAGCTATAAATATACTTATAAAGCTTTTATATATATATATGCCAAAACAATTTGATTACATATTATTTATTTTTTTGACAATCTGTATATATTGAACTATGATAAAGATACATGTAAGAGATTGTGATCTGGGCCAACTCATGAATGCTGGTTCAGCACAAAATGTGCATCTTAGGAATCATACATCATTTTTATATGTTTTTGGTCCTAGGTTTATGATTACACCCCTCCACAAGATGTTACAAGCAGATAGAAACACGCCTTGCATGAGAATGTAGTGGAAATTATACTACAGAAATATTATTTATTAGAATGGTATAGTAGAAATTACACTATGGAAATACTCATTAAGTGGAATAATCTCTAATTTAATGAATGATTAATAAAAATTAATAATGATGTAGTTACATGTATGTTTCTATATAATGAAAATACACCTATTTTACTATTTGATCTATTAAGAGAAAGAAGTGATACAAAATGTTTCTAGTATAATTACAACTCCAGATATATCCAAACACAATAATAAATAAATTGAACAACATAAGAAGATTGTATGACCACATATTATTGTTGCCACAGGCACACTTGAAACAAAGATCCAACTTGTAAAATGTTATAATCAATCAAGAATTTAATACTTGGTCAGAAATATACTGATAAACAAAAAAATTTATTTTCAACTAATGTGCTCTTTGAATAGCGTATAGTATTGTATAATGCATGTTAAGGATTCTTCGCCTTGTAATCTCATGTCAAGCCTGTAATTTCAAACAATACTCTAAAATAATGCGTACATTTTGGAGAGTAGAAAAACAAGAAAAGATGCAAAGGGACTTAGAAGCAGAAAGGTATGGGGAAAAAAGGGAGTAGGATATCCATAGACAGTTTTTTAAAAAACAAATAGCGAAGTTAAGAAGAGTGATTGATTATCCCATTCCAGAATGCCATATTATGAGTACAATAAAGAAAAACATGCCTGAAAATATACAAAACAGATTAATGAGATGCACATGCAAAATGTTGGAAGCAATACTGAAAGCACTTAGAGATGAAGAACGCATGCGAGAAAAAGAGGAACAGGAAGAAAAACAACCCAAAGTTTTAAATATAGTCATCAAAGAAGAAAAGGTTTAGGCAATGGCTGAGAAAATCTGCCCAGCGATTTTTGGTAAAAGTACAGGGGATCCAGATACAAGCTCTACTGGATTCAGGGAAGTAGGTCTCCATAATCTAATAAAATGTTAAACCAAATTAGGAATCACATGGGTGCAATGCAGGTATTACCATTGTACTGTCTATGGTATCTTTAGAGATTATACAATTTAGTTATTTTGTATTTTTTGACCAAATTACATTCAATTTATTAATTTTTACATCAGAACATTTCAGCTAATTTTATTGACGCAATTATCTTTCCTAGTCACATGACTCCCTCCCGCTTAATGTAACTACTAGAATAATAGGGAAGAGCATACCAGCTTTTAATTTGTTTGAAAGAGCCATGACTTCATATGAAAATCCACTGGCCTCCCCCCCCCCCATTCTGTTACTTATTATTGTAAACTACTTGAAATGACCGGAGGATTGGATTTTACAGTACAGCATCAGCAGTTTATTTTCTCAGGAATTAACAGTTGAGTTTAACTAAATTTATACCATTTATGATTAACAACTAAATACCAACGTAAGTTGTATACACATTTATTAATACAAAATGAAACATTATAATATCATTAAGAGAATAAATAGAGTAGTTTTTTGATTATTTCCATGGATTTTTTGACTAAACTTTTATTTCACACTGCTTCACTTTTGGAATCAAGGTTCAGTAAGTAATGACACATGGTAGTCCTTCCCTTTTTTTTTAGTCTTTGTACATCTCTAGTTAACACCTGCTAACATACAATATTTGAAATAATTCTGTCTTCAAAATTATATTTTTTCCTTCCTCTTTCTTTGGGTAGCAATCTTTAATTATCAAAGAAATGTTGTTGTGTGTCTTTTCTCTTTTGTTAGATACCACTAATTGCTTAGTAATAAGAATTTGTTTTTTTATCTTAACCAAAATAGTTTTACATTCTCTCCCATCTTTTTTCTCTTTAAAAAAAATGTATACAATATGTTATCTAAAATAATCAATTAAATATTTCAAAAAAAAATTTCTACTTGAGAATTTAGTAAATTAATTTCTAAAATGCCAATGCATGTTGTACTAACTATAATATAGTACACGATTAAAAAAATCAGAAATTACCATGGCAAATGGTAAAACAGTCAAGCTGGATTTCATACAAATATATTGGAAAAACAAGTGGGAAGAAAAAATACAACATATGGCATTATCGATGACAGGTTGATAAAGGACATGATACTGAGATCCGATTTCATGTATCAAACCGGGACAAAAAGCAATTGTGGTGAGAAGTTAATAATAATAGAAAATGGAAGTTTGATTTAGCGATCGTAGTAGACAAGATAATAATAAGGTAGTATATATAGTAGCAGATGACATATACAAAGAGATAGAGAATAAAGTAAGTGAGCTAGGAAGAAGCAATAGTAACTGAGAAACTCATCTCTAAGAGATATGGCAACATGAACAAGTGTTTGCCACAAAACCCAGGATTATAAAGGGTTATGTCCACCGTATAAAAGTGAAAGCTGAAACAATACAAAGACAAAGTAGATAGTGAAATACAACATATGGGAGAATGGGGAAATTCTAAAAAACAATCCCTATACATAAATTTTCTACTGATTGTCAAGAAAAAAGACAGCTCTGAAGGTATGTTTAGATGTGCATCAGTTAAATGCCATCACTATACATGACTGGTATGTGCCCCCGCATATAACAGATTTGCTGTTGGAATTTCAGGAGAAATATTTTTCATCTTTTGAATTAATGTAGATATTCGCAGATGCTCCACATGGAAAACCAAAAATACACCGCGTTCCGCTATGAGTGTTTCAATGACTTCCATTTGTGCTCATTAACAGTAGGTCATGGCTTCTGTGATGTTTGGATCTGGTTTTATCCTAGAGGGTAAAAGAATTTGTATACTATATGGACGATGTAGTGATAGTGTTGCATTCTCTGCAAGAACATTTGAAAATTTAGTCATGATTCTTCAGGGGTGTCAACAGAAAAATATCACGATAAATCTTAAAAAAAGCCGTATCCTGCAAGAAGATATTATTTTTCTGGGACACCTTGTTTGTGCTCATGGGGTGAGATCTCATCCCAACAAGATTAAGGTTATTCTTAGATTCCCTCAACCCAAGAATAGAAAGCAAATTAGGTCATTCTAAGGTATATGCAATTTTTACCAAAGATTTTATGAGAATTTTCCACAGACACTAAAGTGTTTGTACAACTGCTTAAAAAAGAAAGCTAGGGGATTGGACTGATTAAAGAAAAATTTTTTAAGAACCCTTATGCTAGTCTACCCAGATTTTAACAAACTTTATTCTACAAACAGATAGCAGTAAAGTGAAACTGGGGGTGGTGTCATTCCTGGGGAAATCAGAAAAAATACTTCAAGTGCTATATTTTCTAAACAGGATCTTGAATCCACTGGAAAGAAACTATACAATGACTGAAAGAGAAATGTTGGCCATTATATGAGCCCTTAATAAACTCAAACATTTACTACTAGGGTCTGAGATTATAATTATGAATTATAGAAGCTTAAGAGTTTATAAACAAGTGTTATTTACCTCATGATAGGTTTATAAGATGGGCTCTATACTTACAGAAATTCAACTACCAAGTAATCTATTGCCCCCAGAATGAATGTAGTGCCAGACATATTGAGCAGAAACCCAATTCTAGATAGAGGCCAAAACTTAATACTAGAGGGAGCTTCATTAACTACTATTATAATGGACCTGGATACATCTGTAGCGAAACAATATATTTCTGCTTTCATATGTTTCACCTTTTCCCCTATAACTCCATCTGTGCTAGATTTAAACCCATCAAGAGGACATATATATATGGACATTAACACAGTTATGTGTCCCGTATATATATATATATGTGTGTGTGTGTGTGTGTGTGTGAATAACTAGTTGTGTACTATCTTAGATTTATATATTGTACAGCAGATATATTTTATTTTTAAATCAAATCTTTTTGAATTATATTCATTTAAAAGGCAATTTATTATTTTTATATTTAATATCACACACACACACATATATATATGAAGTTCTTGTACTACTATGATATATGTTAAGCATAATATGATTTAAATATTATTTAGAAATTTCTAATGCTTGATTAAATAGTTGTAAACAAAAACTGCATCACTGCGTACCTGTCTTAATATAGTGTGCTACCGAAGTTTAAAATCGTATTTTTGATAATATTTTTCTAAAATGTATTTGGTATAAAAAAAATTTAATGAACTGTCACTATTGCTCAGTCTTAAAGTAATTGAGATGGCCAAATCATGTTAAAAATATGCTTCAAATTAATGCAAAGAATTAAATCAATTTAGTAAATTACAAAATATCAGATAGGTGCTAATGGATTCTTGAACAGTAAATCTTGCTGACAGCAAAGTGTTCTAATCCTAGAGTCATATAAATATGCCATATTTCAGGCTGTAAAATATAAGTTTAAAGAAGCATTGCCACCAGTCACCACACCAGTTTGACTTTTGATATGGTGGAGTAGAAGGCATTAGATTTACCATTTTTTTGAGGGGAGATGGTGATCTCTGGTCCCATTTTACAAGCCTAATGGTCCATCATCTATAAAGATGGGAAACCTTCCAGATAACAGCTTGTGCAAGAAGACCATAGTTCAAACCATACAGTCTATCTGGAGATTGAGAGTGCTACCATACCCACCTGCTGCCTAATGCATCTAAATTGCCAGCCACAATGAATAAGATTGATAACATTTTTATAAAACACCGCAGAGCTTTTAGTCAATTTCTAAATCTTTAAACATTAATATTTAAAGCTAGCTAAATGTTAACAATGTTCAAACCTAACCCTGTAAAGCTATCTAAATTAAAGTCTAAAGTTTGTATCAATCTATCTAAAATTAAATCTCAACTTTTATTTTAGTTTTCTAAATGTATGATGACTGTAATCAGTTGTTTATTTAAATTTCTGTATTACTGTGGTTATGCCTATATATATATATATATATATATCCATTTGTTCTCTTTATTTTCTTAAATAAATGTAATATCTGTATTAATTATAATGCTAAGTATTTTGAAACAGCAAGCACTTATCTTAACAAGCTTTTAATGGAGGTATAATTATTAATATCTATTTTAATATTTTAGTAATGCTATTTGATCCACCATAGCGCTGTTTCAAAATCCTGTTATGTCAGATAACTGATCACTACCCACTCATTATCGATGGACTTAGATTTACATAGTATTCCTGGGTTTCATTTTATGCAGATTTTTAAATGCAATTTTGAAGTTATGTGATTCATGTTTCTTAATATCTTTTTGAAATAAATTGAGATACTGGAAATCTCTTTGCACTTGTTATAATGCTTATAACATACTTTACTGCAAGTTATATCATTTGAAAAACTATTGCATAGTAAAACATAGGATTTCACACTGTACATTTATAATTTTGACTCTGTGAGTTAATTATGAAGATATTTAAAACTTCATGCATTCAAACCTAAATACTTTCAACTGACTTAGATATATAGAAAGAAAAGTAGAGAAAAGAATGGCTGCCCTTTTCTTGTAAATTGTTTGTCATGTGTTTACGGTTTGATCATCATTCGGACAACCATCACATCTCTTTGCGCTTGTTAGAATGCTTATAACATACTTTACTGCAAGTTATATCATTTGAAAAACTACTGCATAGTAAAACAGGATTTCATGCTGTACATTTATAATTTAGACTCTGTGAGTTAATTATGAAGATATTTAAAACTTCATGTATTCAAACCTAAATACTTTTGACTGGCTTAGATATATAGAAAGAAAAGTAGAGAAAAGAGTGGCTGCCCTTTTCTTGTAAATTCTTTGTCATGTGTTTACGGTTTGATCGTCATTCGAACAATCATCACAACATCTGATTGGCTGTCAGATAAGTATTATAACGAGCACAAAGAGATTTCCAGTATCTCAATTTATTTCAGTTTCAACTATGCACTTCGCAAATTAAAATATTTAATATCTTTTTATGCAGTTTTCTTTTATATGATAAAGATTTCTTTTATATGATAAAGAAGTTCATATTTCACTATATTTATTAGATATCGAGAAATATAAATTATTAATAACTTATTTTGACTTGAAATACTTTTTTTCTCGAAAACATAACATTATATTAGCAGCTACTTAGCTTCTACATAAACAATCTACTTATACTTACGAGTATAAAAATATTGCAATAAATATTCAAAAATTTTAAACTTTTAAAGCATATTTCATTAGATACAACAGAAATAAATATTCTTTTTAGATTTTTAAAAATAATTAGAAATAACAAAGATTTTGCTGATTTTGTAAACTGAAAGTAATCTTTTTAGAAATGATAATGTATAATCTTTTTGGTTAGATTGCGATCTCATTTGTTTAATATTTATAGAAACAAAATGTGAACACTTAAAATTTATTTCTGTAGTAAACAAAAATATCTATCAAATGAAGTCAAATTTATTATTTTTTGATAAGTAATAATCATTTAATCATATTTTACATTGATGTGTGAGACAAAGAAAAATGTCAGAAAATGCTGAAATCTGAGTTTGCTGCAATGAACTAGCTTTTAAATTCCAACAAGTGTATGTCTGTGTTATGTATGTGTATGTTTACATTTTCTTTTATACACATATATACATGGAGAAATGTTTAGAAAAAAGTTACAAGTAAAAATATTTAAGAACTTTTAATTTCTACTTAAAAAGAACATATCTTTAAAAGTTTTTAAATATTTTTACTTGTAACTTTTTTCTGTTAAAAGTTTCTCCATGTATATACATGTGTAAAATAAAATTTAACCGTTAGTCATTAACACACTCATAGAAGCATGTTATATATAGAGTTGCTCTAGTAGAGGTGCATTCTCTAACAGCTAGACATAGCAATCTGGATATCAAGAGCTTTATAAACAATTAGTAAAATCATCATCTCAAAGTTTAATCACTGATTACATTGTCGATAGAAAACAATTAACACAGTACAAGACTGAAGATGGTGCTAGTTGAACTTCCTCTTGTGATGAATCTGATTCCTTACCAGTTCACAAATGAACTGCATATTGTCAAATAACAATAATGATTAAAATATGTATGAAAAAATGTAAATAAATTATACATAAAACATAATTTTTTTAAAATTAAATACTGTAGTTAATAAAAGTTTGTCTTGTATCAATTTGTTTCAAATATTTTTTTATTAGTCATACTTTATTTCTTTATTTTTTTATGTGAATTTTAAAGTAATTTTTCCTTGTTGCTTTGCTTTTATGAGATTTCTGAAATTTTGGAACATATCCCCCATGTTTCAAAGTAAGTTAAGTCTATTTTTGTGTGATTTTTTTTAATGTGGGTTTTCTGCAGAACTTATTTACCACATAAAATGACACCCAGGTGTATTATATTATTTGTGGTTTGCTTAGTCAAATTTATTCTTTGTAATTTTTAATATCTGTTATTTAGAAGTAATAGACTAGCCTTAGAGATTGTGATAAAGTATATTAATGTCTTATTAATTGCCACTAAATATACTTTCTTTTCCTTAGTCAATGGATAAAGATGTAGATTCACTATTTTAAACTAGTTTGATAATTTGGTTCTAGCCCTTTTGAGTTAGCACAATTATAATGCTATTTTAAGAACTGAGTTCTGTTAGCTAAACAGAATCTATCTGTTTTAAGCATAAAAAAATTTAATTATACGTATTTGTATTTTACTTGTGCTTTGCGAGTGTGTTCTCACTAAATACACTTAGTACATTGCTACCTTTTCTGTTGGGTTCATAGTGGAGGATGCTCACATCCATCTTTAGTTTGGTATGGCTACTTGAACTGGAACATGAGGGTCCAGACTATTTGTATAAAGCCTATCCAAGTTCCTGAACTTCTTATGTTCACATTTTAATAGTAGAAAGCTGTCCGGTCTTAGAGCACCATACATTTTGATACGGAAGCCTGTGAATAATTACCCACTCGCACAACTTATTTTGTAATGGTTTATTCAGCACCATTATATATATTTGTAAACCTAAGGTAGCCATTTCTTTTCTCTTATTAAATCGCTGTTCAGCATTAGTCTGAAACCTGAATCTTTGGTTACTAAGTTGTATCTGTATCTCTCATGAGGTTAGTTAAATGCTCAATCTTAGTAATCTGTCTTGGGCTATAATATGCACTTGTAAAATTAGCAAACCATGATGTAAGAATAGATTGGCATATTAATTAAATATAAGCATAAATCTTATTAACCACACTTACACACACCTATTTAAATTGTTAAGATGAGATCACTAATAATTTAATCACATCCACTATGCAATGTCTGTGTATGTTGATCCCATCCATTTAGTACTATAGAATTATTGTCATTTTTATTTTACTTTATTTTATTGATTTAATAAACCTACTTAAAAATTATATTTATTTCATATCTCTTTCTTGCTCACAATCTAATTCCAATTCATTATTATTGTTACATATGTGTGATATCATTGGTGTTGACTTTAGCTTTGAGTTAATTAGTGTGTTAAGTAGACCATTTTAACGCTTTTACTTAAATTGTTAATCTGTTTCTGAGTCTCTTGTTTTTCTCAGTTTGGAGCCAGCTTATAAAAGAAATTGAGACTTGTGTGTAACCCAGAAATGTCATTCATAAAGTATTAAATCGTGGAATACTGTAGAATGAATTGAAGTTTGGTTTGATTCGAGATATAGCCATCCCATTTCAGTCACCTTTGGGGTATTTTACCTGGACTCTGGATTTTGTTATGTGAATGTACAAAACTGATCATTACAGTAGAAAGGGATATGCAATGGTGTAAAAGTGGAAATCTTTACCAGCTGATGATCTCCATTCAATGGAAAAAATAACTACACTGGTATAAAATAACAAACGGTTTGTTAACATTTTAAATCAAGAAGGGAATAGATTGCTGGAGAGTAGTTATACCTTGAAATTTAAGAGAACAGTTAATAAATTATGTGCATGGGTCATATGAACATTACAGCTCACTTAAAGTAAATAAACTCTTACAGCAGTGATACTATTGGTCAAGTATGTACATAATATCTATTATTGCTACCTTGCAGAGTTGTCGTGAATATTGTCAAAATAAAGCAGCTAATAAGAATTATGTTGGGGCAGTGTCCCCCATAATATCTAAGAATTCAAATGAGTTGCTGGCCATTGATTTTTATGGTCCATTATCTTCATTGTTAATATAGATATTTATTAGTAACATATGACATCTTTTCAAAATTAGTGCAAGCATATCCATTGTGAAAATCTGGTGCAACCTTGTGCAATTTTGAGCAATGATGGAACTCTCTTCATATCAAAAGAATGGCAAGACTAGGTATGGCAGGAAAAGACCCATCATATTCTAACCTCTATCCACAATCCTCAGTCTAGCTCATGTGAAAGGGTTATGAAGAAGTGGGTGCTCTGTTTCATTCTCATTTTAAAAAAAATCATAAACAATGGTTTAATATATTACCTCAAATAATAAAGGTCCTTAATTATATGTATCACAAATCTTCCTGTCTTCTCCCAGAATGGTTTTATTATGGCCAGATTGAGCCCTCGCTACTTAAATGTCATACGAACTGATACCAACAAGGTTAATATTGTGGAGAATAGAAGTTTGCTAGAGACCAATTAGAAAAAAGGCTGAATAGAGAAAAAAGAGATGGTGTACCCAGTCAGTACCTATTGGGATAGGAGACTGGGTCTTGTCAAAACCCAGCCAATTAGTAAACCGAATGCTAACCAATACAAACATTTTTTTCTTTGTTTGAAGGCCTGTACTGCATCATTCAAAAATGCAAGCTCAATACATTCATGGTATGGGAAAAAATGGAAAGAAAGATGCTTATAATGCATGCAGCCTCCTTTAAAGAGAAAGGAGCAAGAGATGATATAGGGTAGTTGGAATGTTTTTTTTCATTTTTTATTTCTCCTGAGAGAAGAGTAATGAGATGGTATTTTCTGCCATCTCATATAATATATAAGTGTATATATATTTTATTTTAATAAAAGTGCTTATAGTTCTAAAATTATTTTAAAATAATAAATTACCTTTGAAATCTTTTTAAAGTTTTTTTTTTATCTTGGACAAATCAGGATTTCTTCATTTTATTAATTTATTTGAATCCATTATAACTAGGGACAAAATTAGATCTTAAGATTTGTTTTCATTAAAAGTTTTTTTTATTGTAATTCTTGGGAAAATGTGGATTGGGGGGGGGGGGTTTATAGATTTTTGAAATTAAATGTATTGTTGAAACTTGAGATAATAAAGTATTTGTAATTAAAAATACTGCTAGAATCAATTGATTGCGCTAATTGAGCAAGATTTTTTCCATCAATTAAAAATGCAGTGAGAATAAAAGAACAGAAATTAGAAGTATCAAAATGTTTCTAAAAGTAGACCACAAAGTGTGAATCCTACTCATTCTAAAACATAAATTGTGGAGTTTCCTTTTGTTAAGGCAAAAAAATGTGAAAAGAAAAAAGAAATCTCCAGAACTTTTGCTAAAAAAAATGTTATTAACCAATGCCAAGAAAATGTTCTACACTAGAGGACATCGACAGCCAAGGATATGTCAAAAAAAAAAGGCCAGTGGACGAAATAAAGGATTCACATCAGCAGTTCCAAGATTATTGAAAGTGAAACAGCTGATCCATCAGGGTAAATATGAACTTTTACTTAAAGAACTTTTATTTTGATTGGTGTAATAGAATTCTAGACTCCATTAACTGAGTTAGTTATACATAAAAGTTTCAACAATAGAATGTGGGGTTTTTAAGAGGGATTTTTTTAATGTTATTTTAGTTCAATTGAAAGGGAGGGTATGGTGTTATTTTAGTAACTTATTTATTAAAATTATGTATAATTTTAATTTATTTTATTATGTTCAATGTTTGTTCCATTAGAGTCCCAAAAATATTAACTGCTCAATCTGGAAAGACAAACGGGGTAGGGGGTAAAGTTCAGTTAAGAGTTCCAACTATAAGCAAACACAGGGACTTTGCGTCACAAGCTGGTGTACAGAAAAGGGATGTTCGATGGCTGTAAGCAAAAGGAATTGAATATAATTATTTAACAGGAAATGTTGAGAGTTTAAATGGTGCTTGATACTAACCATTCTTATTGGTAAGTTGACCTAAAGTTCACACCTATTTGAGACAGGTATCCAGAATAAACCTGGATTGCTGTCATTTGTAGGTTTCGTGCAGCACATATTCCCTCAGGGAAAAAGTTATAAATGTTTGGTAATAAACTATTAAAAAGGAAAAGGAATGAAATTTTATGTTTCGTTTTTGTTTTAAATTTTGGATCGAGTCAGTTGGAGTGCTCTGAATAAAGAGATTGGGAAAGCAGTTAATATTAAAAATGAATAAATAAATATTTAATCCATACTTAAGCCCTTCTATTTTTAATTCTTTTATAACATTAACAACTAAGTATCATCTGGTTCAAACATATGTGACAGCAGTACGTAATTTTGGTAATCTTAGAAATATTGTGGACATGGTGTCGATTTATAATGGTCCCCTGAGCACTGATTATATATATGTGTGGAAGATGATCCGGACCAACTGATGAGAGCTGATTTAGAATAGAGTGGATAATTATAGGGAGCTTAAAAGTGTGGGTTCAAATCCTCTTAATTACATTTAGGTTAAGTATATACATTATACTTGTATTTCAGTATGACAAATTCAGCCTCTATTCTGCTCATACCTCTTCTGTGTATTTACATGGACATATTAAGGTCCTATATATGAAGGGTCAGGATGACTTAAGATCAATATGGGTATGACTATAATATTGATGTCTTCAAAGACTTTGATCATTCCATCATCAGATTTTCAGTAATACGGTTAGCGGAAAAGAGGAGAGGATTGAAGTCTGTCCATTAATTAAACTGTGTAGATTTGCTATCTTGATATAAACCAAGCACTGATCCGGACCAACTGATGAGTGCTAGTTCAGCATGAAATACATATATTGGAGATCATTTATTTTTTTTACATGTATGTGGTCATGTGTATTGATTATATTGGGTAAAGTGTTTGACTAATCTAGGCTCAAGTCCCCTTTAATTACATTTAGGTTAAGAATATTCATTATATTTGTATTTCAATATATGGAAATAATTAAAATGTCTATATGTATTTAAATATATGTAAGTATGTTTGTTCATAATAAAAGCTGCACATTTAATATATACATGTTATATATAGAGCCTGCAAAACAAGCTCTTAACAAGCTTTGAGAATATCCTCAACCCCAGTCCGGTTTCTGCATCTAGCGTCATCAGTGAGGTGCCAGGATATTTATTAGATTAAAAATACTAGAATAAGTCTAGCACTTTATCTAATGTATAACTATTGAGAAGAAAATCTGAAATTTTCAGTCATCCATATGTCTAAAAATCCAACTATCCAACTCAGATAGCCATATGGGACTGAACTAAGTTCAGATACACCATATATTAATAGCCTTAGCAATATAAAATCGCCAAAGCCTTAATAACAAAAAATGAATTGATAAAAAATCAAGTCATATATATAACATTTGTAAATATGAGCTTTATTAAAATTAGGTCATGTGACACCTGACTTGATTTTTTTATCAATTTATTTTTTACTATTAAGGCTTTGGCGATTTTATATTGCTAAGGCTATTAATATATGGTGTATCTGAACTTAGTTCAGTCCCATATGGCTATTTGAGTTAGATAGCTGGATTTTTAGACATATGGATGTTTGAAAATTTCAGACTTTCTTCTCATTTAGATAAAGTGCTGGGCTTTTCTTAGTATTTTTAATCTAATGAATATCCTGGCACCTAACTGACGATGCTAGATGCAGAAATCGGTCTGGGGTTGAGGATATTCTCAAAGCTTGTTAAGAGCTTGTTTTGCAGGCTCTATATATAACATTTGTAAATATGAGCTTTATTAAAAATAGGTCATGTGACATCTGACTTGATTTTTTATCAATTTGATATATACATATACAACATCTTTTATATTTTTATATAAGATAACAGATGTCTGTCTTACATAAATAAGATTCTATTAGATTCCTGAATTATAGATGGTGATAAAGAGGAGAAATGCTTGCTAAAGAAGAGGTTTCTCTGAAGTGAAATACTTTGATAATATATTTCATTATTTATTTTTCAAAATTGGTATAACATCTAAAAAATCTTGGTGTTATTGTTAGATAGATAGAAAGTGCATTACTCCTTTTTAATATATATATGTTGTATCCTCATCTTTCGGTCAATACAATAAATATAAAATAAAACTAGCTTGAATAAAATAATAATGCTCTGGTTAAAATACTTGTAATCTTAATATAATAAATAATAAAAATATCTTATAATAATTTCTAACCATTCGACTGGCTCTAACTAATTAATAAATGGTTCGATTCATGATAATTAAATTAATAAAACACTAATAATATCATGAGACAATTTAGTGAAGGTAAAGGAGTAAAGAATTACATTGAACCTATATCCCGCAATATAATCTCAATGGGATAAGAACACTATCCCCCTTTATTTCAAATAATAATAATAAATTCATAGTATTCTTAAGACTTTAATAAATAATAAGTAATTTAGTATAATATTAGTAAACTAATCTCTAATCTCTTTTACTAAAATATAACTATAACTATCTCAGGTTCTTGAAAAATAAATCTAATCAATTTTAAAATATCTCATGTAACCAAGTATTATAAGGGATTTTGTATCATTCCTAACTACTCTTAAAAAATAACAATAATAAATAATAATATTCCTGCTCCTAATTAAGTAATTATTAATCCTATCTACTATTTAATACTATGACAACTAATAATATTAATAATATAATTCTTTTATTTCTCATGAGGCATCTTAATATGGTATAATCTGAAAATATGTGGTAACAAACAATATTAAATTCTATATAGTAAATTGCATGATCAATTATGACTATAATAATATTATTGCAAAAGAAAAATTATTCAAATATCATATTCTGGATAATTATTATTTCTTAAAAATGAATAATTTATACTATGCAAATGTATCATATTTATTTTGGATTTTGTTAATTATGTATTTGTGATAGTGAATAAATCAATCAACATAATACAGAGATTTATAAAAATAAATTTAACAAATTTATTACACTTTTCATTAAACAAAACTATTTACAATATTTACAAGTTTTACTAAATAAAATCTAACAAAATATAAATTAAGCTAAAGTAAGATTGAGTTACACATTTCAACTATATAAAAATCAGAAAGCTTCACTCTGGCTTATGCATTATTTATCATAGATAATGTGAAAAAAAAATGTTAATTTAGACCTACACTTTATAGTCTAATGAAATCGTTTTCTAATTAAATAAATAGACAATATAGCTTTAATAAATGTACATAAAAATATAAATACTTAAAATAATGTTTATTTTGAAAATATGTTTTAAGGTTCATTCAATAAATGAAAAATGAATTTAACAAAAATAGTGCTAATGTTATACTAGATATTTTTTTCTTGGCACTATTTTCAAAATCCTTATATGTGTTTCATGTTTTCTTAAAAAAATAATGTTCATAAAATACAAGCATTCATCACACTTTGTGTTATTCATTTTGATGTTTCATTTTCTTAAAATATGCATTGATTTGTGAAAAATCACAATATCAAAATTATTTAAAAATATCATGAATAGTTGTAATTTTTTTAATCATCAAAATAGTTTAATAAAAATATGAAAATATAACTATGATTCTTTATTACTTTACTATCAATATTTTCATTCAATTTCATTTGTATTTCATCTTAATCCAAACAAGAAAAACCTATCTTACTTCCTTTTGAAAAACAATACATCAATCCAAAATTATTTATTATTCATCTTTCATAAAATACTATGCTATAAGATATAATAACTATTGAAATTAAGATAGCGATATGATGCATAGGACATGAAGGAACGACTAGAGTAAAGACTCAATAGTATAAAGCATTTAATAATCCACATGGAAACAGTGTGAAAGAATAGATATGACTTTTGTCCAATACCTTCAAAAATAATGTCCAGGCTATCTATTCAACTCTTACCGATCATTTTTAAAATACAAAACTATCAAACGCTGCCCACCAAAAATACATACGACACAAGGCTACATTAACTACTTGCATAAAACTACTAAGATTGAATATAGGCTACTTTCCTATCTTCTTAACATATTCTACATAAACAGCATCCTAGGGTTTCATTATCTACTTACCTGTCATTATCAATTAAAACTCCAAAATAGATCCATCAATCCACATCGCAAAATAATTAGCATTACTCTTAATAATATAGTTAACATATGACATCAATCCAGAACTACTATAAAGCAACAAAAATACAAATGACCTTGATTTTAAAACATTAAAATCAATATTCAAATATTTTAAAAATAGTGTATGGTTCATTCAGCAAAGAATCATGAAAAATTATGAGCATCAATACATGATATTAAACTTTGTAATATAAGAAAAAAAATTTATGCATATCTCCTTTTAAAATCATAACTTATATCTCAGAATAATAATAAAATTTGTATGTTAATTAACACACACACATATTCATGTTCACACATATGATAAAAGCAATATTTCTAAAATATTCCAAGCAACTCTAAAATAAATAAATAAAATGTACATCATATGATAATTAAACAATTTTAAATTACCTAGTGACTTTTCGATTTGCAAATCACTATTTTAGAAGTCTTCTGGTCCAATTCAGCATAAAAACACAATCAAAATATCAGTCATCCAATACAACAACTATTATACCTTAAAATGTTTGCAAAACCTTTAAATATTAAAAGATTTTTAAAAAAAATTATTAATGTTAGAATAATAAAAAATAATATTTTAAAAATGTAACATTTCCTATCCTATACAATAAACTCTAATACTAAAGTTGGTATATTTAACATAATAATTAAAATTAAATTTATATAATCCAATTCATGTCTGTCCTCTAATAAAGTTCAACTAAAAGTCATTCATTACAATTCATTGCTTCTAATGGGAACCTCCACAGTTGCTATATGACAAATATTGTCTGAAAGTTTTTCGAGCACAGTGCTCTCTCCTTTCATAGTACAAATAACAATAGAAAAAAATAAAGAAAAATAACTCCAATAGTTGACTCTTCAAATCGCAATAAATTCAAAAAACCACTGTTCATCCTGTTCTTGACAGTCTTTAAATACAGTATTTTATCTGTTGCTTTCACGGGATAACAGTTATTAATGTGATATCACTTTTCAAAATATTTCCTATAGGTAAGTTTCAGTGTTTTCATTCATGTGAATTTTATTGGCTTACAGATGCATCATTCAAAATCAGTTTGCATACTAGCAGAAAATAGGCATATTAAAATACGTATTTTGACAATAACTTGATAAGTAATTTATATCCATAATATTTGTTGTTGTTTTTTAATTTCATCATTTTTCCAAAAAGTTTAAATAACTTTTAAATAAATATTTTTTAAAGCTGCTGCAATTTTCTTTAAAAAATATACAGTCAATAGTATATTTAAAAGAACTATATTTATTTTTATACTATAATTTCATCTTGATTTTTATAATTTTAAAGATTCAGTTTCAGTCTTTTATTATCCGAATAATATCTTTAAAAGTTCTTAAAATTTTATATACAAACATCACATGATAGTTTTGCTCTGTTTATATACAAACATGTTAATTCTTCGAGTGATATTTCCAAATAATATCCTCTTTAAAATCCAAAGTATTTTATATAAATAATTATAACTTTTTAAATAGTACAGGAAAAATTATACTTTCCTCTGTCATCTGTTTCTCCATCATTAACTTCCCACACACATTAATTCAGGTATATGCTCCATAAGCTATTATGAACTTGACTTAAGTTTTAAAGAGAAAAAACTAGCAGAAAACTAATTGGTTTTAGGAAAACATTCTTATTTTAACTTAATAAATTTTATATTCCTTTATACTTTTTTCAAAAATAATAAAATTTTAAAAATTGAACCTAAATAATTATTTAAACAATGTATTACTGGCTTATAATAATATACTGTATATTATTTTAAAACAATAAAGAAGTAAAAAAATATAGAAGCAGAAGTAGAAGTGTTTAAGAAGTTAGAGCATTTATGTACCAGCTCTAAATTACAATCCGATTGGTTACTTGACCCTCAACTTATAAACTAATTTACATAATTGTCAATTTCATACTTTTAAAATTTAGCAACAAAATTATGAGTCTCCACTTATAATATTAATATTATGATAATATTTAATTCTAAATTAATTTTATAATTATACCTAAACAAATTAAACACTTTAAAATAACATACTTTAAATAATACTTAATTCTAATGTATCTATTTTTTTTTAGTTTATCTTTATTAACTACAACTATTTTAAAGACAACTAATTAAATAATTTCCTATATTTATTTTTATGATATTCAAATATTTTCAATTTTTTGAAACAATTCTAAAAGTAATTTGAAAACTTTTTTTAAAAACCTTGCAAGCACAACATATGTGTATTGCTAGTCACATGACAATAATCCCAGACAGAAATGTTGCAATTTTTTTTATATTCACTGTCTAAAAATAGGATTAATTAAATATTTAACTACAAAATATATTATAAAAAATAATAAAATGATAAAATTTGGAATAATAAATTTTGACATTATTTGAACAATAAATAAAATTGAATATACTTGTATATACCACAAAATACTAAAACTTTTAATAAACAATTATAAATTTAAATCTACTTTTATTAAAATACATTTAATAACTTATTTAATTTTTAATCATTATTTAAAAATTAGTTTTCAACATCTTGTTTAATATGACTTTTACTGCATAATTTTCATTATTATCACTATGGCCAGTTCTTCCAACCATAAAAAATTATAATATTTAAGTTTTACTTTATAATTTTAGCATTTTATCATAGCTTTTAAATATTTTATAATTTTTAACTTCATCTTAACAAAGCTTTAAAAACTCTATTAACATTATTATAGCATTTGCAATACTTAAATTTCTTTTAATTTATAATTTTTTAAGAAATTGATTTTCAAAACCTATTTAGACCTAATAAAAAGGGTACAATATATATATAACAACGTAAAAATAAGAGTATGGAAAATTTTGTTTTTGAAAATGTGAGATTGTTTCAGAAAATGAATATAGCATTAAGAAATATGGTAAGAAGGAAACCCAAAATATATTGTAGTATTTTAAAATGAAATTGGATAAGATAAACTTTAATAAATAATTCAAAGTGAAATAAGATAAATAAACTTTTACCATGGGAAAAAAAGATATGTTTTGTGAATTGATGATATCCCAAATATTTTCATTATTTTTACTTGATTATCCATAGTAGTCAAGAAAAGAAACAAATATTGGACATTTTTGAAATATAATAGTACAGAGAGTAATATAAATAATAAAAAATGTACTTTTGATATGATTTTAGTGACTGAGGAATCAGATGATGAAGATTATGAAGAAATTGAAGATGATGAGGATATTGAAGAATATCAAAAAGAAAATATAAAAATAAGCACTCAGGGACTGATTGCAGAAAGTAAGAAGAAAGATCGCCGCTCTATTACTCCAACTCGAGTTTTAGCAAGTACTCTAAAAGCAGTAAGTATTAAATTCACACAAAAATCATGAGATAGTTTTTAAAAAAAGGAAGGTGTTGATAGCACTTTTGATAAAATTATTGAAAATTAAAGGAAAAATAATTTTGATAGTCAGAAACATAAATTCTACTCATTTGTAAATCAAAATTGGCTCAAAACAATACATCATTGTAGTAGTGTAAAGTGTGAAAGAACTAAAGAATTTCTGATAGCCAGAATTAAAGAGAAAGTGTTTATGTTTTTGGTTGTCACAGGCAAATGTAGAAGATATTACTTAGTAGTTTGAATCTTGAATATATATTTTTCTATAGATATTTTGAAACTTAGGTGAATGTTTGTCTTTGTATTTTCCTGTAATAATCTAAAAGGAGATGCATTTAGCATTAATTAAAGCATCCAATGTCAGAAGATTATTATTTGAATAACTGAGTCAGAAACAAAGACAGTGTATTATTGTCAGTGAGGAGCATTTACCAATATCAATAGTTATTTCGGCTCACAGAATCAGTAGCTTATGGGTTAATCAGACTAGGAGTTCGTGCTTGGAAGAATGTGAAGTGTTTTTTTTTTTAGATTATATAACTGATAGTGCAGATAAAACTTTCTGTTTCTTCATGATAAGCTGTAGTTCTTATTGGCAGATAGGAAACTTGGGTTTAAAAAGCACATAGAATCACTTATGAAAAGTAAACATAAGACATTTATTATAAAGTGAAACTATGCAGTACCTGATTAATTTTATTTTGTATATTTGATATTATCTTTTATTCTATTTGTCTAACTTCATCATATTTCATCAGTTTGTGTTACTAACAGACTTTGACAAATAATAATGATGTATGAAGAATGCTGCCTTAGGATTGAACTTTTTCATGATGTATAGTTTTATATTTTGTAATTACTGAATTTGCATTTCTGCTAACTTTTTTCCTCATTATATTAAAATCAGCAGGCATAAATGTTTAATGTGAACATAGTGGTGTTCTTGATGCCTGTAGTAATTTTATAAATTCAGTTTTTAAAGTTGACTTGTTTGATAATGTCTAAGTAGAATCGTGTTTAAAATTTTAAAAAGAAGCAACATGTCCTGACTGATATACACTATATATATTATCATTATTGGTAAGCGTTTAGTTAATTGTAAAATGTGATAAATACATAATTTTGAAATATACAATTTTTTGTTAGAATACAAATAAAATATCATTAATTTATTTCTATAAATTATCTTTTAGACAAAATTATGAAAGTAAAATCTAACCTTTCAGTACAAATAAGCTTTATTATCTTACATATTGAAACAGTATATATTGGCACATATCCCGTTTCACCTACTATGTCCCATAGTAGTAATTATCTTAGGTTTAAATCCTGCCAAGTAGATGTATATTTATGTATATACACATATGTACACATATAGCCAGGTATAGTACGTATATCTGGACATATTTCACATGTTAAATTAAATGCATATATCTGTATGTTTATTTAAAGATATATTTGTGTAAACATCATTATATATGTATTAGCACACTTATATATATGTGAGTATAAGCTGTAATGTTATAGATTTAATAAGGTTATAGCACAATTATATTTATATTTTTAAATCTTTAATTTATTATAAATTTAATATAGAAATTTATTCATTATTTGGCTTAAGAATTGCATATATATTTTCAATTCCAAGGGTGACCAACATACATATATGGCGAAATATTTACGCAGAAAATAATATAGTTTTAAAAATATTAAATAATTCTAGGTAAAAAGATCATGCCACACGCACCTGGTTAGAATTGCATGGAGGGCAAACCTAAGATTTAAAAATAACAAATTTTAAAATATATCTTGGATAAAGCAAATGCATCCAAGCATCACATTTTTATTCACTAGAGATTTTCTTTTGTCTTTACCAGGATGAAATTGTTAAGTTTAAAAGTAAATAAAGAGATGCTAAATTTAAAGATAAAAATTATAAACAAGTTAATAGGTTTATAATGGGGGATCAGAAATCTAATATAACCCCCAATTTCAGCACTGTCTCTCTCTTGTAATAAAGTAAAGCAGTTGCTGCCAGGAGTTATGCCCATTTGAAAATTAACATGAGTGGCTAGGAAGACCCCAAGTTTGTCATCTTCCTTCGGAAGGACCTTCCACCTGCTGCACATCATCATCGCAGAATGGAGGGGACGAATACCAACAGTTGCCAAAGAATACTACAAGGGAAGATAACCTATTCAGAAGTGCCAGTGCCTATTTCAAATGCTGGACAACTCAGCCTAGAAGAGGATTGGTAATATTTCTTCTCCACAGATCTCTTTAAATCTCTCTTAAAATTTCTAATAAATTCCTTAAGCTAGTTATTTGTAATGAACGTTCATAACTTAATAATTATCAATTAATTAAAACTGTAAAATAAAGTCTCTAAATGTAATTATTACTGTAATAATCTTGTCTAAATATAAATGCAAATGAAATTTTAAAATAATTTTTCTTTAAATGAAATAACTATAATCAGTTATTATATAACCTTTATAATCTGTGACCATGTCTATTTTCTACTTTGATTATGTTGTGATATGCGATAATTTCAAAGCAGTGATAAGTAACTAAGTAAACTTTCAAGAGAGATGATTAGAAGTTCTCTCATATAACTATCTCATCACTTTTTAGCTGACAGAAATTTCCTTTGAAATCTATTCTAAGAGATAACAACAGACTGCTTTGCTCTCGCTGTTACCTAGATTTAATTAGTTAATATGTATGACTTTATTTATTAAGTTTTGTGAATATTATTATATATCATAATTATATAATAGCAGGGATGATATACCTAAATGCATATTTCTAATTATTAATTAAACTCATAATGTATTTTCTCCTCAGTTTATTATATGAA
This sequence comes from Epiperipatus broadwayi, assembly GCA_028023455.1. NCBI lineage: Eukaryota > Metazoa > Onychophora > Udeonychophora > Euonychophora > Peripatidae > Epiperipatus > Epiperipatus broadwayi. The sequence goes on from JAQFVV010000103.1 coordinate 1,572,611, forward strand.
ATATACAGATTCAATATTTCCAAACTAGATTGCTATTAATGAACCCTTCTTAGCATGATTAAGGTATGCTGATTTGAGAACTGGGTCAAGATAGTTTTGCTGAACAAAACTATAGAATTTACCACTTATAAATTTGTCTTTAATTTTAGTAGTATTTTATAAGCATTATGAATATGTCTTTACTAAATACTGTATGTGCATTTGCTACGCTTTCTTTTTAAATGGGCTCATGGTGATAGGCCACCCCATTATTTAGTTTGGACAGCCATACTTAAAACTGGAACATGAGAGTCCAGAACCATTTTCAAAGCTGCTCCAACACTCTGAATGTTCTATATTATGCTAGCAAGTCGTGCAGTCCAATGGAACTGAGTACTAGACACTTAATCCCGTAACACATTCGTACTCAAACCTTTAATTTAGTATTAAGCACCATAGTATCAGAAGCCCCACTTCAGTAACCATCTCATTCTGCCCTGTTATTAAACTTCAGCATTAGTCTGACCATGGAATCTGGTTCACTTAGGGAATGTGTATTTTGAACATATTTATTGCTCGTAGATAATCTATTAGAATGAATAATTTAATGTTTTATTTGTATCATCCCGGTAATATTTGGCTACTCAGTAACAAACCTAGGAATAGTTGGCATAGCATATATATATATGGTAACGATTATATCTGTACATCCGCGCAATCCAGAGTTTTGGCAAATTATCCCAAGGCTAATTGAGATGAGGTAGTGGGGACCTCAAATCCAATTTCACCTCAGTTCCTTTATCAACACTCAGAGACTTACTATCTTATGGATGACATATATGAGGCTACACTCATATCTTTAATTCACGTGCTAGCAGTAATGCAGAGACTACACTTAATTAAATAAATACACTCATAGAATATAGCTATATGGGAGATATGGCCTAATGAACTGATATCATAAATTTTGACTGTGATTTTATAATAACCAATGAGCAAGAAATGAGACACTAAGCATAATTATGTTTTATAAATTTTAATATGAGACAAATTTAAGGAAAATAAATAAAGAAAATATATCAAATGAAATATATAGCTATCTCACATACAAGTGAGGATGATGTTTATAGGGTACAAATTACTTAGATTGGAGAATTTATCATTCACATTTGGAAAATTTATTCATATATTTAATCTACAACTGGTTATACCTCAATTATGCTATGTTATAACCTATAAGATTTGCAATAGTTAGATTACAGAAGTGATCACTGTAAATTATAACTAGCTTTAATATTATTATGATAATGTTTCTCTCTACACAGATAGTAAACTCATGGAACTAGATTTAAGTTCAGATCAAATCTAAAATATTTAATTACTATGGAGGGATGAACTGGTATTTAGTAGTATGACTTCAGATACTACAGTGTTTATAAAATACTTAACCTGAATCAGTGCGTCTCAAATGTGCTCTTAATCATGGGATTTATTACCATGTAATCAGTTCCTGTAGACCATACTACTTGCTATGAAAATAAGACATTTAGTCCGGGTCATTGAAACAGCTTGTGAACAAATAATCTGGATCCTTGTGCTCCAGTCAAAATATAATCCTGTCCGAACTAATCAAATGGATTGACCATAAATCAAGCCCATTATATATGAGAATAACAGCAAGGAGTTAAGGCACTATGTGCTTTATAAGAACACACCTGCCCCACTGACTATACTATTACTTAACTAAATTAACATGCTAATCTTTAGTTTCATTCCATGAGACCACCATAAGCCAATTTATAAGAATAGCATCAATAATTATGCTACTAAAGGAATATAATAAAATCTAGTTTGTTAAAGTGTCTCTATAGATTTTAAGATGGAACTAAGGAGGACTACAACATATCTAGGTGAACATTATACGTTTAAATACTAATAATATGCTGTATTTTATCACGCCTGTTGAATACTAACTAAATAATTTATTTTAAAGCAAATCTATCTTATTAAACAACTGTAGCAGCTTAATTACATATAAATAGGTTTTAAATTTACCCTTTTCAGACGGGAGTTTAGTATATGCGCTAATGAACAAAGAATTAAATAAATGTGAGAGTATCTAATTGTCTCCCTAATTACATGAAATATTAGCAAACTGCATTCTGAATAAAACATAGCATAACTCAATAAATGCATTTTTAATCAAAATAATAGAGGCATAAGCATAGATCAAGAAAGAAAGAATAACTAGTTGTTATTGATTTATATAAGTGGAAATTAGAACTTGGCTTTAATTTTGCTTAGTTTGGATTGAATTAGGCAAGACTTACAAAATTAAAATATAAAATAAAAGTTACATTTGACTTGTGTTTTAGAAATTAACATTTCAAAGTTTAGGATTCAAAATGTAAAATTAAAGTGGCCATTACATTTTAATATAGCTAGCTTTGAAAGTTTTAGATTTAATTGAAAGAATGGGTTAAAATCTGCAGAAATCGATTACCGATCTGTCTTCTACGGTTGACTTGGATAGTGTCGCTTGATTTTGGGCCACCTTTCCATTAACTCTGCAATGTGGGATGAGAATGCTGATGTCCTACCATCTTGTAGATCAGTGTGTAGAGAGATAGACGGCAAATCTATCACCCACTACTCAATATTTCTCTTCATGGAACTTTAATACAACTTCTTCAAATAATGACTAAAAATTATATCTATCTTTTTTTTATGGCTGAAGTGAAAGGTTTATATACTTCTTTCTCCCCCATCACCAGTTACCAAACTTACTAACTACTTTCTTGGGTTTTTTTAATTTTATTTATTTATTTACCCCACCTTTGCAATATTTTCAGCAAAGATAGGGAATTCTGCTGAGTTATCGATTTTTTTCTCTTTTTTTTTAAAAGGTGGTTCCCTTGATTTTTAACCCCGGTTAATTTATTCAAATACTTCTAAAATCTATTTTCGCCTTTAACATTTAATTACGTTGAAATTTAGTGAAAGAGATTATTTTTATATTATATATTCTTTTTTTTTTTTTAAAAAAAAAACATATTTAAAACTCTTAAACATCTTACTCTTTATGTAACAATTTAACTGAAATTTATCTTTATATGCAGAATAGAACAATTTCTACATTATTTTTAGAATAAAATTGAAAATAAAACAAAACTATAATGCTTTTAAATCTATAGCATTACTTTTTTTTTTTTACATATATGTAAATTTTCATTACACACACAGCAAGGTTTACATTAATTTATTTAATAAATTATAATATGTATGTGCAAATTTATCACATGCATACATAGGTGTTGAATGATGCATGCTATAATACATGTGCACACATGATTATGCCAAAATTACAATATTTAGGTTTAATTTTAACTTGATATACACGGAGTTGGGTATATAAATAGGGAAATAGATACTATTATCTAAAATAGTAGGTGAAACAGGATGATTGATAGATCTTACTGTTTTAATATATTGGCATGAATCTTCACCGCAGATATTAAATATATGTATAAAGTACATTCCAAATAAGATGATGCTTGTATCTTAATTGTCTTATCATTATTGTAACACCTGTGCATATAAAACCTAGCAACCAATGCACATCTATTGTTATTAATAAGTTTGTTTATTTTAATTATTAAAAATATTTAAAATTTAATACTGTTTAGTGTATATCTCATAATTCATGACAAATCAACTCAAATTTTTATAAATTTATTAGTATGTATGTGCATTAGCCTATTAGGCCATTAATGTGTGTGTTTATTTAATATTATTATTAATTCCTTAGTCTCATGTTTCACCCTTTTCTAAGCTGGCTTGCAAGGAAAATTTAGATCGAGTGTAACCTCATAAATGTCATCCATAAGGTATTAGGTCATGGAGCACTAGTAAAGGAGTTGAGATGTGGTCAGATTCGAGGTCTCAACTCCTCATCTGGATCAGTTTTAGTGTAATTTGCCAGAATTCTAGATTTTGTTGCATGAATGTACAAATATGACTGTTACATAGGTTAAATATTTTTCCGATTATGGGGCTCCAATGTGGAGGCTCAACTAAAATGCCCACATTCCCTGGAAGCCAGGTATGAGTTACCTCATTTGGTCAAAAAAAAAAGGGAAAAGGAAATTTTTTTCCCAATATGTATATGTGCAATTTTTTGGGCCAATTATGGATGGCAATTGCGGGATGTCAATTGAATTATTGCCATGACCCTGAATTAATGGTGCAATACATGAATTAGGTATATATGTGTATGAATATTTTTTCTGAGGATGGCGACCGACATAATGTCTACGATTATTTCCCCAATACTATTAATTTATATATATATAAGTAAACTTTTATTTTCCAATTACATTTTCATTAAGTTTTTTTTTAAATAATTTTTTTCTTCATATGAGACTCATAAATTATTTTGTTAAAATTTTGAGAATTTAAATACAGCACACTAAGATAAATCGCCAATATAATATGGCTTACCAATTATATATATATTTATTTATGCATACTGTAAATCCTAAGGTCCATTATTGTTCATATATACATACATGTCTCACCTTACTGATGACTGGTGCCGAAGATGACTCAAACAGGTTTAGAGTTATCCTCATATAAATTTTATCAGAGGTAGAGAAATTCAAGGGACCGACTCATATTTCTAAGATTTGGATTGGAGTGTGAGAACAAATAATTAGGCAGGATTATTGAGAGATACTCATATATTTGAAGTCAAAATTTTAATAAACATGACAAATTTTGGCAATTATGGGTAAATAAATTTTTTTTAAAAAAAAATCTATGCCGCTGAAGCAGATCAAGAAGGCTCCTGTACATGTTTTTTATTATTACTATTAATCATTTATATGATAAATTGTACATAGGCATTAGGAAAATTAGGAAAGGAAAAGGAAGGAATAGGTTAATGTGGCAGTATAGGAAGAAACTTTATAAACCATTTTTTTGGGGGGTGTGGGGGTGGCAAGAGATTGCCATATAAGAAAGCATAGACCAAAAAACAAGGCAATTATTTTATATTATATATAGAGTAAGAGCAAGTATTTTATTGTGTCATATATAGGTATATAGATTATAGCAATGGGAAAGGATGTGTACTTTAGTGAACCATCTAGGATGATGCAAGAGCAGGGGTCTGAGAAGGGTGCTAGGAGAGATCAGGAAGATAAGTGGGCCAATTTGGCTAGAATGATAGAACAGATGCCAATGAATCAAGAGATGGAAAACAGAAAAGGGTGATGGAAATGAACCGACAGGACTGGGCAGAAATAAGAAAGAGCCTCCAAGCTTTGGAGCAAAAAATGGGAATGAAGAAATAGAGCACTCAAAAGGAAGTGGGTGTCCTAGCAGAATATTTCAAATATGGTTGAAAACAGGCTGGGCTTTCAGAAATCAAAACCCAAGATGAACAGGACAGGCAAGATGGTGTAGAAATAGGGAAGAAGTGTGAACAGGATCCCTTAAATGCCAAAGAGACCAAACAAGGCATATTTGACATGGAAGAGAGGGAGGAAGGTATAGCTTTAGAGGTAGAAAAAAGAATTGAACAGGATGGTGTGGAAATGAAAGGTCGAGATGAGGGGGGGGCAGTTTAAAAGTAAGAGAGAATGAGTGGGTATAGTAAATAACAATAGGAATGAACAGAGTAGAGTGGAGATAATAGGTCAGTTTGAACAGGAAATAGTGAAGATTGAAATGGCCAGAGAGCAAGGTATAGGGTTTTGATTTGGGGATAGATGGAGAGACAGAGAATATGAGGGAAAGTTGTGTGGCAATAGATGAAGAGAACGGGACACATGGGAACTTCATGGGGAGAAAATAGAGGACAGCATTGGATACAATGAATTAGGTCCAATCAAGGAAATAAGGGTCAATGTTGATAGGAGCAGAGAAAGGAGTATGTTTTGGGTAAAGGGTACAGAGACTGCAGGGATTCAAATGAAATCATAACAGACAGCCCAACAGGAAACAGTATCAGCAGTATCCCCTAGACAAGGAGAGGTCAGAATATAGAAATAAACAGGAAGTTTAGCTTGAGAGGCAGGGTAGAGGATTAGACTCACTGGAAGCAGCTTGTCTTTGGATTAGTAATAGGAAGTGAGGATGCAGACATTAGAAAGTAGGAAGGACCATGAGGAAAAGAAAGTGAAGAAAAGTTTAGGACTCATGTCTTTAGGATAGGGGATTGAATAGGACTTTGAAACCAGAAGCCAAGAAATAGATGCTCTCAGGAACATCATAAGTATTTCCCATTCTGAAAAGAACCGTATTGAACCCAACTGAAATCTGAAAGATATAGTAGCTTCATGGGGTATGGTAAGTCCCATAAACTAAAGATGTTCAAGGATATACCCCCAAATTCTATTTAAACTAGGTAAATTTACCAGCGATCTGTTCCCCTTCCCAAATTTGTGTATTTATTTTTTTGTTATAAAGTGATAGGTATTCAATTCGAATACTAAATTTTGTGTATAAAATATTTTGTTTGTATCATTAATTACTTGTATGTAGGGATAATGTTTTAGTTTTTTAAAAAAAATTATATTCTTTATGTATTGGTTGCACCTCGTAAATTTCAATGGAAACTGATTGGGGACACAGGAATAATATCAACCAGGCAAGATTAACATTTAAAATCCTTAATTTCTAAAAAAATTAATTCATTATTGCAAGTAAAATATATAAGTAAATTCTTTTTTTTTCTCTTTTTATTTTTTGATTGAAGTCCAGAGATAAGAAATGGTATATATTGGCACACATCCCATTTCATCTATTATGTTCCACAGTATTGTAATTATCTTAGGTTTAAACTCTGCCAAGTACACATTTATGTATATAGACATGTGTACACATATAGTTATGTATAGTATGCATATCTGGACATATTTCACATGTTAAATTAAATGTGTGTATCTACATATCTATGTTTATTTAAAGATATATTTGTGTAAACATCATTATATATGAATAAGTGCACTTATATATATATATATATGCAAGTATAAACTAACATAATAGATTTAGTAAGTTTACAGTGCAATTGTATTTATATTTTTAAATCTTCAATTTGTCATAAATTTATTATATAAATTTATTCATTATTTGGCTTAAGAATCGCATATATATTTTCCAATTCCAAGGGTGACCAACATACATAAATGGCGAAATGTTTACACAGAAAATAATTTAGTTTTAAAAGCATTAAATAATTCTTGGTAAATAGATCATGCCATATGCACCTGGTTAGAATTGTGTTGCGGGCAAACATAAGTCTTAACTTTTTCCACATTGTTGGCGTTAAGTATACGCTTCGTGTGCTCTTTTGATGTGTTATTTTCTTTCTTTACTGGCGTAAAAAGTATACGCATGATGTCAATCAAAATATGCTCATTTTATAGCGCAATGTCTAAGCTTTCAAACGATCTTTACCTCAAAAAAATCGTCTGAAATTTGGATTTTTGGCAACAGTTTTAATCGACCACTGTATTTAATTTTTTTTTGTTTTTTTGATAATTTTTGTACTTATCACAAAGTGATAAAAGACAAAAATGATTTACAGGCTGCAAGTGAAAATTTCTCCGGTATTATTCACAAACAAGGCCTACAATAGAAATTCAACGTAATTTTCTCATAAGTAAAAATTTTTAAATTTTTTTTTTAAATTTTTTGAAAAATTTTTTTTTATTAATTTTAGTTTGTAATTAGTGTGTGTTAATTTGTAGTTATATATGCTCATATAGAATTCATATCTATCGAAAACTTAGTCTGTGTTTCTAGTTATATATTTATTTATGCTCATATAGAATTCATATAATTTTCTAACGTTCTACCTACACTTTTTGAAAATCATTAATTATGTTTATATAATATGGTTTACAAGTACTGAGTTATAAAACTAATAATCAAATGTATACAAACATTGCATACACAAACATATAATCAAATTCTGATTCTTGTTTATGTTTTTGTTTATTCTTGTTCATGCTTTGGTTTTACTATATGTTTCATAACATTATTTTCAAGTCTATAGCTAATAAATAAACTATATGCAAATAAATTATATCTATGTGGTACAATAAATATAACAAGATAGCATCACTTCTGTGCATAAAGAATATAAACATCACTGGTGTCCATAAAGAATATAAACATCACTGATGTACACAAAAAAATATAAAATGAAGAGATGAAACTCATTTTATCAGTGATATAGACAGTAGCCTACAATTTCTAGTTTTAGATAGACAAGAAGCCAATTGCTATGATGATTTCTTTTGTATCTTTTATTAGGATGAATCTTTTTCTTTATAGATGCCTTTGACATTTAGAACATTTGGGGTACAAGATAAAAATGAAGAAGTCATATCCGAATTGTTTTGGAGATTGTGAAGCTGTGGATTATCTCGGGTAAGACATGTTATACATGTTTAGAAAGATAATTTTGTGAGGAATATAAAGAAATTATCAGTGAAGATGTATTTTGAATTTTAGTTAATGTTAATTTCCAAATTATGAACAAACAATAAAATAGTAATTATTTCGGATCTGAAAATTTTTTTCCTTATTTTTTATATAGTTATCACTATTTATTTTATGCTTATTGTTTTCCTTAATTTTTCTACACAAAAAAATATAAAATGAAGAGATGAAACTCATTTTATCAGTGATATAGACAGTAGCCTACAATTTCTAGTTTTAGATAGACAAGAAGCCAATTGCTATGATGATTTCTTTTGTATTTTTTTATTAGGATGAATCTTTTTCTTTATAGACGCCTTTGACATTTAGATGGGGTACAAGATAAAAATAAAGAAGTCATATCCGAATTGTTTTGGAAATTGTGAAGTTGTGGATTATCTCGGGTAAGACATGTTATACATGTTTAGAAAGATAATTTTGTGAGGAATATAAAGAAATTATCAGTGAAGATGTATTTTGAATTTTAGTTAATGATAATTTCCAAATTATGAACAAACAATAAAATAATAATTATTTCAGATCTGAAAATTTTTTTCCTTATTTTTTATATAGTTATCACTATTTATTTTATGCTTATTGTTTTCCTTAATTTTTCTAGTTTCTAGCAATGTAATTGTTTTTGCTCTAACATAATTAAAACTGAAGTTATTGTGAAAATTATGTCTCAGGTCAGTATTTTAAAAAATTTAATATGGCGGCTTGAGGCTGAAGTAGTTAAAAATAACAAATTTTAAAATATATCTTGGACAAAGCAAATGCATCCAAGAAGCACTACGTTTTATTTGCTAAGTCTTAAAAATAACAAATTTTAAAATATATCTTGGACAAAGGAAATGCATCCAAGAAGCACTACGTTTTATTCGCTAGAGATTTTCTTTTGTCTTTACCAGGATGAAAATTTTAAGTTTAAAAGTTAATAAAGAGATGTTAAATTTAAAGATAAAAAGTTTACAATTCAGGAAGGATCAGAAATCTAATAGAAAAACCCTCAAATTTCAGCACTCTATCTCTCTCTTGTAATAAAAGCAAAACAGTTACTACTGGGAGCTATGCTCATTTGAAAATTAACATGAGTGGCTAGGAAGGCCCCAACTTTGCCTTCTTCCTTCTGAAGAACGGTGACCTTCCACCCTCTGCACATCATCATTATCGCTGCAGAATGGAGGAGACCAGTACCAACAGCTGCCAAAGAAGACGAGGGAAGATAACCTATTCAGAATTGCTAGTGCCTATTTCAAATGCCAGACAATTTAGCCTAGAAGAATATTGATAATATTTCTTCTCCACATAGCTCTATAAATCTCTTAATCTATTTTTAATAAATTCCTTAAGCTAGCTATCTGTAATAAGCATTCATAACTTATAATTCTCAGTTAATTAAAACTGTAAAATAAAGTCTCTAAATGTGATTATAACTGTAATAATCTTACCTAAATATAAATGCAAATGAAATTTCCAAAAATTTTTCTTTAAATATAATAACTGTAATCAATCATTATTTAATCTTTATAATCTGCAGCCATGCTTATTTTCTACTTTGATTATTTGCTTTATTCTTGATTTATGTGTTGTGATATGCCATAATTTCAAAACAGAGATAAGTAACTTAGTACACTTTCAAGAGAGACAATTAGAAGCTCTCCCATGTAACTTTCTCATTGATAGAAATCTCTCCTTTGAAATCTATTCTAAGAGATAACAGACCACTACATGCTCATTGTTATCTAGATTTAATTAATTAATACGTATGAGTTTGTTTATTGAGATTTGTGAATTATTATTATATATCTTAGTTAAATAATAGCAGGGATGATACCTAAAGGCATATTTGTCATTATTAATTAAACCTGAAATGTGCTTTCTCCTCCTTAGTTTATTATATGAAATATACAGATTCAATATTTCCAAACTAGATAGCTATTAATGAACCCTATTAGCATGATTAAGGTATGCTAATTTGAGAACTGGGTTAAGGTAGTTTCACTGAACAAAATTATAGAATTTAGCATGTATAAATTTGTCTTTAATTTTAGTGGTATTTTATAAGCATTACGAATGTATCTTTACTAAACACTATATATGCATTTACGTCTTACTATGCTTTTTAAATGGCCTCATGGTGATAGGCCACTCCATTATTTAGTTCGGACAGCCATGCTTAGACCTGGAACACGAGGGTCCAGAACCATTTTCAAAGCTGCTCCAACACCCCGAACTAATGTTTTATATTATGTTAGCAGGTCGTACAGTCTAAGGGAACTGAGTACTAGGAACTGAATCCCGTGAATAACAACTACACATTCATACCTCAAACATTTAATTTAGTATTAAGCACCATAGTATCAGAAGCCCTGCTACAGTAACCAGTTCATTCTGCCTTATTATTAAACTTCAGCATTACTCTGAACATGGAATTTGGTTCACTTAGGGAATCTGTATTTTGAGCCTATTTACTGCTCATAGATAATCTATTAGAATGAATAATTTAATGTTTTATTTGTATCATCCCAGTAATATTTGGCTCCTCAGTATCAACCTAGTAATAGTTGGCATACTATATATATATATATATAGGCATGAATCTTCATTGCAGATATAAAATATATGTATAAAGAGCATTCCAAATAAGATGAGGCTTGTATGTTAATTATCTCATTATTATTGTAATGCCTGTACATGTAAAATCTTACAACCAATGCACATCTATTGTTATTATATTAATCAGTTTGTTTATTTTAATTATTAAAGATATTTAAAATTTAATACTGTTTAGTGTATATCTCATAATCCACTCCAAATAGCCTGAATTAGTATAAATTTATTAGTATATATGTTCATTAGCCTATTAAGTAATGACTGTGTGTGTTTATTTAATATTATTATTAAATTATTAATTTCCGAGTCATTCCACCCTTTTTTAAGCTGGCTCGCAAGAAAAATTGAGATCGAGTGTAACCTCGTAAATGTTATCCATAGGTTATTAGATCACAGAGCATTGGTAAAGGAGTTGAAGTGTGGTTAGATTTGAGGTCTCAAACCCTCATCTGGATCAGCTTTAGTGTAATTTGCCAGAATTTTGGATTTTGTTGCATGAATATACAAATGTGACTGTTACAATATATATCTAGAAACTAAAAATATAATAAGTACTGCCTAGTAAATGAATCACATTTAAAAGGATAATAGAAAAACATACTTCAATAAATAACTACAAATTAATAAGCTTAATTGCTATAGCACCATTTTTTGTTTTAATTTAATTGCTCTAGTTAATTTATAATTTTCAACTATTTTCATAGAAAATATCAATTGAATAATTTTAATAATCTTACTCTTAAACCTTTAGCTAAACATCACATAATCACCATTTCTTAAGCTTGCTTCTAACTGTTATTAAAACAGGCAAAACTCTCCATACAGTAGTGCCACTCAGTGCAAGCCAGAATAATCAATGGATGCCAGAAGGCTTGTGCATGAAATCCCTATCTAGGGTCTACTCATCCAATATCCCCAGACTAGTTTCTAGCTTATAGCTTTCATCAGTGAGGAGTTAAGTAGAGATAAAAGGTGGCTGCTGGTAGGATGCATTAGATCTTGAGATCTAGATGCAGTGCTCTCAGATTCAAGGCTCCTCACTGATGAAAGCCATAAGCTAGAAACTAGTCTGGGGATATTGGATGAATAGGTACTAAATAGGGATTTTATGCACAAGCCTTCTCGCATACATTGATTATTCTGGCTTGCACTGAGTGGCACTACTATATCGAGAGTTTTGCTTGTTTTTAGACTTACTGTTGTTGGTCTTTAAAAAAAAATTAATTGCCAAATTAGTAATAGTGAACAATTCACTAAATAAACCAATTTACATTTTGGAAAGAAATGAGAAAAGTTAATCAGTAAAAATGTACTTTTACTATTACTTAGATATAAAAATAAAAAAGCAGAAGGAAAAACTAATCAATAAATGTTTTGATTATTACTATACAAAGATATTATTAGTATAAAAAATGAACTATACAAAAGATTATTTACAGATATATTAACATTATGTTCTTCAATTTTTAGCAGTGTATGGGTATTTTAAAAGGGATTTATAAGGTAAGGGGGTGTGTGGTTAAATTATTAAGATATATTCTTTTAATCTAACAAATCATTAATCCGAGAATGCTACAGAATCAGTACATCTATAATATTTATATGTAATTGATGTCATATAATTGAAATTAACATTATTATATTGTATTCAATAAACCATTTTTCAAATTTTTTCCAAGATAGCATGCTCTTTTTTTTAACAGTTTAACTTGGTATAAAATTTACTATTAAACTATCTTTGCTTTATTGATAAATGTTGAAACAATGTATTGTATTATAAAACTGTGAAAATTCTTTATATGTGGCATTCTTTTTTTTTTTTTTTTAATGTGCTAGTTATTCTGAATTTAGCTCGAATTAATAGTTGACCCAAAATGGAAATAAGGAAGAAAATATCAGTATTCCATTAAAATTTGGAATTATTAATTCTATATGAAATAGATATTTCTCAGTGTGCTTAATTTATCATTATTTTGCTAATGAAGTTATGAAATTTTCAAGATTAAATGAATATTTAGTTATTTATTAATCTCAACTTTATTGAATACTAAAATATTGTAGATATTTTAAATGGTTTGCCTAATCACCAGTAATAATATAATTAAATCTTAGTTATTATGATCATTTGATAACACTGCCATCTGCCACTCACTTAATACATTTAATGGCACATCATAAATTTTAGTAATCTCTCTAAATCATAGCTAATTTCTTGTTAAAATCTTTTTTTTCTTTCTTTTTCTATCTCTCTTCTGAGTAGATAAGAGAAAAAAATATGATGACCTTATCTCTAAATATTTATCAAATTCATCTTTTCTGTTTCATAATTTTCTCAGTAATCTTTTTTTTTTTACTCTCAGTATTGCTATTATTATTTTTCCAAATTTATCTTTTTTATTATTCTCCAAATTTACATTTCTATCTGCATTCTCTTCTTTTTTAAAAATTATCAGTATGTAATCTATTTAAAAACTACTTTACAAACAAAGCATTTAATGTCTGTTTTTAAAGTTGCAATTTTTATTCTAATATTTTTACTATAAATTCCTAAGTACACAAAAGCATGAACAATCTGATGACTTTCAACTCATTCATAACTTTTTATCTTTTAACTTTACCTTTAATACATAATTTTGATTTAGTTATTTTCATAGAAAAGTTGATATAATTTTCATCAATTTCAATTCTGTAAATTCTAATACAAAATCTAATCCTAATAATAGTAATCTCCTATTTTGTAATTCATCTAAATAAGTATTGCTTACATGTCTTTCCATATTTTATTTATTCTGAAAGAAAAATATTTAATTTTACAAATATTTTTTGATCGTATAGTATTCCTCATTATTTTAATTGCATTTCTTATTTCTCTATTTTTTCAAAGTCCAAAGTTTTTTTTTATTAAATGAAATCAATCTATTATTAATAGATTTAGTCAACATGAGAAATTAAACTGATTTTTCTAAAATCACATATATTAACACTTTTGTATCAAGAAGTCATAATCTACTGAGGATATTTTTTAATCATTAATTACATTATGAATATCAGTTTTTATAATTACTTCCATGTAATTCAACTACAATTTCATTAACTCCTTATTCATCACAATTATTGTTTTTAAAACAATAGCAAATTTTTCCACACAATAGTGCTACCTAATGCAAGTCTTGTAATCAATAGATATTAGAAGATTGTGCATTATAATCTCTATCCAATGCTTTCCCATCCAATATTCCCAGACTACCAGTAGTTCCTGCTTATGGTTTCATCATTGAGGAACATTGAACACACAATTTACTAGAATCTATTGATTACTAGAATTGCACTAGGAGACACTATTGTATGGAAAAAATTGCTATTGTTTTAACAATGTAAACATAAGAAAAGGTGATCATATGAAATTTTAATGGTTAACTGTTGTTTTTACAACTTTGCCTATTGCCCACAATCTCAACCTTATCTACCTCCTTTTTTTTTTCTAGTAACACGAATATCTACTTATCTTAATCATTCATCTCTCTTATATATTGTCTCATCTTTCACATTTATCAGTGATTTGCCATTTTACCAATTGCTGTTTCATTCCTGCACCCTTGTTTTCCATTTCCAAAGTGCTTTATTTTATTATATATCAAACTTAGATATTATCTTTTTAATTATTTAATTTTTGTATATCCTTTTCTCTATCATCTTATTGGTCTTTTTATTATTTATTTAACTTTTAATTTATTGATTTTATTACTTATAAATTGTTGATTAATTGTATTGTATAGTTAATGCAAATAATTGTAGATAATTGAATATAAATTTTAGTCTAATACTTTTTTTTAATTGTAGCATTTTGCTTGAAATCTTTCTAATTAATTTTAATGTTTTATTATTTTTAGTCTGATAATAAAGCAAGAAAAAGAAAAATGGGAATCTCAAGTAGTAGTATATCAAAAACTTGATTATTACATCACTTCTGTTGTAAGAAGAAACTATAAATGAACTTCAATCATGGACGCACTTCAGATAACATGCACTAGAGGTCGATGCATTTAATTTTTATAACTCATCTTTTACTGTGCAATCTGCAGATGGGAGTAAAGAATAATCATATTTACTAAGAGAAATGAGAAAGAAAAGTTTTTTTTTTTAAAAAAAAAAGTAAGCATAAAAAATAATTATGAGTAAAAATTGAAATGTTAAAAAAATCACGTGAGAAATATTTTACAGACCTTTCATTATTATATTAAAGAGAATTGTAATAAAAAGAAAATATGATCAATAGAAAAACATTTTACTTGAAAATATTTTTATTAATATTTACAAGATTTGATATTTAAAATATTTTGGATATTTATTTATTTTGTATTGTTTAAGTGAACCCTGTGATGCTTTATCAGTTGTTAAATTCTATTTTAATAAAGGTATCATTGGATCAATTTTATAAATTGAACAATTACAAAACCTAATTTGCTGTTTATATTTTTTATTGTAGGGAATCTATTATCTTTTAGCATTTTATATCTAAATGAGTTTTTTTTTTCAAATGTACATGCATTATTTATAGTCGTTTGTTTAAACACTGTAATTAAAAACTGTTCAAGTTTATAGGATATATATGATGAATGCATATTGTAAATATTACATATTCTATAAGATATTGGTTTTTTTCCAGATTATTCCATAGAGAACTATATTTGATATTTAGCACATTTACCAACAGTAATTTAGATGACCTAGTTGAGTATGGATCAAATATCTTGCTTTAAAACTTTGTCACATCCTTAGCAGCCATTCATGGTCTTTCTAACTCCAGAAAAATAATGTGGGGAGTAATTATGAGTTTATGGAAAACAAAGAAATAAAAAAACAAGTCAGAAATTGTTCTACATGTAATTAAAAGATTTTTAAACAAATAAACTGATAGTATAATGGAGGCTCACAATGATTGGCCTCAGTGTAAACTAAATAACTAGAGACAATAAAAAAGAAAATCAAGAAAGAGCAAAAAAAGAGAAAAAGTTTGAGTAAATTATAAATGTCTAAAAAAAATTAGTTAGCTGATCACAAAACCTTTTATTATTCACATAAAACAATTTTTATACTTATCCAGTTTTTTTTTTTTTCTCAAGACATATTTTTGTTCAAATTTAATTTCCTTACATACTTATTAAAATGGCTTGAAAAATGTTTGATAGAAGTTATTCTATAAGGATATGAATAATTTTGTAAAGATGACCTTTGTGCAATACACCCAGGTCTCGTTTTATGCGGATTTATTTAATGCGATTTTGAAGTTATGCGATTCATGTTTCTTCTTAATATCTTTGTATGCAGTTTTCTTTTATGTGATAAAAATTATTAGATCAAAAGTTGCTCCGATAATGTGCTATTACTTTAAATATTATAAATTTCATGCACTCACACGTCATATTTAAAGTAATAGAGCATTATCGGAGTTCGACTTCCATCTAATAATTTCAATATTTTCAGCACATTATAATAGTACTGTAATAGATTTTATGCAATAAAGAAGTTCATAATTCACTTAAAATCAGGATTTCCCCATTTTATATACACATTAAATTTTTCAAGATTATAATGTAATTCTGTTCAAATGTTATAGATGCCTATATTACGCATGTTGTTGTTTTTGCATTTTAAATCACATTCTATTTTTGCTTTTTAAAAAAAGAGTACGTAATCAATTAATCATTTAGTGTCCGCAAGTTTATTTTTAAAAGGTGAGTAACAGCAGTGGGCACAATTAAATTTGACAATTAAAATCTGATTTTTAATTATAATTAATAATTTAAAAATTATGTAATGTGATCTGAAACAATGAAATTTGATTTTTAAATGGAATTGAAAATTAAAGACAAAAATAAGAATTTAATTTTTAACTGTTTGTTTTAATTAAATTTTGTCCAACAGTGCTGAGTTGGTTAAGTTCTTATTTTTATTTTAAACTTTTAGTTTACTCTAATGGAGAGGGAAAAAAACCCAAGAAAATGAATTTATTTGGAAACAGAAATTTCAATTTTAGATCACTTAACGAAATGGGAAGGAATAACCGATTGGAAAACATTTTAGTTTGGGTGAGTCCACTATAAGAGCAATGAAAAAAAATGAAGTTGGCACTAGTTGTATTTCCTCTTGTGACGAATCAGATGTCTTACTAGTTCACAAATAAACCTGCATATCATCAAATAGCAATAATGATTAAAATACTGTAAATTACACATAAAAATATATTATTTTGAATAAAATTAAATACTGTAGTTAATAAAAAAAGTTTGTCTTGTATCAATTTTTTTCAAATTTGAAATTTTTTATTAGTCACATTTTATTTCCTTATTTTTTTTTTATGCGGAATTTAAAGTAATTTTACGTTGTTGCTTTGCTTTTATGCGATTTTTGAAAATTACAGTACACACCCCCATTTTTCAAGGTAAGTTAAGTCTATTTTTGTGCAATTTCTTTTGTGCGCATTTTCTCAGGAACCTATCTACCGCATAAAACGAGACCCAGATCTATATGTTATTACAGAAAAAATCCTATACCATATGTTTTAATATTTTATGCTAGCAATATTAATATGTAAATATAGCAAATATTTTTCATTTTTGATAAGAACATTACATGATGTCTATATAATGAAATCTAAAGAATTCAAATTTACATTTTACACATATACAAATCACAGTTATTAAAAATTGGCTGATTTCATAGCAAAAGAATTATAACTGTCAAATGTTTTTTTTTTTTTAGTGCAGAAAATATATATATTTATAGTTGTATTGAAAATATTTAAATTGAATGAATTTCAATGCTTTCTTATACCCATTTAACTTTAAATATCATTAATCACTATCTAATTGTAAAATTAACACTGATCTCTTATACTACATATATTTTAGCTACAATCTTGCTTTGTCAGATATGCTAAAGATCTACAAAATGTCAATCATGTCAGTGTAAAATTTTAAAAAAAATTATTTTCTATATTCTTTTATATCATAAACATAATAATTTGAGGATTAATGCATTAAAAAGTAAAAACTAATTTTTTTCTTGAGCTATAATTTTGGATGTTATATGTATTTTTGAATAAAAGCTTGGGCATCTATAAATTAATTCAATCAATACAGTTTGTGATTAAACATTGTTTGAATTAATTTTTAAACACCCAACACTTTTTTAAAGTTATATATAATAATCAAAATTGTTAGTTCAAGAAAAATATTATTTCTTGCTTTTTAAATATAATAAACAAATACTTCTGTCTACACTTGAAATAATAATAAAAACAACATAATGTTAAACAAATAAATAATATATAAATGCCTAGCACTTTCAATCTAAGTCCTTATCAAGCTAATAAACTGTATAGAAAATCTAATCAATAAATGTCAAAATGGCTATTATGTAGACCAGGATGAACTAATAGGAAAATTAGTCAATTTAGAATTTACCGGATAAGGAATATTTTTGATTACATAAGATTCTTTAATTTTACACTTTTTATCCTGGGTTTCATGCATCAATATCTCAAAAGATTGTGGACAAAAATATTCCTTGGTGGAAGATTGATGAATATAAGAAGCAGAATAAACTGAATCATCCACTGACATTTTATTATAAGTGTGATCGTGTTGCTTAAGATGGTATTTCATATTAGTCTTTGTTTCGCCGATATATACAGGACAATCAGGATGATGACATAAAATAGAATACACTACATTATTCCTATTATCAATATTAATACAAAATTTTGTATTATTTAAAATTTTATTGTGATTAGGTGGAGTACTCCAAGCAATACTGTGAACAGATAGGATAAAAGCCAGGTACATCCATGGTTTATCCTAATTTGTAATATTCCTATTATTCCATAACTTTTCATAAAAATTATCAACTAACAATAACATACCTTTACTATAATCTACTTGTACCCAATCCTGAACCTAAGAGTCTATATTGTCTTTACGATATATTTCACATGAACATAAATTGATTGTGATAAAAATATTTAAAGCCAGCCATTTTATGACTAGCTGGAACAGTAGAACTTGGATGTACATAACTTTTAATAGAAATATGTTTGATTAACATCTTATATGAAAATATTCCATCTAAATACAATATCTGTATATCTAAATATTTAATAGAATTGTGCTCATTCTTCATGATAAACCGTTTATTCTGTAAATTATCAAAAATATTTTGTATCACAGATTGTTGCACATATATAAATGCATTATCAACATATCTACAATAAAATATGTTCTGATCACTAATAACAACAGGCCATACAATACATTGTTCAATACTATTCACAAATAAACTTCTTAAAATCCCACCTATTGCCAAACCCATAGGCCAACCATTTTCCATTGAATTGTATCACTATGAACAGCGCCAATATCTTTACTAATCCAATTTAAAACATCCATTATAAATTTCATCTTATCCAATGCCATATCACTAGCTCTTAATTTCTCCATCACAATTAAAATACACCCTGATCGATCCACAGCACCATAAAGCTCAGCAACATCTAATGCTGCCAATTTATATCCAGGAACCACAATAGCTTTATCCAAAATTTTAACACATTCAAAAAATGACAAAACTTACACTATTGAAACCCAATTTGCAAAAATTTTTGCTTATCGGATTATCAAGTTTGTGATTTAGTATTGTCAAATATACAAGATATTATAACTGCAAATGGATAAACATATTGATATTCCTTAGATGAAAGAAACATTTTACCAACCGGATGCAAAATATTAGAAACTAATTTATCCATTAATTTTGTTTTATAATTATCAATTATTTTAAAATTCAACTTATTAATTTGAAACTGAAGTTTATGTTCATATATGTCTTTATTTATTAACACAAATCTATTAGATTTATCTTTTTAGAACAAATGATTATTACTATTTAAAAAAACTTAACTTCAGTTATAATATGCTGCTCATCTTAATACCTGCCAACAAATTATTCAATCTCTGAGATATAGATGTTATAATGATTTCCTTATTAGAATGATTATAATAAACAAATTCAACATCCACAATTCTGCCTTTGGATACTTCCATGTATGGCCATATGATAAAACATTAACATCTCCAGTATTATGCAATCAGAAATATTAATTATTGCTGATAATTAGATTCATATTTAATATCCTTCTGTTTATGAACTTCCTTATATATTTTTGTGTATTTCTTGCATTTTAAAAAAACATCAAATGAATGCTCCATATCTACTGGAAAATTAAAATTTCTCATTGATTTTTTTCTCAGTAAAAAAGAAAAAAGTTCCTTTCTATATAATCTTGTACCAAAAATTGAAGCAATGCATATTGAACTTTACTCATTGCTTTTCTATTATTATGAATACATTCTACATCAATTTGGAATAATTCAAAATTTAACATATTTTTTTAAAAAACTGCTATCATTCATTAGCCACAATAATATGTAGACTAGGATGAACCGATGGGAAAACTAGTCAATTTAGAATTTACTGTATATGAAATATTTTTGATTATATGATTCTTTAATTTTATGCTTATCCTGCATTTCATAGCATCAATATTTCAAAAGATTGTGGATGAAAAATATGCTGTGGAAGATTGATGAATATAAAAAGCAGAATAAACCAAATCATCTATTAATGCTTTATTATATGTGATTATATTGTTTATCATATTAATTTTTGTTTCACTGATATATACAGCACTATAACCAGGATGTTGACAAAATAGAATACACTACATTACTTTTATTATCAATATTTAGTACAAAATTTTATTTAAAATTTTATTGAGATTAAGTGTTCTCCAAGCAATACAAAAAACATGTGTAAATACCTTAATAGCAGCACTTTGAAGATGGGATAAAGGTCAAAGATATCCATGGTTTATCAGATTTTATAATATTCCTATTATATCGTAACTTTTTATAAAAAGTATCAACTACGCATAACATATACTTACTATAACCTACTTGTACCAAATCCCGGAAATAAGAATCTATTTGTCTTTATGATATATTTCACATAAACATTGATTGCGGGATAAATAAGATTTAAAACTATCCATTTTATGACTTATGAGTACATTAGAACTTGGATATATTAACTTCTAATAGAAATATGTTTAATTAACATCATATCTAAATATTTAATATAACAATTATTCTCATTGTCATGATAAACCCTGTTTATTCTGTAAATTATAAACACATTTTGTATCGCAGTTTGCTGTGCATATATAAATACATCAACATATCTACAATAAAGTATGTTCTGATCACCCATAACAACAGGCCATACAAATATATTGTTCAATACTATTCAAAAATAAACTACTTAAAATTCCACTTATTGCCAAACTCATAGGCCAGTCATTTTCAGGTACCACAATAGCTATTTGTTTAATATTAATAAAATATTAGTGTGTCTGTCAGTAATAACAGATGTGCTTTGTTTAAATATTTTTTTATATATTATTTTTTAGTATTTGAAGATTTTGCAACTCATTTTTGTTAAGAAGTTTATCCCTATATCACTTCAACTTTTCAAAATTAAGTCATAAATAGGGAAAAAAAAGGAGAATCTCAAAAATGTCATTGTATTTCCAGTAGTTGAACTGAAATTTTTTTCCTTATTCCCATGAGTATAATAAACAAACAATTTTCTTATATTTGTAATTTGGTTAAAAATCTTATGTGTGTTAATGTTTATATATATATTAAATGGCTTTAAGCCAATAAACATCACATGATCACCATTTTTTATGCTTGCTTATAACTGTTATTAAAACAGGCAAAATTCTTTATACGTATTGCCACCCAGTGTAAGCCAGAGTAATCAGTGGATGCCAGAAGGCTTGTGCATAAAATCCCCATCTAGTGCCTACTCATCCACAAGCCAGAAACTAGTCTGGGGATATTGGATGAGTAGGCACTAGATGGGGATTTTATGCACAAGCTTTCTGGCATCCACTGGTAGCAATACGTATAGAGAATTTTGCCTGTTTTAATATATTAAATGGGACATTGTCAAGTTAGAAGGTGAAGAGACAATTGATTTAAAAATTGCACATGTACTCTACTACAAAGGCATTTATATTGGAAGTAGAAGTGGAGTAGGATTCATTATAAATAAAAAGTGGAAGAATAACATTGTGGAGATTGTTGGTGTATCAGACAGAATGGCAAGAATACCAGATACCAAATGCAGATAATTCAGGTTAATGCTGCAAAAAGTTCTCATAGTGATGAAATAGATTTTTATATAGATGCAAAAGGCTTTTGATGAGAGTAAACATTTTAAAATTGTTATGGGAGAATTTAATGCTAGAATTGGTAAACAAATAAAATCAGTGCTATAGGTAAATTTGGTTATATTAATAGAAATGAGAGGACATAGACTTGTGGAGTTTGCAGTAAAAGAAAAACTTTATATTATGAATTCTTTTTTTGAGAAAAATGTTAAAAGGAAATGGACATGGAAGCATCCAAATGAAAGTACAGCAGAATTGTATTGTTTTAATTAACAGAAAATACATATTACAAGATTGTAATGTCCTTAATAAATTCAACTCAGGAAAATGAATATCAATTAGTAAGGTGTAAGATGTATTTTAATGCAAAACTAGAGAGGCAAAAATTATTATGAAAAACAATATTTACAGTTGATATTCCTAATCTTCAGAAACATTCAAGCGGCTGGCCCGGGTTCGCTTCCCGGTCAATGCTTTGACATATAAAAATAAAAACATTCTAATGAATTTAACGTTTTCAAGTATTAGTAGGTTTTGAACATGATTCAGATTTGAATAAAATTAATAGGAAAATAACAGATACTTTTAAAAACTGCAACAAAGATAGCTGGTGGAAAAAAAGCAGCAATTAACCAATAAAATTTCTGCTGAGACTAGAGAATTTATGAAGAAAAAAAGGAATATGAAGATATATATAAATGTATTAAGAAGGATTGAATATCTCAAATTTTGTAAAATGGTGCAAAAGAATTGATAATGATGTAAGAAAGTATAATTCTGAACTAACAAGGGAAGCTATAGAAGAGAATAAAAGTCTCAAGAGTGTAAAATACTTTGGTATTGATAGGAGATATATCTGCAATAAAAAAAAAAAGATGGAACTATTACTAAAAAGAGATATCATGGAATGGATAGAATTCTCTCAAGAATTATATAGTAATAAAGAAAAAATACCTCCTACATCTATTATATCTTGTGAACTGCCCAGGATTTTAAATGAAGTAGTAACATGCAATTAAATATATGAAGAAGGCAAAAGCTCCAGGTAATGAAGGAATTATAAACGATATATTAAAAGCAGGTAAAGAAATATAATTTTTTTTGGCAAAGTTATATACAAATGTCTAAATGATAAAAGATGTACCAGATGATTAGACTGCAGTATTAATATCTAAAAAAGGTGATAAAGAATATATTAGAAATTACACTCCTATCAGTCTTTTATCAGTTTTATACAAAATTTTTACCAAGATAATTACAACTTGTCTACAAAGAACATTGGATTTCAACAAACCAAAAGAACAAGCTGGATTTAAAAATGGTTTTAGTACAGTAGAGCATATCCACATATTGAGAAAAGTTATAGAAAGGACCAATGAATGAGTTGCCATTATGCTTTGCATTTGTAGATTATGAAAAGGCATTTGATTCTATAAGCAGTTCTTGTGTTTAAAGTATTGGATCATCAAGGTATCGACCCAGGATATTGTCATATTTTGAATATTTATAGAAATGCAACAGCAACAATTAGATTATATAATGATACTAGGAAGGTTAAAATTGAGAAGTTTGTAAGTAATATAGGGAGACCCCATATCTCCAAAAAATTTTATAGCAATGCTGAAGAAGTATTTTGTGGATTGAAATGGGAAGCTAAAGGAGTAGAAATAAATGGAGATTATTTAAGTCATTTAGATTTTTCAGTTGATGCAATTTTTGCAAATAATACTTCAGAGCTTCAGGAAATGCAAGTCATCAGATGAAAGTGAAGTAGGACTAAAGGTAAATGTTAAAAACCCTAATGTCCAATATGAATATTTATTATGACGAGTTAGAAGTTAACAATTACAAATATCTTGATCAGATTATTACTACAAATGGAAACATAATGTATGAAATTAATCATAGAATTAAACTCTGAAGTGCTTTTGGTAGAAATAATACTATAAGAAAGTATACCTATATGCTTTTGGTAGAAATAATACTAAAAGGAAATATGCCTATATATTTGAAAAGGAATGTTTTTAATAAATGTATTTTATCAGTTCTTATTTATGAATCTGAGACTTGGATACTTAATAGAAGAGCAATACAGGGATTTCAAACTACTCAAAGAAGTATGGAGACATGCTCATTAGGAATAACAAGAGATCAAAAATACAATACTTGGGTGAGAGAACAAACAAGGATTCCTGACATCATTGAAAGAATTAAGACTGGAGTTGAGCTGGACATATTGCTAGAAGAGATGATAACAGATGGACAATTGAAATCTTAAATTAGATTCCAAGAAATTATAAAAGATCCAGAAAGAGGTCACGTGAGATGAATAAGAGTGTGCAGGGGTGATGTGGAGAAGAAAGGCTAGAGATCAGAGATGGATTGAACTTGGAGACCTTTATCCTGCATAGGATTGATAATGGTTGTTGATATATACATAACTTCAATTTATCAAAATCATTGATCAGAAACAGGAAAGCTATTCATATTCAAATTTTTAAAAAATGAGAATAAAAAATGTTGCTGTATTTCCAGTAGTTAAAATTATTTTTTTCATTCATGTCCCACGAATATTAGTTTTTTTATATTTATAATGTAACTAAAAGTCCTATGCTAATTAAATTGAGACAGCTTATCTATAGAGCGCTACTCAAAAAATTTTTGAACTGATTTGAAATCTGACCTGCCATAAGTGTTAGGTCAGGCTACTCTGAAATATTGCATAGCCATTAATACAAAACACTTGTTCAAAATTTGAAGAAAATCTATTTAATAGATTTGACCCAAACAGAAGGAAGAACTTAAATAAAAGCATTTAAAAATGAAATATCAGTATTTGTGAAATCATATGCAATTCTGGAAGTGTTTGTGTGAAATTACATTAAATCATTGTAATTGAATTACATTCACAAATTTGTAAAATAGTCAAAACATATGTGAATAGTCTTCCAAAAATGCAAGACATCTTTAGATATAATGAAAAAATATAATTTCTGAATATAACTGGAAAATAAATCTATTAACTATAAATTTTATTTTCTGCTGTTTATAAAGTATAATCATAGAATAAGAATCTTTTAATCAAAATGTTCCAACAGAAAAATGCTACTGTTTAGACTGATATTCACACATAGTATTACTTTATTTTGACAGTATTAATAATACTTTGAAAAGATTTTAAGATTACATAAATAACTATTCTCCATAAATAAGTAATCACTTCCAATTTCTGTTAATTTTTGTTGCTGGTATAATATGAGATTACAAAATATTAAATCTCAAATATCTCATCAATATAATTTATAAGAAAAGTTGCAATAAATAGATTTTTCAGCCTTATGCAATTGTGTAGTCCTATTTAGATCAAAATGAACTAATCTCTTCATAAATCCATTTCCCACTAAAAACATTACAAAATAACTAACTAAAACTCATAAAAATAAAATTGCTTTGACAAAAATTTCCAGTCATATCTAAATTTTGCTTTGAATATTGCATAAAAGTCGTTTATATTAATTAATTATTTCACATTTTAATTTCTAATTGTTTTGCAGTTTGATATATAAAGGTAGTTTTATACATTACATTGAGGTGCAATCAGATGGTGTTGCAGCAGAATGTAAACCATGAAATTATTATTCTACATTTGATTGGTATGATTTAAACTTTCTTTGAAAAGTAATTTATATGTATATAGCATATTCAATATTTTTCTATCATTTATAGAATATTTCTTTAGTGTATATACATTATTTTAGATATATAGCTCATTGGTATTTTATTATTATTCAAGAAGAAAATCATGAAACAAAACTTTCAATCAATTTTATGAATTATTTTTTATTGCAAAATCTAAATTACAATTCATTTATGATACATTTAGTCATTAAATAAACGACTTTTATTTAAGATTTTGATAGGTATTTGCTCTAATACATTATCATTTGCAAATAATTAATCTAAACTTGCTTTCTTTTGCCAATTCTCTATTTATATTTTTGATTACTAAAGACTGATTTTTTGTACCTTGGTATTTATTGGAATGTTTTGTTCTGGTTTTAAATATCTTGAACGTTTCAAAATTATTTATGGACCTAGTAATTATTGACTGCAGTAAGAAAATCTCATCAATTTTTTTGAGCAATTAAATTTAACAGTATAGTTATATATTTTTATTTTCTCATTATCTTATTTATCAATGTTCCTGCTTTAAAATTTAACTTGTTTAGAAACAATTTATTCATTAAATTAACTTTTATGTGCCAACAATATTAACATTAAATTTCTTATCTCTTGATTATTTATATTTAAAATTCTAAATCTACCACTTAGAAGTTATATTAAAATAATCAAGTGGTTTATTGCTTAGGAGTTCATATGAAGTTAAAGCATTAATTCTATGGATCTTCAGTTCTAAGGTTCATCCACTGCGCTAACTCCTGTAGATTAACAGAGGGGTTTGGGTTACTTTTTAATATTAACTAAAATATTATTATATATGAATTCATCATATTAATCTACTAAGAATATTTACTCTGTATTATTTCTTCCTACTTTTTTTAATTATGAGTAAAATTATATATATGTGAAGTCTAGCTCTTAATTAAATCATCTTTTTCCATTATAATTTTTTAGTTGAAAAGTTAACCAATTGAATTGATAAAACTGTTATATGGTACACAATAATATGTGTGTGCACAAATATATATTAAGTTTAAAGGAAAAGTAGAAATAAATACAAACATTTTTTAAATATTTTTCTACATTCACTGGGAATAATAAGGGTTAAATAACTGAATTAAAACAGATTTTTTTTTAATTTTTTTTTTTTTTAAAAAAAAGGTTAAATAAATATTCTGATTTTTAAATTTAAAAACAAGCAGGGTTTATTTTTGAAATCTTTTAATTAAAACTTATATAAAATATCTATTTTTTAATTAATGCTTGTGTGCATTTCTGTTATCTATTTTTAAAAATCTTTGATAAGATTTCCAAATGTAGCTTTTTAATTAAAAAGTGTTTTTGGGGGGATTAAAATTGTTTCCAATCAAGAGAGATAAGAAAAAAAAGTTTTTAAATTAATGATGTTGACACCTCAGTAATCCAAGACTAAATGGTTTGGATAAAAATATTTCAGTTTTGGCTTTAATATTTCTGAGAAGTGGTTAGGGAGAAGAGCTAGCTGCAAAGTTGACTAAAATATTTTGTGAAGAGTTGGTAACTGTAGCAGAATGGCTACAGTAAAGCTAGCTGCAGAGATGGCTGGCAGAATTAGATAGTTACCATGAGATGTAGCTGAAGTCAAGGCAGGAGATCCAGCAGCAGCCTATCAGTTCAATGGTGGAGTTTGAATTCATGTGGAGGAAAATGAACCACTTTGTATTGAAATTCAATCTTAAGTGTTCTGGAAGACATCTTGCCAATCCTGAACAGAAGGAAGCTCATGGCATGCCAACAAATCATCTGAATTGTACCTCTTCATGATGCTGATAATTGTCTGGACTATTTTTCTAATGATGATAATCACAAAAACCAAACTTACCAAGAGAAAGCTTGTAGAATTGGTATATGTATGCTATTTCAACTATATGCAGAGAGAAGCAAGGATAAACATACATACAAAAGTGAGTTATAAATAATTCATTTAAAAGACATTTCTAATGTTTAATTTAAAGATGTTATAATTAGTTAAATGCAACTTATGATAGCGTTATATATAATAATGAAATTTTAAATAATTTCTTTGGTTTAAAATGACATTTGAATCTACAATTTAAAATAAAACAAGTAATAATTTGCTAGAGTCAAGCATCTAAAAGAAAGAATCAATCCAAAGATGATTTAATGTTTTTACAGAAATTGTTTTTAGTAGTTTCTTAAAAAAATGACATTAAAAAATATAACTTGAAATGCAAATGGTATTGCTTGAATTATAATTAAATCAAGATTAATTGACCATTGTGTTTTAGACTATGAAAGAAAGAGACATTTTAAATTTCAAGAACTTTTATCTAACTGTAACTTGATAGAAAATATATATAATTTTTTTTAAAACAAACTAAACAAAAGAAGTTTATGTATTTTCAATAAAGTATAATTGTGAAAATAATTTTTAATAATTGTATTGTATCAAATTACATCAAAGCTTGTCAAATAGGACATATATGTAAAATTTAATCATTTTTTGCCATTATTGAATATCAATTGAAATATAGTATTATAAATCATGTCAGTGCGCATATATATATATATGTGAACCACCATGTAATAACTTGAATTTTGTATTATCAATTGAAATATATTGTGTTATAAATCGTGTCAGTGCACACACATATATGTAAATCACCATGTAATAACTTGAATTTTGTATTAATCACATATATGTAAATCACAATGTGATAATTTATTATTGTATGCCAATCAAAATCAGAAGGATTAATTGATATGCATACCCTTATTCTAGACCTTAATATCATTTTTTTTAATTATTAATAAACTTGTGTTCAATTATGAAAATTATTCCAGTGGTTCTAAATATTTTTAGAATATGTTTCCATCATCTCTTGGTCACAGTAATAGAGCTTGTGTTCTTCTGAGCTAATTTGTGCAATAATGGCTAATATATAAATGGGAATGTATATTAGTGCTTTTGGGGCATCCAGCGATGATCAATCATTATCCTGGTGTTGGTGCATAAGACTATATTCTTTAAAGCTCCTGCACTATTCTATTTTAATTGTCTTATTAGAAGTTCATTGTTGGCCAGTATATGTGACCAGAGCATTGATGATGATCAGGATGTTTTAATGTTCTTTTCTGATTTATTATTATGTATTCTGATGGATGAGCACTTGGTGCATCCAAATTAATGATTAAATAATTGCCCCAAGCTGGAAAAGGCTTAGTAGTTAGCCTGGTTTACAGAATACCCATTTCCAATCGTCATAAGATTGACTGTTCTTTTGATGGATCATTCATGATGCTGAATGGTTGGTGTTTTGAGTATTAGTATTACTTACTTTTTGATAATGCTGTTGATATATAATTGATTATGATTATAGTTGCTCTAAGGAGTTAACTGATCTAGCTGGCTGATCTCTCAGAGATTCTCTAATCTCATGCTCTTTTTAATATATAACATTGCTTATATATTCTTTGGATGTTAAACATTACCTTAACATTTTTAATAATATCTTACTTAAATATACTTTTTTGTAAATTTTAATATTTTATTTACTTGGGGTGGATGATGACCTGCCATTATTCCAAGGATGATCACCTTCACCAAAATTATTCCTTGACCTCCATTATGTTACAATATATATATATTTGTATATATCTCCAACTCTATATCACAAAATATTAAGTTTTATCTTTTCTCAGTTGAAATAACTTTCTTTTAATTGACAATGGTTTTTGGAGAGCAAATCCTCATTTCTATTTACTGAACTTCATTTTTCAATTTGAGTAATTGTTTAATTTTTGAGACATGTTTTGTATACATATATAGTTTTCTGTTATTTTTGCTGTTGAAGTTATTAAATTCATAGAAAAAATTGCTTTTACAAATAATATTTATTGTTGTAAAAAAGTTAATTTATTTATAAACACAAATTATTTTTAGATATAACATGATATAATTTGAAAACTTTGTCATTTCTGTAATTGTCAACTTATTGATCAATTATATTTTTAATTGAGCAACTTTTTTTTTTTGAACATGGTTAAAGCAGGAAATAATCAGTTTATAGAAATCAGAAAATTAATTATATATTTATTTTTATCTAATATGGTTGTATAATTTTCGAAAACTGAAGAATTCTAAATATTCTTAAAGATAAATTGCATGATAGATTTTTAAAAAATAGGAGAAAAAAATAAATAAAGCAGAAAATCTTGTGTATGTATAATCATCTAATAGATAATTACCATGTTATTATGGTATAGATTCTATTGTGATGCAGTGTTATTTTTTACACAATGCAATAGAAAGGTGGTTGGTTAAAAGCATTTTGGCTATGTCTTTGATGGCATTAAATGTCATCATTGTCATTTGTCAATAGCCTCTATCTATTAATAATTATGTTTCTATTGATCACTATGCCTCTATCTATTAATAGTTATCTTTCTATTGATCACTATGATTTTATGAACTTTCTCTTCTATAGATAATTACCATTTAGATTTGAATACTTTGGAAGATTAACCAGGTGATTTCTGCAGTTATTTTATGTTTTATATTTATTGTAACACATTTCCATCTCCTATAATTAATTTCTTTATTTTCTATTAGGAATTGAAATAACTTTTTTTTTACCAGCAGTCTATTTTATCAAACAGGCATATAATAAAATTTTTTTTTGAAAAAGACCACAAAAACTAATGAAACTTAAAGATGATAGTCAGACAAAATGAGGGGGTTCTCTCTTTTGTTTAAAATTGTTATATTTGTTGAACATGCACTCTTGAGTTCAATAAAAATAAATTTAAAATCTGTGTTTTTATTTAAAATATTTTTATTCCAAAAATATTTACACTTTATATACTCTTGATTGATGTTGTATCTTACAAAACATCAAAATCATCACCCTGAAAAAAAGAAAAAAAAATAGTGAAATTTATTCTATATAAAAGATGAAAATAAATAAATGACAACAATCTTACCATTTCATTATAATCTAATACTTTTTTTCTAATAGAAGATGTGTCAACCCAAGTGATAAAATCTTCAGTGTTTCTTGAACATTAAAAAGAAAATAAATAACTTATTTATCCTTTGAAATAGTAAATATATATATATATATTGTACCCTCACTTCTCGATATATGATATAATTTAAAATATGACTAGCTCAATTAAATCATTATGCTCAGCTAAAATATGTACAACTATCTTTAATATATTTTATAATATTATAACTTATCAAATTTATTACAAACTTATCAAAATTAATATAGTTCAATATTATGTACTAATTAAATAAATATTTACTAAAAATCATGAGACTGTGAAGTGAAGTTACAATTGGTAATTAGATTTACATTGAATCAATGTCTTTCCAAGACATTGTCTC
Organism: Epiperipatus broadwayi; assembly: GCA_028023455.1. Taxonomy (NCBI): domain Eukaryota; kingdom Metazoa; phylum Onychophora; class Udeonychophora; order Euonychophora; family Peripatidae; genus Epiperipatus; species Epiperipatus broadwayi. The sequence continues at coordinate 1,604,065 of JAQFVV010000103.1, forward strand.
AATGGCATAAGAATACTATTACCTCTTTATTATTTCATTACTAACTCTACTGCATTCTTATGACTTTTATAAAAGAACTATCTTTAATAATAATAGATAAATAAATCTCAAACTTTTGTTAAGGAAATATAATTAAAAACGATCTCAGGTTCTTCTAATTATCTTAAAGTAATAATACTTCATGTAGATAGGAATGATAAGGGATTTAATATCAAACCTAAATACACCTAACTTATTCTAATAATAATCACTAACAATAATAATCTTTAGTGTATATCTTAATCTTATCTATTCTATTATACCATTAATCATCAAGAAAATAAGTAAATCATATACATGTCTTTCATTTCCATATAGTATCTTAATTTTAAAATATACCAAAAATATTATAATTTAACAATCTGTGGCAATAAATAATATTATACTCTTATATTGTGCATTATAATTACTTTATGACCATTGTAATATTATATGTTAATGTCAATCAATTCCTATAAATTATATTAAGAAAATATTGTGTTTCTTTCTCAAATAATAAAATAATAAATTCATATTGTGCAAATATTATGTACATTCAAATTATCTGTTGTCAAATGCTGTGGTGTAAAATAATGAATTCAACACATCTTTTAAACAACTTAACAAATTTATTTACATTAACTTTAACAAGTAACTTATTTACACTATTTACATTACACATGGAACTAAAGAAAATAAACAAAAATAAGAAAATAATAATACAAGTTTTTTACACTGTTACTATTTCCATAATCATAAGTAGATAATTTATACATTTATTAAATGTTCTATCAATAACATTTAATTAAGTTTATGACTTTAATTTTAATAAATATCATTTGTCATTAATTAATACAAGAAAAGGTTTTATGTAAGATATCATTCATGTAGCATGTATGTAAATAAACAAACTTTAATAATTAAAAATGCTATTTCACTTAAGTCTTACTGTTATTTATATTATAATGTATTAGGATGTATTACATTTACCATTAGTATTACTCAAATATTAATTAATGTATAAACTGATATAACTTTGTAGTATAACAACAATTGTTGATTATCACCGTTTATTTCATTCCAATATAATATCATACTACATGTCTTATCAAAATATGCAATACGTATATGTACTTTTAAAAATAATATTTTAAATTATTCAATAATTTCAATTTTTATAAAGTATAATGTTAAATAAAATTCTATGATTCTTTTCCATTTTAATTATTACACTTTTTTACTTGTTATTCTTATTCCTTCCTAATAAACTTCTATCTACAAAAGTCATTTTAACCTTATTTAATTCCAGAAAAAATACAAATGACCAATTTTAAAAAACAAAATAATAACGATCCAAACTCTCTTATACCTTATCCTCTATATACAATAAGCCTTCAATCAAGATATAAATTTCTATGTAAAATTAACTTACTTATCTAATAAAAATAAAAAAAAAAAATATAGATTTTATATACTTCTTACTAACTTGAAAAGAAAAATAAATAACTTACACTAATAATATATCTAATTCCTAATATTGTAACAGAAACATTAAAATTTATTCACGAAAGAATCATATAATTATTTCTAGGTTCTCATATTACGTTGTACTAAATTTATATCATCAATTTAAAATATGCATATTAAAATAAAACTGCTATTACTAATGTTATGCGTGTATATTATTTAAATATTACTACATTCATTCAATAATCATATAACATTTGGTTGATCTAAAGAAAACATAGTAAATACATCAAATTATTATTATTATTACACAATTTTTACCATAAATGATACTTCAATGTACAGTCCGTCACACGATGTCCTCCAAGATTTCAGTTTTACAAAATAATTTCACATTTACACTCAACAATTATTCTTTAAAATATTACGTGTTGTATAATTATAAAATAAACTTTATGCAATAAAAAATTATATTAATATTTAGTTATTACTTTTAAAAAAATGTAAATGTACCTTTCCTATCTTTCAATAAATTAATAATTAATTAAATATTTATGTTAGTTAATAAATAAAACATATTACATAACATCCAACGGTGTCTTCTTCCAGCTATAATTGTTCTTTTTCCTAGGCACAAATTTTCACCAAACATTACTTCCTTTTCCGGTACATCACGTGTTTTTTAAAAGTTTTTATGGAATAAATGAAAACGTTCTTTTTTTTTAAAAAAATAAATAAAATAAAAGTCAGTTCCATCATAAGAAGAAAATAATAATTAAAATAGTTTATAGGATCCGTATTCATTTCTTTAAGGAAAAATTATTTAAAAGTTATTATTTTTAGAATTAGTCAATAGTTTATAAAGTTCTTGTTTAATTATTTTAATTGATTTGGATATCCACGTATATTTGCGCATTCCGTAACAGATATTTAGGTAAGATTATTTTTAGAGTCTTCTATACGACCAGCGTTCAGACTTTAATAATATCATAATTTTTATTTATAGGTATTTCTTTACCTGTTAAATTTCCAATTTATTTGCCTTTTAAAACTATTAAAATGTAGTCTTTTAAACCATAAAGACTTAACAAGGCAAATATTTATACAATTACTGTTACATATTATATCTTTACCAAGATATATATTTAAATTTATAATTTACAAATACTTGCTTCATAAAGAAGTATTTCTCATTTTTTCAAATATCTATTTTATAAAATTAACTACCATTAACTTTTAAATTTATACAAAGTCCAACGTATTACTGTTATGCATCTAATAACTCTCCTAGTTAATCCAGCGTCCATTAAATTTTTAGTATAAAGTCTCCAATACATTTTATCCTTATACGATGTCCTCATGATTATTTGATAGTAAATTGAGCTTCAATAGGAAAACGATCAATAGGGAACTATAATAAATTAACACTGCATATTTATCGGTAACTTTTATAAATTATTTTTAAAAAACTACTCTCTTATAATTTTCAAACGATTTTTAGAGCGTCTATAATTACTTAGCTATTTCTAATAGCATCCTTTACTTTAAGAATTTCAATCACAAGTCCCCTCCGAACAATTGAACCTTGGTTTTATACCGGAAGAAAACTCCCACTTGATTGGTGAATTAAACAATCGACTTGCTAGCTTATTTACATATTTTACCAACAAGACAGAATTAAAAATAAATAATGACTTATTTAATATTTATTATTTATCACATTATTAAATTCTTAAATCAATATTCATCGTTTATTTAAATCCATTAAACATTTTTTTAAAATATACTTTCTTACTTTATTTCACTTTTAACTTTTATAAGATTATTTTTATAAACAAATTAAGTCTATTTTTATTCGTTATGTTTTTAAGCAGTATTTTAAAAATCAGATTTAATATTTCACATTAATTATTTTTACTTTTATCTCATGATAGCCAATATAATATTTATAAATTTTATAACAGAATTTTTAAAATAGCTTTGCAACTTTACTAAAAAAAACTCCCAAGCATGTGTGTATGTGTCTAACTAACATCTGTTTTACAACAGAGCTACAGACGCTTGTAATAATCTAAAAATAAACTAACAATTCATTTTTTAAAAATAAATATTTTTAAAATAAATAATATCTTATAACAACTTTTAAAATAATAATTCGATATTATTAAAATCAAATATTAATCTTCTATTATGTAATACTAATAATTAAAATATTTATATTCATTTATTAAATATTAATTTTTATCAACAATAAATATATGCATTTAATTTTAACTTGTCTTTTTAAAACTTTAACTTTAAACATTTATTTATTAAATTTATTAATGCAGTATTGCTTATGGCCAGTTTTCCCAACCATATATCATTATCATTCCCATTGAAACGTCTCTCTCAAACATCAGCACAATTTTCACATATCAAATACTCATGAATTACTTTAGTTACACTTTTTAAAAGATTGTTATAAACAAAATTAACATCATATAGTTAAATATATCTTAAATTTAAAATTTTTTAAATAGATTGATACAACAATTTATGGAGACCCATACAAAAGGGCACAATATATATATATAACATTATGAGGATATATATAAGTACACATTAAACATTAGTATAAATAAACAAAATGTATGAAGAAGGAAAAATAAACTTGATCAAATAGACAACTATAAGAGAGTTATTCAACTTTCTAAATGTATGCTGGAAGATTTTATTCACACTAATTCAAATAAATAATTATATTAACAGCTTTATCAGAGAATAAGGACATTGCCTTAATTACTTGTAAACAGAATTTATTATTTCGTTACTAAAACATATATAATTCAGTGTTAAATTTTCAATAAACTTTTAGCTTACTAAAATTGTGTTTACTGATTTTGTTAATCTTTATGCTTATTAAAGTCTGGATTTTAAGTTTTTAAAAAAAATCATTATATTATAATAAGAGTATAAGCTAATTAATCAAAGGACACTAAATAATAATATACCCAGACTAATTTCTGGTTAAAAGTCCCCAATAAAGAGTATCAGACTTTATATTCACACGATGCTTTGAAATGATTCACCAAATAAAATGATTGTCATTAACCTAAATGAGCATTTCTTTTCACAAGATAGAATTTGATACAACTATATTAAATTCCTCTAACCCAAGTGTTGATGGGTATGACTGTTATATAGCTAATAATATGATTTATAACCACTATCCTCGTAATTTTTTTCACAATAAAGTGAAAAACTGGTCAAAATAAAAATTCACATCACTATATAACAAGTAATCAATATGATCACATATTTTCTCATGCTTTTTAATTTTTATTAACATTGCTGATTAAATAATAAAATTTATATATTAATACTTGGCTTAAGTTAGTCATATACATGATTTAGTGCATTTGTGATAATTTTATTATTCTAGTGAAATGCCATAATTTATATTAAGAATTCAAAGTTTTATATTCTATGCAGTATAGAATCACATGTAAATAGTGTCTAGAAAAATATATTATTTTTGGAGAAAAGTTTCTAAGTTCTTTAAGATATAATCTGTCTCAATCATTCAAGACTGGTTCTCATAGATTTAATAATATTTAAATAAAGTGACTGAGGAAGCTAGTATGATGCCACTTTCATGTTCCCCAAATCAATATAAGATTGTATTGCCTGATGAATTGGAGCATTGTCATTTTGAAGAATATTCTTATTTTTCTCTTTTACTTTCTTTGCATTCCTTCAATATTCTTATATATTGTGTACAATAACTCCCCTCATATACACTTTAATGCAAATTTTTTTTTAATGATTCCTTTAATGCAAATTTTTTTTTAATGATTCCTTTATTTTCCTGACAGTTTAGACTGTCCTGCAGTCTTCATCAGAGCAATCTTAATCTCCTCTATCGTTTAAAATAACTGATTTTTTCCCCCCTAAATCAGTTATTTTAAAAGGTAGAGGAGCTGACTGTCAGGAAAATAAAGGAATCATTAAAAAAAAAATTTGCATCAAAGTGTATAAGAAAAGAGTTATTGTAAGCAATATGTATGAATATCTTGAAGAATAATCAGGAAACAATGTTTTCACTACAAAAATGAAATATCTTTCAAAATTTTCAATATATAGATGAGACAATCCCCAGATTTCATTTTTCCTTCACTAATAGATGCAAATTATTCTTTACACATTTGATTTAAACAATGAATAATTAATCAATTTTGGATACCAATGATCCAGTCAATGGAGTAACAATAATACAATCCTTTAAATTTGGATAAATCTGATAGTTCTTCCCAATGTCTTATGATACTATCATCACATTCCTGTTAAATGTTTTTTATCACATCCTTTGGATGATAACCATAAACAAAAACATAATGGTGGTAAATATTTCTCATTATTTTGATGCACAAATTAAAAAATCAATAAGATTCATTAACTCCATAGTATTGCCAAGTCTTCAGATTTTTTTTTTTATAAAAAGCTCATTTAAACTTATTTTACTATCAGCAACTGTTAAATTAATGATTGAAATTAAGTGCAGTTATCTGAATTAATAATTAGTTATTCAGTTAAATATTTATATGTAATTTAAAAAATTCTGCAAGATATGAATCCACAGCTCATATATTTCATTTTTTTACATTATCTATATATTTATAAAATGATGATAATCATTAAAACCAAAATTTCTGAAATATAATTGATATGCACATATTTCCACTTGGAAAGCTAGTTGACAGTGTGAATAGCCACAAGAATCTTTTATAAATAAATAAGAGCAAGTGATTAAAAATTATAATGTTGATTATTGAATTTTAAATAATAATAATGGAAATAAATTGATACAAAACTTAATAGAATTTTTGCCCAAGGCAATATATTAGTCTGATAAAAAAAAGCAAATGATTTAATGTTGGAATGTCCAGTAAAATATTTCTGAATATTGCCAACACTTCATATAAACATATGAGAATTTCTAATTTTTCAAAAGGAAATTAATAAAAACCCATGGTCTGCAACTGTGAAATAGATTGCTACTGGAATTGAAAAATCAATAAAATTTAAATATTTCTAAAATTATTAAATAGTTCTTGAAATTTTGCATTATTTAAGTATATATGGAACCGGATACTTTATCCGCTTTCAAAATTCCATCGCCAAAATAAAACTAACTTTGATTTTTTGTATATATAGTTGTTTTTTTTTTTTAAAAAAGTGTGATTTTTCTTTTGACATTTTTTTAAATCAAATTGTAAAAACATTCTAATTTGAAAAGTTTTAATCTTTTGAGAAAGCTTTTAATTTTGGAAAGTTTTAATTTCATTCCTATTTCTTTTATTTTAATTGTAATCTAATTTTAATTTAAGTTTACAAAGAAAAACAGGCTTAATTTTTGCAATTAGTTTTTTTAAAAATTAATTTTGGTTAAGATAGGAACCCTGGTCAGATTTTTAATCAAGACTAAGTCTGAGATAGAGATTTGCCACGGGCAAAAGCTTCTAATCACAGATGACGTGGAAGATAAGAGTGCATATAAATAATCCTAGGATTTCAGACTAATTATTATTCTACTATTCATGTTTATTCTGCTTGGTAAATATAATCTTTTGCTGTGCTGCTTTATATTTTAAAGATTGCTGTCTGCTTATAAGAAATTCTGCTGATATCATACTATGGACCACTATTTGCTAAATAGTGTTACTCTCTGCAGAATGCCAAAATTACCCACCATGAGGAATCTTTTCTACAACATGCAGTGCTAAATCAACCCGAAGATGGACCCTGGATCTCAAGTTGTTCTTTCAATATCATGATGTAAAAGTCTGACCAAGAACTGATCCCTAAGATTGCCTCCAGCCTCCTGAACATATATATGGAAACCAAAAGCTTCATAGAAACTTTCAAATGAAATAAACTGTGCACTGTTGAAAGCCATTCGCTGAACCTAACTTTATGCCTCGAGGTAAAATGTTTTCATTTTCTAACCATGGTTTAAATCTCTTAGTCTCAGCTTAATTTTAAAAGAAACCACTCTTTATAATACATTTTGCTTATTCAATTTAAATACCTTTATGTATTTTTCTTATTATAGTGTGTATTGGAATCTTAGTTTTAAGATTCCATATTTTTAAATTTATTTGTCCGAGTGTATTGTGAGTTTAGATTTTATAGTTATTGTCTCTCTTTTTATATTACTAATCCTTGATAAATACTTGGGCATATATTAGTAATTTTCTTTTAGCTCACTTGTCCCCTTTTTGTTATACTGTAATTAAATTAGCTAAGTTTAGTTTGTGTTTCCTGCAGACCATAAATCTTTTGGCTGGCAGTTTATTGTTGTTTTTCCTAAATCGGAGATTTTGTTTTCTTCTATTTAAGTTTACGCATAATCGTAATCATCTTGGGTCAACCTTGGTAATCTTGAACGTAATTTATCATGAGCTGTTCTGCAGACATATGACATTCTTGGTCCCGATGCCTTATTCCGGGCCAAGGAAAGCTTGCCTGTGCTGTTTCATTGTATTCCTTGCAACACTGCTTTATTTTTGAAATCTTCAAATAGGAAAACTGGAATTGGTTTTTATAAACTGCTGGCAGAAGATAATATAAATCCCTCTTTTTTAAATCATAGGTGAGAAAACGAACTTATCTGCCAGGGGATTTAATGTTTTCAATACTCTCATACACTTTCTGATAAATACGCCAGTAAAATCTAGATCAAAACTGTCATATTTTGTTTGCCTGAGATTTTTGCTTAAATTTAATAACCTTTAAAATTAGTTAGGCTAATGTTTATCTTGGTCTTCTGTTTTCAATTGTCTGAACAATCTTAAAGATCTCTTTTTCTCCCTGGGTCTAGCTAATAGCATTCATCATCATCAACTCTTGATCACTGTAAATCAAATTTTCTAGGTTGTTAGGGGCTTAGTAGTGTCCTCAGTGATCAAAAGAAGATAGAAGTGACCAGTACAACATATTTCATATAAAATGTGAGTTTTCATGATTTAGTTTTCATTTAAAATGTGTATCCAAACTTTTAATGTCTCTGGTTCACACTGGGAAAATATGAGTTGTCTTGGACCACATTTTAAATATATAAATATTAGGAAAAACTGATAAGCAAAGAAAGAGATCTGTGCATAATTTTCATGATATCCAAGCAAAAAAGTGCTTAAATAATAATCCAAATTATCAATGATAAATTTAGGGAGTCTTTTAAAATCATCAAGCAGGTTTTAAGTTTGTGATCACTAATAAAGAAAAATGTATATATTCAAATAAAAAAACATCTAAATAAAAAAACATCATCAGTATTTTTTTTAATTATAAAAGTAAATGAGATAAATAAAATTAGATGGATATTTGAAATTGTGTGTATACTGTATCTATTTTAATCACATAGTGACAAGTAATAACACAAAAATCTCGTGTTTTAAATAAGTTTATCCTCAGGCCACAGGTTGGCCATCCTTGATTTAAAAGATTGGCTTAAAACTAATGTAGATGATAATTTTTTTCACAGAAACTTTAAAATTAATGATAAAAAATACAAAGGAATTTATACAATTCCAAATTACCTGGTCACTAAAAATGCTGGATCGGTAATTACTTCAGGTCCCACTCTAATATCTTTTTTTTAATAGTTAAAAAAACATAAATGATTTGTTAAAACTATGCTTGAATGTAGTAATTACTGTGTGATTAAATAAATATGCTCTTATCTAGTTCTCAGCTCCATCATATTATAACTATCTACCAGAAGAGGAACTCAAACCACTCTTAAAAATTTATGCATGCATTTTTTAAATAATCTTTGCTGGTCAGGTAAGCTAGAGATATCAAAAATCTGTTTAAAACTTTTAAAATTATAATACTAAGTTAATATTGCATTTATTGAAAATAGAAAAACAAAATTTTCTAGAGCCAAGCTGAAATCTTATACACCTGGGTCTCGTTTTATGCAGATTATTTTAATGCAATTTTGAAGTTATGTGATTCATGTTTCTTATTAATATCTTTCATATTTCACTATATTTATTAGATATCAAAAAATTTAAATTATTAATAACTTATTTTGATTTAAAATCCTTTTTTTTTTTAAAAAAAAAATATAACGTTATATTAGCAGCTAACGTGAATATGGCCTGAAGCTGTATTTAGAACTTAGCTTCTATGTAAATAACCTATTTATACTAATGAGTAAATAATAATAATAGATTTATACTTACATATAAAAATATCGCAATAAATATTCAAAAACATTTAAACTTTTAAAATGTATTTTGTTATATATAACAGAAACAAATAATCTTTTAGATTTTTAAGATAAAAAATGAAGATTTTATAAACTGAAAATAATCTTTCTAATGATAATGTATAATCTTTTTGTTTTGATTACGATCTCATTTTTTTAATATAGAAACAGAAAACCATTACCGCAGTACAAGACTGAAAATGGCGCTAGTTGTACATCACATCACGAATAAAAATAAAGTGGCTAACAGGTTTCTCTGGGCATAATTGCTGAGAGATTCTTGACTTCGTTTAAGGAGAAGCCACAATACATCACATCACATCGAATCTGATTTCTTACCAGTTTACAAACGAATGCTAACTGTAATGATTAAAATATGTATGAAAAATGTAAAATTAAATACTGTAGTAATAAAAAAAGTTTGTCTTGTATTAATTTTTTTCAAATATTTGAAATTTTTTATTAGTCATACTTTATTTGCTTATTTTTTTAATGCGAATTTTAAAGTAATTTTTCCTCGTTGCTTTGCTTTTATGCGAATTCTGAAAATTACAGCACCTATCCCCCATTTTTCAAGGTAAATTAAGTATTTTTGTGCGGTTTTTTTAATGCGGGTTTTCCGTGGAACCCTATCTACCGCATAAAACGAGACCCAGGTGTACTAATTTTTATTATAGAATTTTGATGAATATTACAAAAATGTAGTTAACTGCAAAAGATTAATATATGCAAAAACACTTCTAACTTGAAATTAAATGTCAGATTCACAAGAAAAAATATTTGTAAATGAGTTTTCATTTAAAAATGACTGGTTTTTTATGAATGTTATGATTAGAAGTGATAATGTCAAAAGCATAATAATTGGTCAATAAATGACTGAATATAGGTCAAATAATCAGACAAATCATTTACACTTCTTTCCACAATGGCTTAATGACCATCAAAATAAGTCAATTAATTAAACTATTTTCTCCCAAATGAAAATATGCTAATTAAACTATTATGCTTTGGTTAGCCATGATTCTGCATAAAACAATAGTTATATATAGAGTTCACAAAACAAACTCTTAACAAGCTTTGAGAATACCCTCAACCCCAGACCGGTTTTTCTGCATCTAGCGTCGTCAGTGAGGTGTTACGATATTCATTAGATTAAAAATACTAGGACTAGCCCAGCACTTTATCTAAGGTATAACTATTGAGAAGAAAATCTGAAACTTTCAGGCATCTATATGTCTAAAAATCCAGCTATCTAACTCAAATAGCCACTGACGACGCTAGATGCAGAAACTGGTCTGGGGTTGAGGGTATTCTCAAAGCTTGTTAAGAGTTTGTTTTCCGAACTCTATATATAACATTTGTAACACGAGCTTTATTAAAATTAGGTCATGTGACATCTGACTTTATTTTTTTATCAATTTATTTTTTGCTACTAAGGCTTTGGCGATTTTATATTGCTAGAGCTATTAATATATGATGTATCTGAACTTAGTTCAGTCCCATATGGCTATTTGAGTTAGATAACTGGATTTTTAGACATATAGATGTCTGAAAATTTCAGATTTTCTTCTCAATAGTTATACATTAGATAAAGTGCTGGGCTAGTCCTAGTATTTTTAATCTAATGAATATCCTAACACCTCACTGACGATGCAAGATGCAGAAACCGGTCTGGGGTTGAGGGTATTCTCAAAGCTTGTTAAGAGTTTGTTTTGCGAACTCTATATATAACATTTGTAACACGAGCTTTATTAAAATTAGGTCATGTGACATCTGACTTGATTTTTTTAATCAAACAATATAGTTATATATTATTTGAATGTGCTAAGAGATGAATCATTTCATAATGCAATCATTTCAAAACCTTTCTGTCATATTCCAAGATAACAATGTTCTAATTCATAGATGCTATCCAGCCAAACATTTGAAAAACAAGGATTGTTAAAAAAATCTTCAATGGCCTCTCTAATATTATAATTGGAATATTATTGAACATTTACTGGTTATTTTTATACAATGAATGATATTGATAATTTCTATTGTTAGCTTACAAAGAACATAAATCTGTTTTTAATATGGAATTATATTACTTTTTTTTTCTAAAATAAAGACAGGTAATAATGTGACCTTATTTTTAGACTTACAGTCTGAAGTTTTATTTTTTGAAATTCAATGTTTTCTGAAACTAAGCAGTCTTTTACATAATTGATCAAGACATAGACTAGGTTGAATAGGTCAGGAAAAAGCTTTGAGATATGTTAAATGAAGATAAGGAGAATGATATCAAAGGCAACTTAAATCTTTCATGATAGTCTACTGCAGGGTAAAGAAGGGCCATTGCAAGCCTCAAAAATAGAATGCATAAATTGGACTTTGTGAGTATTGGATTTTTTTTATGCAAAGAATTTCCCACTGATATTATTCAAAGATCTATTAATCAGAGAGGATGCTTATCCTTTACTAAAGATGAAAAAGGTTTGTTTATTAAAGTTAGGCATATTACAATAGTTATTTAAAATAAATTACATGTTTAAGAAATATGGAATAATGAAAGAATTACGGTGCATGAAGTAAAAATTAATATATTAGCATAAATCAAAATAATTACATTGTTGAATTGTTTGATTTCGCAACTCATTATCAAAAACACATAGAAGCCAATTTCAGGAAGTGTTATATGGCTGAGTAAATTTATTCCTAAAATGTTTTGTAATACCTTAATTTTAACTTCAACTAGTAATGATCCATTTCTGTAAATAAGATATAAACATTATAAGTAGGAATGAGACTGGCATGAGAAGTTCATAGTTATACAGCATAACTTGTTACAATTTGTTATAATGTTACATGTTGTTTTAAATGAAATGTCTTGCTATAATATATTGAATAATTAGTTGTATTGGCAGAGATTTATTTTCAGTGTATAGTTATGAAATCAAACTTATTGCAAATATCTTTTATCATTTGGTTTTGGCATTTATAATTGAATATATATTGTAGCTATAACAAATCCAATGCAGCTCAGAATGATTACACTACAACCCTGCAAAGATAAAAAAAAAATAATTGTTTAATAAATACTCCTGTGAGCCAACTAATAAATATACAAACTGCCTAATGGTTAAAAGAAAAATTAATTCATGCACATTATTAAAGATTAAGTATTACTTTGTAATATGTCAGAAACAAGGGAATGATAATAATACTGTAAAGGAAAAATGTTTTTGATATGCAAAAGAATTATGTAGTTTTAAAAAAATATATTTAATTTGAACCTGTTCTACTTTCCTTTTCCGAACTGAATTTTAAATAAAATTTCCCATATTTCTACAGTAAAATTAAATGGCAAATCTAAAAATAAGATTAAAGTTTTGGAATTGACAATATTTTAGAAGAAGTAATTAAAAATTTTAAAGTCTGCAGTGAATTTTTCTTCTTTTTATGTTACGAAATGTAAATTGAAAGGGAAAAGAAAAAAAAAAATTTGTATTTTGTTTTACATATTTATGTATAAAAATCAGAATACAATGTACTAAAATTTGTATCCACAACTTGTTTTGGAGAGAGTAAAGAGGGTATTCTTCTAAAAATATATTTTTGTAATGACGCAAAGGTCATATTTTCCCTAACTGGTGACATATGTTGTTTGAACTACATCAATTGGATATAAATAGGTCTGAAACAAGAAACTAGGCACTCATTCTAATTCTAGGAGCCCAACAGTCCATTCCATATTGCTTTGCATTAGATTGCAGTCTACTATTGAAGCTGTGTTGCTGTGATCCATGCTGAAAAAAGAAAATGCTGATTAAAACTCTTATTCCATTGTAAGCTGTATTTTTACAACAATCAGTATGATGATTTTATTTAGAAGAAATCCATCTACCATGTGTGGCTAGATAACCAAAAATCACATCAGTCAAATTCCTGAAAATGCAATTGGATCCAGAAATTAGCACTGAAGTTTGAAAAATCAGCTCGTGCAATGCCTCTATAATGCTGTGAAAGAAGAAATGGATAGTGCCGTATAAATTACTCAAGACCTACAGATAGTATACCTCATAGAACATCATCAGTGCTGCTGTATTTATTCTCACTAATATCACCAGGGTTCAAGGAAATCATCATCATTGGAAAAACTAAGGAAGACAGCAATAAATTATTAAAGGATGATATCTGAAAAAATCATGGTCCAATATTTAACATGGTAAGATCTTATCATTAGAATTACATTAAGAACTCAAACTTATCTTAAACTTAATATATTTTTTTGTTACTATAATATTGAATATTTTTGTGTATGTATTGATAGTTGCGAGTATATATACAACAAATTTATTTATTCATTATTAATAAATTGTTATTAATAAATTTGCAACTCAATCCAAATATATACTTTTTACACCCATATGCTAGTACACATCCACAGCCCTGAGAAATCATATAATTCACTAGGGGACATGCTAGTATGGTGGTAATAATTGTTCCTTTAAAAACTTTTCCAAAGGTAAACTTTCTTTTTAGGGGGGTTAACACCTTTGAGTTTCTTTTTATTGAAACTGAAAAACAAATAAAATGCTTTTGGGAGTACTTGTACTTTTAAATTATAAATCGTCATCATCAGATTGGTTAATATTATTAACCATTCAACTTATTATTTATTTGAACCAAAGTTTATGGTACATATCTCATTATATATATATCTATAACTTTGATTGCATATATTCCAGATTCAAACCTGTCTACTGTTATATAAAAACCCATACTGTGAAATTTTATCACTACAATATATATATATTTAAATAATTTTAATGTGACACTTTAAACAAAAAAAATAAATAAAAGGATACGTCCTTGTTGAATAAATTGAGTTGCCACAGGTATTCTTTCTGCCATTTGCAGCCTATGCATTACTACAGGAAGACGTCGCCTAAAAATATAAATAAATAATGTTAAAATAGTTTTGGTAAGAAAAAAATTAAATCACAGTGTGGAAATTTTTTTTTACCTGCAAAATGAAGATGCTGTGACTTTATCACATAATTCCAAATTTTCTTTTGTAGGAATTAAACCTATATTATATCTGAAATATAATTAAAATATTTTATTTTAAAGGCATTTTTAATAAATACATTTAATAAAAATCATTATTATTTTAGCCATTTGTAAACAAATATAATCATTGCAACTTCAATTAAAAAAAAAAAGATTGAAGTCCAACTTGCTTGCATATGTAATTAAAAAATAGAAATGTGATTGCACAAACATAATTTCATTGTAGCAGATGACCAATATCATAAGAGATAATATCCAGGATCAATACTAATCTAGATACCTAAAAATATTGAGATAAAATGGAAAGAAAAAATCATAAAAAAAAAATATTAGTATGCAATTCACTGTATAGAATTTACCATAAAGATAAAGTGATGGATTTAAGAGTTTAAAAGTTCCTGGATTAATGTTCAATTTGTTGCTTCTGATACTTGAATGTCACATAATCTGAGCAACTAATTATTTTCACTTTTTTACTATGCTATAAAAAATAAAAGAATTTATTTTAGTACACATTTACTTATCAAGAGAATTAAAAAAAAATCATTAAATTATTTGCAGTAAAACCTCTATATTCACTATCTCAAAATCTACAAATTCAATAACTTGAATTTGAAAAGGTATTAAATAAATAAAAATTAATAAAAAAAAAAATAAAATTTTAATTCACAATGCATGTTGCCTGCATTCATCACAAAAGATCCCAAGAAAGTGGTTGCTATTCTCTGCATAGGCAAGGATGATTAAAATTAATGAATTTAATATAATTTAAGTATTTATCTTTTGTATTTCATTTTCATCATTAGAAGAACAAAAAAGAATAGTAAGTTGGATTTTTTTTAAAGAGAGGCTTGTTGTATCACAGATGTGTATACATACTGCATATAAAAGTTAAAACTATCTATATTATATATGTGTGTGATAAAAATAATGTTTACTAATGTCCACGGATCTTGTCATCTGATGACAAGGGCTTTGAACGTTCCATCATCAGATTTCCATGAAATGGAAGGCTAAAGAGTTGTGAGTTGGAATAGTTTGAAGCCTGTCCATTAAAGTATAAAGATTGGCTATCTTAATATAAAGCTGAATACTGATTATATATATGTGTGAGGATAGTAATCTAGACCAACTGATGATTGCTGGTTTAGCATGAAATATGGATATTGGTGATTATTTATCTTTTCAACATGTGTGTGATCAGATGGGGCAGCAATATGAGATGACACTGAGAGTGGTGGGTCGTGTGAAAGTCTGAGTTCGAACACAGCATATATTACATATATAAATGCAGGTTTAAGCCTATACAATGTATTACACAAATCGTAGTATTTTGCATAGAATATAATGTATATCATAACTTTTTTTTTGCATTGAAAAATAATGCTTGGTAGATTTTTTTTTCTATCAAAAACATAACTCTAAAAAGTGAAATTCAACACTTGTTTTACTTTTTGGGGACATTGATAGCATTTTATCATTGGTCAAATTTTGTTTAACTATCCCTTGAGAAGTTAAATTTTATTTGCTGAGCCAGTTATTTCCCAAGAGAATATGCAAATTTCTTTGGCTACTTGATGTTATGTTGAGTTTTAGTGAATGTTTCCCTGCACTAATATAAATAATTTTTTTAGTTATTCATTCATAAAATGATTTATTTATTTTAATAAGTTTTGTTTCAATAATTATTCATTAATTTAAAGATTAATCTGCTTTTGTTACAATATAATAGATATAGCTCATTTATAGCAAATATATAATTTCATTTTCTTTTATTCATCATGTTTTCTATAGATAGATTACTGTGTGCTTTTTTTTTTTTAAGAAATAAAATAAACAAAATAATACTGTAATAAATAAAAACTATGATTCAAAGTTTGCTCATAATAAAAATTAAGTTATTTTGATATACACAAATGTATCTATGTTGACTTAGCACAGATAAGTGAGCATGATTATCATAATCCACAAAGTAGTTGTCTATCACATAAGACATCAAGGGGTGAGCATTCTTGCATCTGTATTTTTTTTTTTAATGAAAAATTATTATTATAAGAAAGAATAATGAACATAGATTATAAATAAGGTTTTGACTATAATAAAAAAGTTTGATATTTGGAAAAATCATTTACAGAAGCACAAATAAAACAAAATATTCCAACTATAATAAAAGGATGTTAAATGAAAATTATTTTCAAACATAAATAATAGATCAGTTGAAGGAATTGTAATCATATTTAATACCAATTCAATTATTGTGAAGTTTTTATAAAAAATAAAATAAATAAGCTTGTTTAGAGCTATTAGCACGCTCTTTATATATTACATATTGGTAATACAAGCTATATAGGTCATGTGACATATGACTGATTTTTACTAATTTTATATTATTATTATTTGTATTTGGATATACTACTTATTTAACTTGTAATACACTCAATAGCTAAGAATAAAGATATCCATGAGATAAGTTTATGAAGATGCAAGAATATGCTACAGTAACAGATAATATTAACTGTAATTACATTGATAATCTTTCATTATTTGTAAAGAATAAGCTTCATAATATCTTAATTCATGATCGAAAGCACTTTATCAGCTAATACTCATACCTTCATCAAGACAAATACCAAAATGTTAATTGGCTTATTTTTAGACAATTTCATGATTAAAATCAGCACAAGCATTAAAAGCATTTTAGAATTAAGTGTGGACATTACTTGCTTTCACTATATTCAATAAGCCAATTCCTCCTTATGCATTTATTTTATATACCAGGCAATACTGCAATTCTTTGAGCAGTTTTCAAAAATATTAATAATGGCAAACTGTTACACCAAAATGAGTCTTGTATAACATTAAAATAAGCTGAAGTAAATAATAAATCAAGAATATCAGAAATTGGTTTTTAATAAGAATGACACAAAATGAAATTAAAGAATTATAAAAAATATAATAGATGATATATTAACACAGCAAAAGCAGTCTCCCGAACTTATTAAGAAAAATGAATTATATAAATAAGCCCCACAAAAATCTTACACACAAAAATTACAAAGCTTATTAAACTTATTACATATTTATGTAATAGGTAATAAACTACACACAAGTGATATATTACTGATAATAAGTAATGGACAGAGAATCTATAATCTTTCAGTTAATAACTGTATTTTGAAAGATATGGAAGAGAAATTTTAAGAAACAGAAAATGACTCTTATCTGAAGGATAAATTTGTTTCATGTCTTACAATTTGCAGAAAAAGTAATCATTTCAATAAATAACGAGCAACTGATTCTTTTTGCTGTTCTTATCCACAAAAAATTGAAGACGATCTAATTATTGAACTGTAACAGCATCAATGAACATATTATGGATGAAATAATGAGTACTGTAAAATCTATTCAAAATAAAAGTGAATGGATCCTAAATATTTTTATGTGTAAAACAAATTTCCATTTAATCTTACTTATTCTGAAATTAAACAATTCCTGATAAATTCTAAATATGGTTTCTGGAATTCCTATTCATAGTATCTATATCAAATTATTGCAAGAAAACATTTTTTATGTTATAACCATGGGAATTTTAAATTACTTTGCCAATTCATATAAGGTCAAAGCAAGTAAAATTAATGGAATAGCAAAAGTATACATAAGGTGGACATTCTTCTCATTTGTTGTCTCTGATTGCAGAATATTTGAATAGATGTATTTGAAACTTTTGTACATTATGTTATACATAAAAGTAAGAATTGCCAAAATTTCAAAATATTATTTAAGTTAGTTATGGTGACCATCTATCTGTGAGACAATCTACATTTAAATTCTCTAATAAATATTAAACATGAAGTCTCCAATAAGTGAATAGAATTCAATTTTAGATTATTTTTTACTTTGTTTTTTGATTAAAAAAACAAGAATTGTTTATTTTCAAATAAATACATATGCTAAATATATTGAAACAGATGCGTTGTTTCACGAATATATTTTAAGATTTATTCTCCTCTTCCACCTAAAGTGATTGATTAAAGTAAAACAGACGTATATAAAAGAAACCAACTTTTCAATAATCTTATAAAAAAAAAGCATAATGTTTAAATTTAAGAGAATAAAAAGAAAATCATTATTTTAAATATTGATTAAAAGTTGTAAAAAAAGAATAAATCTTCATTATTGATTTTTATAATTTTTAAATCATGAAATAAATACATCTTTAAGCATTTAAAACTGACATTTATTAAAATATTATATTTTTAATTTTTGAAACGATGTTGTTGTGTACTAAGTGCAATAATTGCTTGAGGCAAACTTATCAAATTGGAAAGTAAGGCATTATCTTTAGAATCCCTCATCTGTTCCCGTTAAAACTAAACGATCCAATCATCAAGAAGAAGAGAAAAGCACTCGGGCTTAAATGAAAGCTGTTTGACAAATCAGATACAGTAGAGTCATGTACATTAATCCAGAGACTTGATCAGAGTATAAATAGTGGAGTTTGAAGTTCAAAAAAAGTACTATCTGTTTAGTTGCCAAGTGATTTTAGTACAGTCGCCTTTGGAATATTATATTTATAGCCACACAGTTTATCCCAGCTGAGAAATCTAGTTTTACTAAGTGTGAGCCCTACAGTAGTTGGACGTTGAAAAGAAAAGTATTAATATGAGAATCATAAGGATGATAGGCTAGTCAATAATAGCTTTCTCTTTATCTACCACCAAGAATCTCCAAACCATGCCTGGTTGAATACCAATGGAAATTAAATAATGCCATTCAACTTAAATAAGCCAACCCCTTTTTGAAATGCAATAGTAACCTGTAGTGGATGAATACACCGGATGAAAATGAAGGTAACGATTTTATGAAATATTAAATACTTGTATGTTTATAGTTAAAATACATCTTTCTTGAAATAAATCATAAATAATTATATTTTTATTTGCAAATATGTTTTTCTTACGATAAATCCTAAATGCTTATACATCTTATATACCAGATACGTCTGTCTTGAAATAAAGAATAAATACTTATATGTTTATAATCAAAATACATCTTTCATGAAATAAATCATAAATGATTATATTGTCATATGCAAATACATTTTTGTTGGGATAAATCATAAATGCACATCTTGTATACCAAATACGTCTGTTTTGAAATAAAGAATAAATATTTATATGTTTATAATCAAAATATATCGTTCTTGAAATAAATCATAAATGATTACATTTTTATGCGCACATATGTTTTATTGGGGATAAATCATAAATGATTATCTTTTTATATGCAAATACGTCTGAATGAAAATAAAGACCAAATACTTACATCTGATCTGCAAAATATGTTTGTATTGAAATAACTCATAAATACTTATATGTTTGTATAAAATATGCATCGCTAGTGGAATAAATCATAAATACTTATTTTTATATACAAAATACGCCTTTATTGGAATAACTCATGAATACTTATATTTTAGACACATGTTAAATCTGTATCAAAATAAATCCCAAATACTTATATGTTTATAATTAAAATGTCTTTAATGGAATAAATCATAGATGATTATGTAAACAAAATACATCTGCACTAGTATAAATTATGCCACATATATCAATCTGTATGAAATATAAACGTTATATAATTAAGATATGTCTACAGATGGTGAAATAATAAATATTATGTACAAAGCATGGTTATACTGGAAAGGATTAGAAGTGCTTAAAAAAATAATACACATCTATAAGAGGAATTACAAATGCTTGTCAGTAAAATACAGCTATACATGGATCAAGGAATAATATTTGAATCACAACTAAAGAATTAAAGGACACCGCGGATAAATACATCACCAATGAGGAGTAACTGATCAATGGAATCCAAGAAAATATGCGCATACCAGAAAATGGATCCTAAAGATAAACTATATCAAAAATGAACTAATGATAAACTTTATGGGCTTATTGTCCAAAATAATTATGGAGAACTGATGATCTTAACAAATGTTATGAAATAAATTTGTTATATAAAAGCAATCCAGTTGTTCATGTTGCATCATTTGTCATTCATTGCAATTGTTCATAAGAATCTCATGCCTCCTGAGCTATGTCCGGCGTAACTAGACCTAGGTAAGTCAGATTGTAGTGAGATGGAACTCTAGTGGCACCGTTTGGGGAAACCAAACATAAATTTCTAGGTGTTTCTAGTCTCTATGGTAATACATCCTCTGATGAGCAGGAAATATTGTTGTGGTGGGACAGGACGTCTGTATTGGGGAAAGCCAATCGCTGGTTCCTTTATACAATATGCTCATCAGGAAATAAATACAATTGAGGTAAAGTGGTTGTATGGGGTGTCCGGTTACAATATATATGTAAATTATTTTAATGTAAAAATGTCCAACTAGAAAATAATGTTCTTTTAATATGTTACTTTTTTTTTTTTTATCAAACTATATGGAAGCCAAATGAAAGTTTTAGACTCCAAGTGACAATAAAATCATGCAAGATTTTGTAACTATTTTGAGAAAAATCAGAATTTTTTCCAATTATTAATTTTTACATTCTAAAAAAATAATAATGAAGGCCTGATTTATCAATGATCTTTAAAAAGTGTACATAAATATAGAGCAAGTCTAATGGAAAAATAGTTATAACTTCAATCTGGATTCAAATCAATCTTAAACTTTATCAGAATAAATGGACATACCTTTTATGAAATTTAAGTAAATCATTATATTTCCAATAAGAAGACATTATTTTTCTTTTTATAAAAGAGCAATCATCAATGCATTAGGCTAATAAATCTGCTAGTCTATATAATTTTAAGAGTTGTACATATATTTTCTTCTGCATAATTGTACTAATTCTATGATATTGACAAAGATGATTTGATATTCTTGGCTTGATTATGAGATTTTGGTAAGTATCAAGATGATCAAATATATTGATATTTATTGCCATTTTTATGAATACATATTTATAAAAATAAATTTATCAATCAATATTTTGTGACAGTCAAATTATAACAACATATAACTTAGCTTTTAGATATTTCATTACAATTTTTTCTTTATACATATATGTGGAAAAGAAAATTTAGAATTAATTAAATTGAGAAATAAAAACAAATGATAAATGACATAAAATACTATAATAATAATTTTATTTATTATTATTAAGGAATCTTAAATATTCCAACTAGGAAATAAAATCACCAGTAGTATTATTAAGTTTTTCAATTCTACCATTTTAGTCATAAATTCACCAGTCTTTAACTAAGTGTTTCATAGTTTATCTTTGCCTGTATTTATAAAAATTAGTGGTAATAAATTCCATTTATGAAGCAAATGATTGCAACAAACATGAATTGCCCTGAATCTGTTGATGAGACTCCAGTTGTATTTAAGATCAAATACAGCTGTTGCTTTTATTATCTGATCTGGAAAAAGAAATTTGTTTGGAATATCATAATTCTTCAATTGTAGAATATCAAAAGGTAAATCTTGATATGAGATTACTAAATTTAAGATTGGTAGAATGAGGAAAAGCATCATCAGAGCAGAATTGCAAGCTTCTTTTTCACAACATTCCTCTAATATTGATTTGATAAAACCTGTAGATAGTGATGAACGATTTATTTTTGACTGTCTTAAATTAGGAAAGGTTTCAGAAGCAGATAAAATATTTCCAAACCAAAACATGGTTGGTAAAACTATTCTGTAACATTATTCATATAAAAAAATATTTCAAAAATTTAGCATACAAGCAAAACTGCAGCAGTTTTCAAATAAACCTAGCAATGATCCCAAAAATTGCCACCCAATTTCATTATTATTTCTTCCTTACAAGCTTTTTAAAACAATCATATTAACAAGAACTTTGCCAATAGTTGAGCCTTATCTACTTATAAAGCAGGCTGAATTTAGGCTAGAAAGAAATTGATATGAACAATTCACATTGAAAAAGAATTTTAAAATAAATTTAAAAAATTATGCAAACTTTATTGATCTAATCTCAGTTTACAATTCTGTTTAGAAAAATAATCTGAAATTCTTAAATGCAGAAAGGCCATTAATTTACTTGACAAAATGCCCTCCAATAGAAAAATTCAAGTGACTCTAAATGATAATTATAACCGATATAAAATTTGACAGAATGGTCTTCCTCAAGATTCTGTTTTTCACTTACTTTTATTTAATATATTCATCAGTGATCTTCCAAAGCAGACTACAGGAAATTAATTTATTGACTTCTCAAAAGAGATGTTTTCTTGAAATAAGAATCTTTCAATAAGGCTATGAAAAGGTTGGAAATATTTTTCAATGACTGGTATCTTATTCCTAATCCAATGAAGACAGTATACTCAATTTTTCATCTATACAACAGGAAATAATTTCATAATTGAAATATAACTTTTTACAATAAAAGAATAAAAAACATATCCCATACTATTCAGGAGTAACCTTGAATCATAATCTAACTGTTTTCTTCATTTAATTAAGATTAAATCAAAATTAATTTCTAGGAATAAACTCCTTGAAAAGCTAGCTGGCACTACTTAGGGTAGAGATGCAAATACTTTAAAGACAACTTCTTTAGAATTAGTAAATTTTGTTGGTAAATACTATATCCTTACTTGGAAGAAAAATTACTACATTAAACTTCTGAATAATCAATTTAATATTACCATGAGAAGTATTAGTGGTATATTCAAATCTACTCCATTGCAATGGCTTCCTGTTCTTTCACATACTCCTATTCCAGATATCAGAAGTTGCTTCACAGAAAAGGAATAAAAAGCTATCAAGCGGATCAGATTCACCAATAATTCAAAATATATTTTACCATTTAAGACTCATCTTAAAATAATACCAATAAATGATTAACATGATAAAGAGAACACATAATATTTCCAAATAAAAAAGTGATTGTTCTCTTCCAAAGCTGTCTATAGTACTATCTTTGAATCAATGCATGTGTTCTGTAGTGACATAGTTTAGCTGATCATTACAAAAATTTTAAGATACTAGCATGTTTGAATCATGCACTTTAACATGATAAAACAATGTGTTATCATCAAATAAAAAACTGCTATTGAACCAATTAAAATTATTCAAACTGTGTGCGTCAGCGTAGCCATGAGGTGAAAGAAAGTTTTCAAGTGGTTTGCAAAATTTTGTGATGACAGGGAAAGCATTAAAGACCAATGAAAATATGAAACAGACTATCGCATTTCATGTCATAATGCTATGTAGTATATGTGTTGATTCAGAAATAGCGCTATAGATAGCTTGGAAAGGAAGAACCAATCACTTTTTCACGGAGACACAAGAATGTATGATAGAGAGGGCCTTCCAAAGATCTTTTAAAGATATTATCACATGAGTCTCAGGGAGAAGGCCATTCTAAGTAATATTAGACAATATTTAAATTTCATAGATTCAAAATTTAGATAAAAAAAAATATACATCTGTACTTACAATTTTTCTAGAAACTGTCTAGTAGATTCTATTCTAAATGGATCTTTAGATTCCAATAATTTGATTTTACGAGCAAGTTCTCTAACATGTCGTGATAATTTATTATACCTGTATAAACAGACAAAAATTTTTTATTAGGTTAACTCTAACAGTATGAAATTTGAATATATAAAGCTATAATTGTAATACTATCTCAATAAAATAAAAATCAATTCTTACAATTAAAATAAATTATAAGTTTAAAGTTAAAAATGGCAAAAACAAAAAAAGGTTTATATGAACTATATATAATTAATCATAGTTTGAAATATAATAATAACCTTTTTTTTTTTCTTGTTTAAGGAATAGTTCATTATAAAATTAATACATTACAGAAAAACAAATCAATAAGAAATAATTTAGAAAAATAAGTAACACAACACTCATGGAAATTTATCATAAAGCAAGTTAACTAATGGAACAAAACCTGCATGGTTCACATAATGCCATTACTATATATGATATAAATTAGTAGTAATGTAATTAGTTTTTCAAATGCCCTATGCAAGATTTTATTATGGGGCCCCTTGACTATTTTTTGGAAAAAATATTGAAACTCTGATTCAATTTACATTTCAACATGCACTCTGTCTGCTAAGCTCACATAAAAACAATATTACCTCAATTTCGCTCTTATTTATTTTGAAAATCTTTATTTCAAAGTTAAAGAATAAAGTGAATGTTTTGAACATATTTATTTGTATTACAAATTTCAACTACACCAAAGCAAAAATAGTATTGAAAATAAATATAATTACCAAAAAAAAAAAAAAAAGCAAAGAATAAAAAATTAAATTACATCATTTTGATATCATTTAAAAATGAAATGAATATTCATTTGGACTATTTCTTAAAATTTCCCAGATTATGATGTCAAACAAAATTTAATTGTAGTTTCTTATTTACTATGCTGCAATAAAAATCTTTGGTCAACAATATTTTGAAAATCACTCTTCAATCAACAATTAGTAAATAAATATAATTTTCAAAAATCACAGCTTCTGGCAGTGGAGCACTATCCAGCTGCAAAGTGGGAAAACCAGTAGAGTACACATTAAAGGAACACTTGTTCATAAATAATTTTGTGTACACAAGAAATTTGTAAGATTATTCACATACATTTATAAATGAAAAGAATTAATAATGATTGCATTTTTCTGACTTGCATTTCAGCAAATTCATTGAGTATTGTTAAAAATATAAAATTTTAATCGCTAAAAAAAAATTAAAAAATTTAAAAACATTTAATCTGAAAATTAAAAAAAATAATAATCTTATATAAATATGATCTTGTAGTTATGATTATTGCACTCAAAATTATCTTTAATAATAATAATAATAATTTATGAACTAAGTTTTTATATACCTTATAAATTACATTTCACTATTTTGTATATATTTGATTTTTAACTTAATTTATGTAAAATATAAATTTAAAAAATTAAAATATCTAATTCAATATAGAACTGTAGCAAAATAATTTAACATGTTACCATTAAATGATGACCTTTTATTAGGAATTTACAATTACAAATCGCTTTCAAAGAAAGGAAAATTGCAAAAATTTAAAGAGGAATTATCTAATATTAAATAATAATTGTTGGACTTTGTGAAATTAGAAAAAAAGGTGAAGAGACAATTGATTTAAAATGTGGAAAAATATTTACTATAAATGCACAAATATTAGAAGCACAAGTGAAGTAGGTCTCATTATAAATAAAAAGTAGAACATTGTGGAAATTGATGATAGAGGGAAAGATTACTTATTCAACTTAACAGAAGATATCAAATGAGGTTTATGCCCAACAAGCTTTCATTGTGATGAAGAAGTAGAGGATTTTTATATGGATATCCAACATGCTTTTCATCAGACCAAATAATATTTTAACACTGTCATGAGAGATTTTAATGCTAGAATTGGTAAATAAAGGATGAAAGTGCATGGGTAAATTTTGTTATGCTGAAGAAATGAAAAGGACACAGATTTGTGGAATTTGAAGAAAAGGAAAAACTATATTATGAATTCTTTCTTTGATAAAAATGTTAAATGAAAATGAAGGTGGAAACATCCAAATAATGGTACAGCAGAATTGGAATATATTTTGACTAGATTCAACACAGGAATCAATCATTGGTTGATGATGTGTAAGATATGAGTTAGTGCAAAACTAGAGACAAAAATTATTAAGAAAAACAATATTTATTGTTAATATTGCTAATCTTCAGAAACATTCCACTAAATTTAAATTAGAATTTGCAAATCGTTTTCAAATATTAACTGATTTTGAACATGATTCAGATTTGAATGAAATCAATAGGAAGATAACTGGTACAAAAAAAATAGCAATTGACCATTTAAATTTCTACTGAGACAAGATCATGCATGAAAAAATATGAAAATATATATAAAATGACCCATTAAGAAGAATTGAATATCTAGAGTTTTCCAAAATGATACAAAACAGATTTGATAAAGATATAAGACTGTATAATTATGAACAAACAAGAAAAACTACAGAAGATACAATTTTTATTAAGATAATTACAATTTGTCTGTAGTGAATTTTGGACTCTAACCAACCAAAAGAACAAGATGGATTTAAAAGTGGTTTTAGCACAGTGGATCACATCCAAGTATTGAGAAATGTTATAGAGAGATACAATAAATATGAATTGCTATTATGCTTTGGATTTGTAGATTATTAAAAAGCATTTGATTCATAAGCATTTCTACAGTAATTAAAGTATTGGATCATCTAGATATAGACCATCATATTCTAGAGAATATTTATCAAAATGCATCAGCAATGTTTAGATTACATAGTGATACTAATAATTATATTGTAAAGTGCATACTCGTTATGTAAAGTAATATATATTAAGGCTATAACCTTAAGACTATGCACCTGAAAAAACGACAGTAGGGACCTCTGCAAATCTTTAACACAAGGTTTGCAGAGGTCCCTACTGTCGTTTTTTCAGGCGCATAGTCTTAAGGTTATAGCCTTAATAGTGATACTAAGAAGATTAACATTAAGGACAGTGTATGATCAGATAATTCCATATCTCCAAAAAATTTATGTTATATAAGTATTTACTTTTGTGAATTAAAATGGGAAATTACAATGGAGATTATTTTAGTCATGTAGATTTTACAGATGATGTGGATGTTTTTGCAAATAGTGCTGCAGAGCTTCAGTAAAAGTTGCTATTTATCAAATGAAAGTAAGAAAGTAGGACTAAAGATAAATGCTAAACGCATTTGCATAATCATAAAATTCGTTAGTTACAAAGCTATGAGTATGAGATTCAAACATGAAATCTCGAAAGCGCTTAGCAAAGCTATTATAAATTAGAGTAAAATTATAGCTTCACTATTTAATGTGGAAAAAAAAAAAAGTCGCATACTTATAATTAAAAAGACTAAAGTAATGTTCAATGGATTTTATCGAAAGAACAAAATAAATATTGATAAAGATGAATTAGAAACAGTTAAAAACTACAAATATCTTAGTAAGATTATTAATACACATGGAAACATAATGATGTAATTAATCATAGAATTGATTTTGGTTGGAGTGCTTTTGATAAAAATAACTTAATATTAAATGAAATATCCCTATGTGTTTAAAAAGGTTTTTTAATAAATATGTTTTACCAGTTCTTACTTACAGATTTGAAACTTGGACACTTAATAGAAGAGCAATACAAAGACTTCAGATTATAAAGTATAAAAAGATGGGTTGTCATCTGATTGTTCGTGTCAGCCGCCAGAGGCGCGATTTCTAGCTAAATTTCTAGAAATATGCCGTTTCCGCGGCCGCACCCAAGCCTTTAAGCATTCTTTCTAAAAGAAATCCTAGAAAGATTGTTAACTTGGAGTTAAGTCTACTTTCTACGCTAAAAGGTAGAGTATTAACTCGGAAGTTAAGTCTCCTTTCTACGATAAAATCTAGAAAGAGTGTTAACTCGGCTTAGCGGCTAACGGTGTGGCTTTTTCCGATGCTAAAAGCAGAGGAAAATGCCGTAGTTGTTTGTGTCACACACTATATCATAATGCTGCATTATGTATTTGATGTAACAATATCGTACTAGGGTGTTTATTTTGATCATGTCAAAATTATTTAAATTTTCATCGGTGCCTTGTTTTTTTTAAGACCAATCGATGTACTGTTACATTTTATCAATTTTAACAGTATCGTGATTGTTCCTCATAAATTTGTATTTCTCCTAAATTTTCGATTAGGGTGGAATAGCGTAAAAATTTAAAAATCACGCTTTGAGTCACGTTTTAGCGAGAAATTTTCCGAGACAAAAAGTACGGCTAATTCCCATAACAGAAAACTTTAAAAGATGGGAATTGCCAGACACGGGCCAGCGCTGGAATATTTCTACAGCAGAAAAAAAGAAAAAAACATCCTGCTGCTGAAAGAAAAGATTGGATTGTGCGGCAAATATATGCAGATTTGAGGTCCGAAAACATCTGCCGACGGAAAGGTTCACTTCGTAAAGGCAAGCTTGTTTGAGGGATTCTAAATGACCTTCGTCAAATGTCAAAAATAAAAGAAGTAACTTCAATTTTTATTTAAACGTACATCCCTTCTTCTCCCGATAATTGTTGGCGTCGGCAATCAAATGTAAAATAAAAGAAGTAACTAAAATTTTTATTTAAACATAGCCCCAAAAAACCCTCTTCTCCCAATAATTGTTGTCGTCGGCAATCAAACGGTCAAATAAAAGGAACGTCAATTATTCTTTAATCATATAGAAAAAAACAAAAAAAACCCTCTCACTAATTGTCCTGGCCAATCAAATGTAAACCAATCGAAGTAAGACAGTAAATTATTAGTTAAATATAACCCAAATTACTATTCGAACGTACACACGAAAAAGACCGATCTTGTCAATCAAAATTAAAGAAACCTAGACTATTATTGTCCCATTGTCAAATCGAATATTATTTGGGAAAACCCAAATAATTTATAAACGAAAGAAAAAAAAAAAGAAAGTCAAATCGGTTTTCAATCAAATGGTAACCGATAAAAGTAACTTAAATTTTGATTTAAACATACACACGAACAAAAACAAAATGCAAAACTCTTTCTCCCAATAATTGTTGTCGCCAATCACCAAAAAACACCCACCCCTCTCACTAATTATTGTCAGCAATCAAATGTATACCACTACTAAAAGTAACGTAAACTACTATTCTTTAAACGGTTACACCCCTTCTCCCAATAATTGTTGTCTACAATCGTACACACAAAAAAACACCCCAGTAATTAGTGTCGGGAATCAAATGTAAACCGATCAAAGTAAGACCGCAACTTATTATTTAAACGTAACCCAAATTACTATTTGAATCTACACCAAAAAAACACCCGCTCTTGTCAATAAAAATTAAACAAACAACAACTATTATCGTCCCATTGTCAAAAATATTTATTTGTAGAACCAAAACCATAATTTATAAATGAAAGGAAGTCCAATCGGTCGTCCAGCAAATGTAAACTGATAAAAGTAAAGGTTTTAAATTTTATTTAAACATAAACACACGCGCGCGAAAAAAAAAAAAACAACACTTCTCCCAATAATTGTTTTCGGCAATCAAATGTAAACCTATCAAAGTAACATAAATTATTATTTAAAGATCCATCATAAAACCCCATTCTCTCTTGAATTTTGTCAATCCAATTTTACAAAAACAGTAATATTATTTTTTTAAAAAAAAAACACAAATTACTATTTGAACACACACCAAAAAAGACCCTTTGGTAAAAAAAAAAACTATTATTATCCCATCGTCAAAAATATTATTTGGGAAAAATAATTCAGAAACGAAAAAAAGTAAACTTTGTAAACAAACCAAAAAAAAAGTCAATATTAATAGAGAATCGCTATCCCGGGAACTATATATTGTGTTTTTCAGTTAGAAATCGCGCCTCTGGCGGCTGACACGAAGGATCAGATGACAACCAAAAGATGTATATTAGAAATAACAAGAAGGGATTGAAAACGAAATATATTATGTGAGAACCAACAGGTATCACTGATATCAAAAAAATTAAGAGACAGAAATGGATCTGTGCTGAACATATTAATAGAAGAGATTTAAATTGAATCCCAAGAGATTATAAAAGATCTTGAAAGAAACAACATGTGAGATGGATGAATGAAATAAAGAAGTTTGCTGATGTGAAGAGACTAGAAATTGGATGAAATTTGCAGAGATTTTCATCCTGCAATGGATTGATAATAGTTGAAAATGATGAATTATACAAATGTATTTTTGATGTTTTATTATTTAATAAAACACAACTATTTCTTTTCACAATTACACAGATGTTTTTATTATATAATAAAGCACTACTATTATTTTTCAGAATTATACATAAACATGAAAAGAAAGTAACAATTAATCCACTGTAAAATCATGAATAGTAGTCAGCATTAACAATATTTTGAACTATGATCACTGTCAATCAGACTTGCAATTCAGATGTAGATTTAAGGATATTGAAAACATCCATAGATGGAGTAATACAATGATCAATTGTTAAACTGCAAAATAATGTAAAGGATTGCTCAGGCTATTTTGATGCATATGGTTTATTGACATCTGATATTTAGTGCTGAATATTAAAAATATATTTCATAGTTTTTTAAAATTCCATTTCAAAGTCTCCTTCATACTGGAAATGGTGTATATGTCTAATTATAGCATTGTATATACTAATGAGAAAAATTAGGCTACTACTGCACTGTAAAACAAAAAAAGTCTATTTTAGGGACAAACATTTTAACAAAAGTAAAAAATATTGATTTATCACTAATCATCAGAAAATCAACTATACAAATCAGTTAAAATAGGCAAAACTCTCTCCATACAGTAGTGCCACTCAAAGCAAGACAGAGTAATCAATGGATGCCAGAAGGCTTGTGCATAAAAACCCTATCTAGTGCCTACTCATCTCATCCAATATCCCCAAACTAGTTTCTGGCTTATGGCCTTCGTCAGTGAGGAGCCTTGGATCTGAGAGCACTGCACCTACATCTTAGGATCTAATGCAACCCTCCAGTAGCCATCTTTTATCTTTACATAACTACAAAACTATGAGAATAAAATTGAAAACACACAAATATTTTCAATCTAAGCTCAGTAGCTTATAAAGTCATATGGGTGTGAACTCAGTTTAGCACCCATACATTTTGGTATCTTAGGTTATTTTATAACCATAGCCACCACTTTCCTATAAGGTATAGTGATCATGTGAAACACTAGATAGGGTTTTTATGCACAAGCCTTCTGGCATCCATTGATTACTCTGTCTTGCTTTGAGTGGCACTACTGTATGGAGAGAGTTTTGCTTATTTTAACAACAGTTATGAGCAAGCATGGGAAATAGTGATCATGTGATGTTTTAAGGTTTAATACAAATCAATTAGCTAGAAAATCTTTGTGATAGTTGTTATTGTAATCAATTGACAAACTTGTAACTTGGTTCAAATCTGAATGGAACTTTTTCAAGTAGCTTTTCATCAGCAAGTATTTAATTAGTAACTTAAAACTTTTGTTATCTTATATTATAATTATTATCTTTTGAATAAAATAAAATATTTTAATAAATGTTTTATTAAAATAAGAATTTAAAAATATATTTTTAACACAAAAATAATTATATACACTCTTCATAATTATTTACATCTTTTGAAAAATTGTACGAATTGCAAAGAAATCATCAAATTTCAATGTGTTCTCTCATTCTTTTTTACATCTATACATGAATAATAATTAACAGCCAGTTCAATAATCTATTTTTATTAATTTATGCCAGTTTGTAATCTCAATTTGGATTATGAATTGAAATCAAGCAACCAGTGATATAAGAAAATTTCCTATAAAGTTAATTTTTCAATAAATCATTATGAATAATAATCACTAGTTATGAAAGTTAAAACTCGTAAAAAAATTCTCAATAACTGTTCTATAATGAATCTTAAATACAATACCACAACTTTTCTTATCATTCAATAGCAATATACTGTATAGTAGATATCTTCAAAACTTCTCTTTTGTTAATAGCATTGTTATTATTGGCTATTATATATGCCTCTTTTACTTTTCTTTTAATATCATTTTTTTTCTGAACAAATAATGCTAGCTTCAGAAGGTTCAAAAATATGATTGGTTGTAATTTGGTGCTCCCAAAATATTGATTTAGTTTCATCTTTAATTTTAGCTTTATTATACAAATATTTGTGATATACCCTGTGGACAATATTAGCACGTGTTTCACCTATATATATAAAGCTTTACAATCTATTTTAGGGCAAGCTATTCTTTTTCCAAAGCATGGAATATTTAATTATTTGAATATATAAATATTTTATATAGAACATTTACACGCATTTAAAAAACATTTATCATTCATTATATATTAAATAGCTATGATTATGGGGTTTTAAAGAGTGCCCTGAAAGCTCAGCTATAAAGCTATAAAATTTTATTAAAAACTTCACTTATTTATATGTATGTAGCATATTTATCTATTACCAATTTATTTAAATTAACTCAATTATCCATTTCTTCAATTTCTTATCCCTTTCACTAACTGAAACAGTAAGATTCGTATTCGAATCTTAAGTTTCACCTTTTTCTGTCGTCTCTCACTGACCGGTCTATCCCGCCCAAATTTAAACTTTTTGATATCGAATTGTGTGTGTAACAATATTAAAAATGTATAAATGTATGTAGAATTCAGCATAAACACGCACACATTTCGATCTCAAATTAAACGCAATAAATAGGGATAAAATAATATAATTTAGATTTCTTTTAGTTATATAATTTTGTATAATTTTAATCATTTATTTTGGATTATAAAGTTCGTATTTATTGCTTTGTTTAAATTTCATTTAATAATAATTCTAAAATAAAATATCTGATGTAATATTTAATTAAAAGTTAAAATAATCTTATGTTCCCTTTTGTTTTTGAAATTTAAAAGCATCGGTCAGTGATAGATAATAGATTAATTAAAGAAAAATTCCCCAAAAATGTAATTAGTAAATGTAAACAATAGAACGGCAGCTTTCTTTAATTAAAAACCAACTAAATGCATTGATTATCCTCAGGGCAGATTAAGTAGAACCTAAAAATACCTTAACAAAAATGTGAAAGATCAAGATAAAAAAAGAGGCCATCTTAGACTTGCTGGAGACATTCACTTAAACTTTAGCTTTGCTCTCGATCACTGAGAGTCTCCAAAAATATAAAAATAATTTGTTCCTGCCAAGGTATGACCGAGTAAAGCACCTAGATTATTCTCCATCGGGAGATGGCCTATCGGATGCTGAACTTTCCATTGCCCGTCATAAATTCACCATGAAGATCTGCTGCCTTAAATAAATGAAAAAGCTGCTGCTGTTGTGAAATTAAATGAAATATCTCAATACAAGAAAGAATTGCCACTCGTGAACTCTTTGCTGCTAAACTCATGGAATAAGAAAACTTCTTATAAAACAGGTACCTGTCTGTGTTCAAACTCTAGAGTACTCTAATAATATGCTATAGCTCTTCTTCATAATACTTATCTAAATTATAAAATGTAAAAACTACCATATGTATAGCTAAAATTGAATAATTAATGTAATGTGTAAATGTATCTAATAATCTAGCTTACCTCACTCTATCTTTCTTGGATGCGTATTTCTATAATCTACATTTTTATCTATAGTTATTATTTAATTATTGCATGCTCATAATTGTCTCAAATTTCAAAGTTTAAATCTATGATCGCTTAAAACAATGAATGCGTGTCCAATTTTCATTAATATTTACTTTCCTAAATAATTTTACTTTCATATAAATCGACACACATTCAGTGCATCATTATTGTAATGCAGGGTCTACTACTTCGCAAATGGCTGGCATATTAGTTGTAATAACTCCCAGTTTATATATATTGTATTTATTAAATCTAATGAATAATTCTAGAAAATCCCATTTCTTTGAGAGTCGCCAGAGTTCTTGAGTAAATGTTGGTAATGTAGGGCCAAGTCAGAAATCTACTTAAATCTCATCATAACCGTTTATACAGTATACATGTGTTACGTTTTAGAGACGCGATGACCCATTCCGCCGTGAAATTTCCGGATTCTTCAGGGTTGAAATTAACCCCAGTCGTCCTACACAAGCGGGCATAATGGGTGCTCCCGTAGGACTTGACAATGTCATGCAGCCAGCCGGAAAAACTGCGACATGGACCGCTTGTCCCTGGTTATGCTTATGTGACACCTTACTTCGTCGGGCCGATGGCAGAGACCAGCCCGACAGTTTTATAAACTCATTCGCGGCATTGCAGTTTCAATATACTGCCATTCCATATCGCCTTTCTAAAGCGTACCACGTGTTCCTTTGCTCAATTCTATTATTCTATATATCACTCCGCCTCTGCATTATCTGCATAAATCACTCTCAAATAAATGTTTGCCCTTAGTTATAAATAAATATTTTAATTAAATAAATATATGTCTGCCATTACTCTTATAACCCATACTTTAGATTCTTGCATTGCAAAGGTATAAATCCCTCCAGGCATGCATTAGAAATACTCACTCGAGAATTTTAGGTAGCTAGATTACGCTTTCAAATAAATGTATTCCTTTTGTAAACATTTCAGTATCGGAAATACTGCTACTGAAATCCTCAATATAAATAATGTCTAAATAAATAAAATGTATTCTTTAAAATATAATCATGTCGCAAATCCCGCTACTGAAGCTGTTAGTCCATAAATATTATTAGATTGTGTTATTAAAATGTATTAATAAATAATTTTAAACTATACGTCTGCAGTTACGTTTCATTTATTCGATACCCATTCTATATAATATTTCCTCGATTATGTAAATATGAATGTTTAATTAATATTAGTTTGGTTATTGGCTAACTCGAGAATAAAATCATGAATCTCTTGCATCTCCCTGACCACCGTGCCTAAGGAAATATTTACTAATGTCGCATCAGATGCGTTGTTTCGTGGATTGTATTGTGGAACCGATAAACTATGTTCGAACTCAGTACCATGGGTGGCTTCGCTACTCGATGGTGTTGCTGTTCTGTATGGTGGTTGAATTCTGCACTATGTTTACGAGTCACACGTTTTCTGACCGTTACATAACTAATAACATTTTTCAAACAGATTTTTATTCCCCTTAAAATTTATTCTCAAAGTTATCTTGAAATTAATTAAATAAAAACAAGAAAGTATTCTCAGAACATAAGAAAATAAGCCCTTAAAAAAAATAATAAGAAGAAGAAAAAGCTATTCTCTCAACATTTTTAAGTACTGGGTTTATAGTAATTTTCACACCTTCTCTTTATTCTCTGATTAAAAATTAGAAACACATTTATGTATCAATAACTGGGTGGTTATTTGGAGTGTCAACAGGCCAATTATCTAAAATAAAAATCTTAAATTTATTTGAAATATGAAAAAATATATAGGTTTACTCAATTAATATTTGAAGAGAATAGTATAGCAGGTGGATTCACTAATTACTATGCCTATATACACAGAAAATCTTTAGATACAGATGATTCTGTGAAATAAATGTAAATCACACCAAATTAAATTATGGTTTAGCTATACTCTTAACAAATTTAATAGAAAAAAAGGAAACTTACTACTTAGCTTTACAAGTTATTAAAAAAAAAAAACTGATATGATTTGCATGATTAGTAAAAAGTCAAGACATTACACTTAAAAGTAATGAGCAAAGATAAACTGTCTTTCATGATTTTTAGTATATATATATATATACAATATTACATTGGTTGAATTAATATTCCATCTATTTTCAGACTAATTACTTTGTGAAAATAAATATGGCTATTCCAAAAAAATAATATTTAGAGATGATTTGGTAATGACTATATAAATCAAAATCTATTCAAATATAGAGCATGCCGATCCATTATTCAGTTTGGTATTTCTGCAAAAAATGTTTCTCTGAAATATAACAGTATGTCTAATTGTAGCTTTATCAGCTATATTTCACCAATGAAACAATCAACATTGAAAAACACACTCAAGTTTATCATAAAATATTCTTTTAGGAAATCATGTATTAATCATTCAATTTACATATGTTATATATAGAGTTTGCAAAACAAACTCTTTAACAAGCTTTGAGAATACCCTCAATCCCAGACCGGTTTCTGCATCTAGCATCGTCAGTGAGGTGTTAGGATATTCATTAGATTAAAAATACTAGGACTAGCCCAGCACTTTAACTAATGTATAATTATTGAGAAGAAAATCTGAAACTTTCAGACATCTCACTGACGATGCTAGATGCAGAAACTGGTATGGGGTTGAGGGTATTCTCAAAGCTTGTTAAGAGTTTGTTTTGCAAACTCTATATATAACATTTGTAATCACGAGCTTTATTAAAATTAGGTCATGTGACATCTGACTTGATTTTTTATCAATTTACATATCCAATTTAATGAAGATGTGATTTTGCAATATTGGACTTTATAATATCATACTCAGGAAATTAAAGAACATATTGAATGATCTTATGATTTTTATCATTTAATTTTAAAAATATAATAGAGCATCCTTAAATGAAACTTTTCTAATAACTTTATGTTAAGTCAATAGGAGGACTAAGTTTCATTATGCAATAAATTAGATAAAATAATAGCTCTTGATACAACTAATTTAATTATATGTAATGATGTTAGTTGTTTATACTTCTATACAGAATGTAATAAGAGTGATAAGTGCACTTACATGCAACTATAGAGAAGCTAGTTATTTCTATAAATTAATTACGGTTTACGCTTTCGAGAACTTATGATGTTCTCATTATCATAGCAAAATGAAGTAATTTAATTGCAGTAGTTAATTTCATTGTGATGAAATATCCTATCACACATTGAAGTCTGTATTCTATTTCAATATTTAAGTCTAGTTTTCTATTTAAAAAATTATCAAGATATTTAAACTGGTTTGCATTCTCAAGTTGATAATCACAGCTAAAAAATTCTGAAGATAAGTTTTTTGACCATATCACAAAAAAAAATTTACCCATGTAATAATAATAAAAATCAATATATTAAAATTGAGTTGAGGAAAATGAGTCTTTTATAAACTACACCCGGGTCTCTTTTTACGCGGACTTATTTAACACAATTTTGAAGTTACACGATTCGTGTTTCACCGGAAGTCGATTTCCGATAATGCACTATTACTTTAAATAATAAATTTCGCGCACTTACGTTATATTGAAAGTAATAGCACATTATTGGAATTCGACTTTGATCTTAGTGAATTTCAATATTTTCAGTGCTTTATAATAGTAAGATTTTATGCAATAATGAAATTAAAATCATGATTTTCACATTTTATGTATACACATATTAAATTTTACAAGATTATAATGTAAATTTGTTCAAACATTGTGCATGTTAATTTTGCATTTTAAATCACATTCTGTTTTTGCTTTTTAAAAAAGAACGTAATCAATTATTATTTTCTTATTAATGACACTAATCATTAACATGCTCTTAAATTCCAACGAGAGCTAAATGGTTCTATGTCTGGATATCGCGAGCTTCATAAACAATTAATAAAATCATCGTCTCAAAGATTAATTACTAATTACGTTGTCACCAGAAAATCAACACAACATGAGAGTGAAGTTGGTGCGAGTTGTATTTCCTCTTGAGAAAAATCTGATTTTTTTATCAGTTTGCAAACGAACTTGTTTATCGATAATAATTAAAACGTGTATTAAAAAAAAATTATGCATAAAAATATATTATTTTGAATAAAATTAAATATTATAGTTTAAAAAAGTTTGTCTTGTATCAATTTTTTTCAAATTTGAAATTTTTTATTAGACATATTTTATTTCCTTATTTTTTTTTTTTTTGCGCGAATTTTAAAGTAATTTTACGTTGGTGCTTTGCTTTTACGCGATTTTGAAAAATCACAGACCGCATCCCCCATTTTTCAATGTAAGTTACGTCTATTTTTGCGCGATTTCGTTTGCGCGTGTTTTCTGAGGAACCTATCTATCGCATAAAACGAGACCCAGGTGTATATTACTTTTGATGATGGAAGGTTATTAATTTAATAGTCATTTAAAATGATTTTACTAAATATTTGTTATTTGTCTATTGAATTCAACAAATGCTCGATATTTTTTCTTCTACATTTAAGATATTAAATGTTGATTTAATGTTAAGGTCTCTGGTGATTATTTATGTATTACCATGGCTTCATGTATAAATAGTAAAATTAGCAGACTTTTTGGACAAATAATTTTCTTTTAATAGTACCTAGATAAATGCATGTTCCTTTTCTTTGATACATTCTTCTTATAATCAATAGTTTACTTCTTCTTTGACTTCTTTTATTTTTTTAAATATTATGTTTTGATACAGGAAAACAAATAAATCTAACAATGAAAGGTATTTTTCAGCATTTGAGCATCACATGGCATCATATAGGCTATAACTTCAGAAAGACAAAGAAAATACCTAACTAGGTTTCTATTCAGTCATGGTAAATAAATATGCATCCAATTGATTAAAAATTATATTTATGGCTGCTAATTTGTGACCAAAAGAATTGGAAAGCTTCAAAGAAACAGCTACGGCTGATTAAAGTTTTTTTTTTTTTCTTATTGACTGTTGGCTGGCAACAGCCAAAATTTCCATAACAATTTTATCAACAAAAGAAAACATCTTTACAAAATACTACTCACTATCTGTATTTAATCTGTGTTCACTTTATTTTATTTTATTAACATTTAATATCTTCAAAAATACTTAATTTTACTTTCAAGTCATGTTTTAAAAGAAATTTTTAATTTCTTTCAAATTTATTATTTTTCTTTTAAATTGTTATCTCATGATTTGCCTTTTAAAAAAAAAAAAACTAAACTTTTCACAAGTTTTAAAACACATAATAATTTTTTTTAAAAAAAAAACATTAAAACTAGTTAATCTTAGCTTTAATTTTCTTTTAGCTTTTTTAGTTTATTTTTATAGGTTATATATGTCTCCCATGTTAGAGGTTACAGTATATTACCAATATTTAACTGTTCAAATATGCATACATATTTTACGATACCTTCATGCATAATTTGAAATAAATATGCTTTAGTAGCTTCTTCGATGGTGTTTTATCTCTTCATTAAAATTCACTATAGGTTTCCAATTTAGTTATTTCTAAAATGCAATTGTTTCTATTTTAATTTAAATGTGGGTTAACTTGCAGATTAATTTGCAGTTTTTCTGGATTAACAGGCAGCTTGATTAGTAAATTTTCTTGATAAGTTTAAGTTTCAATTATTGCAAACAAATACTCAGACAGTTAAATATATTTCTCTGGCTTAGATCAACATACTCTTTAGCATGAAAGATTCCTCACAGACAATAAGATAAAGTCTATACTAGGTTTAAGCAGATTATCCTCTTCTAGAAACTATGCCTGGTAGATGATGATGGATGCATATTAAGTGGCTTTTAGTTAGATATCTTGGTGTAGTTATAAGAATAAATTTGCCTTCTTATCATTGTACTGAAGATATCTTGATAAGTTCTTTTCTCACTATTAGCAAGCTTTTTTCATCTCTAATAGTTGGTGTTTGTTACAATAAATTCTCTATATGGAATCTGTAGTATAATGATTAGCTATTGATGTCCCTTATTTCTTTAGCTTTAATCTGCAGTAAATTAATTTGTAGTTTAATTTAACTTTTTTTTTCTCATGTGTCATAGCATCAGCTGGGAAGCAGTTCGCTAACCTCTCGACCACCAATGCTTGACAAATTTAACTTTTTATAGAGCTTTATATAACATTTTAAATTTCTGCCTCTCCTGTTTACCAACATTTTTTTTGGAACTCAAAAGTTAATTTGCTTACTTGTGCAAGATATTACCCCCTCCCTCCCCCCCCCAAAAAAAAAAAACTTTGCCTTTTTAAGTTGTTTTTCAAATTTTAACTACCAATTGCTGTAAAATTGTTTTCTGAATATTTTACAATAGGTTTAATATTGTGTAAATTCTTTGTATAGATTAGAAAACTATATATGTAAGCATTTTAAATTTTGTATAAGTGAATTTTAAAAATTTTTGACCATAAATTATTATTAACTAAGTCATTTGCTTTTGGATATATATTCAAAACTTTTTTTCTGATTGATCAAACTTTCCTTAACCCAATTAAAGCTGTGTATGTTTGTGAACAGGCTTCTCTACTCAAATAAAAAAAGAGTAGAATTTGAATGCATAATAACTTTCCCATGTACAAAAATTATCTAGCTTACACTAGATGCATAATTGATAAATATATAAAAATATTTCAAGTCTTGAACAATTTCAAAAAATTGCTTTTATATCAGATTTTCTTAGTCAAGGTGCTCTTAATGCTAAATAATTGATCAGCAAAAATTATTTAATACTATCATTTATTTTTGTTCTCCAATTGTAATTTTAGTCGCATATACTTTTTTATGATATACACCTGGGTCTCTTTTTACGCGGATTTATTTAACGCGATTTTGAAATTACGCGATTCACGTTTCTCCAGAAGTCGAACTCCGATAATGCGCTATTACTTTAAATAATAAATTTCGCGCACTTACGTCATATTGAAAGTAATAGCACATTATTGGAATTCGACTTTCATCTTAGTAATTTCAATATTTTCAGTGCTTTATAATAGTAAGTTTTATGCAATAATGAAATTAAAATCATGATTTCCACATTTTATGTATACACACATTAAATTTTACAAGATTATAATGTAAATTTGTTCAAACATTGTGCATGCTAATTTTGCATTTTAAATCACATTCTGCTTTTGCTTTTTAAAAAGAATGTAATCAATTATTAATCATTTAGTGTTCGCAAGTTTATTTTTAAAAGGTGAGTAATAGCAGTGGGCACAATTAAAATTGAAAATTAAAAAATTAAAGACAAAAATAAGAATTTAATTTTTAGTTTTTAGATTAATTACTAATTACATTGTCACCAGAAAATCATTAACACAACGTGAGAGTGGCGTTGGCGCTAGTTGTATTTCCTCTTCTGAAGAATCTGATTTTTTACCAGTTTGCAAACGAACCTGTTTATCGACAAATAGCAATAATAATTAAAACGTGTATAAAAAAATGTAAATTACTGTAAATTATGCATAAAAATATATTGTTTTGAATAAAATTAAATATTATAGTTAAAAAAAGTTTGTCTTGTATCAATTTTTTTCAAATTTAAAATTTTTTATTAGTCATATTTTATTTCCTTATTTTTTTTTGCGCGAATTTTAAAGTAATTTTATGTTGGTGCTTTGCTTTTACGCGATTTTTGAAAAATCACAGTCCGTATCCCCCCTTTTTCAAGGTAAGTTACGTCTATTTTTGCGCGATTTTGTTTGCGCGTTGAGGAACTTATCTATCGTGTAAAACGAGACTCAGGTGAACTTAAATATTCTTGGATCTGGTATAACTTTCTTTTTAATTTTTAAGACCATATTGGTATAATATTGAAATCTTTCTTCAAAGTTACTTGTTCCTTAAAAATCCTGCCTATTTTTATATTTAGCTTTTTTTATTGGTGTTGTGTTCGATTCATAGTCATCATAATATACACCATGTATATATATAAATCAATGCACTTCAGCTAACATTCAATTAATAGTTAGTAAATGAATATCTATTATTTGGCATGCTGATTTTTAAAAACAAAGAATGCTACCATTAGTGAGGAAGGTGTTATACTTCTATAAGCATCTGGTCCATGATTTATTTATATCAATAAAATTTCTACATTCCGCACTTAATCACCATAATCTATTATTATTCATCATCATCATCAAACATTATCAATCCACTGCAGGATGAAGGTCTCTCCAAGTTCAATTCATCTTCTCTGATCTTTAGTTTCTCTTCTCCACATCACCCCTGCACACTTTCTCATCTCATCCATCCATCTCACATGTGGTCTCTTTCTGGGTCTTTTACAATCTCTTGGAATCAGTTTAAGACTTCAATTGTCCATCTATTATCATCTCTTCCAGCAATATGTCCAGCCTAACTCCACTTCAAACTTAATTTTTTCAATGCGGTCAGTAACACCTCTTTGTTCTCTTACCCATACATTGCGTTTTCGATCTCTTCTTGCTACTCCCAGCATGCATCTCTCCATACTTCTTTAAGTGGTCTGAAGTCTCTGTATTGCTCTTCTATTAAGTGTCCAAGTCTCAGATCCATAAGTAAAGAACTGGCAAATCACATTTTTAAAATCCTTCCTTTTCAAACACATAGGCATATTTCCTTTTAGTATCAAGTTATTTCTACCAAAAGCATTCCAACCAAGTTTAATTCTATGATTAATTTCATCCATTATGTTTCCATCTGTATTAATAATCTGACCAAGGTATTTGTAACTGTTAACTTCTTCTAATTTATCATAATCAATCTTTATTTTCATATTTTGAGCAAATCGATTAAACATTACTTTAGTCTTTTTAACATTTATCTTTAGTCCTACTTTCATCTGATAACTCCTGCAACATTTCCTGCAGCTCTGAAGCATTATTTGCAAAAACAACTACATCACCTGCAAAATCTAAATGACTTAAATAATCTCCATTTGCTTTCACTCCTTTAGTTTCCCATTTTAATCCACAAAATACTTCTTGCAGCACTGCTGTAAAAAGTTTTGGAGATATGGAGTCATCTTGTCTTATAACCTTCTCAATGTTGACTTTCCCAGTATCATTATGTAATCTAATTGTTGCTGTTGCATTTTTATAAATATTCTTTAAAATATGACAATATCCTGGATCTATACTTTGATGATCCAATGCTTTAATCACTGAAGAAATGTTTATAGAATCAAATGCCTTTTCATAATCTACAAATCCAAAACATAATGGCAACTCATATTCATTTGTCCTTTCTATAACTTCTCTCAATACCTGGATATGATCTACTGTACTAAAACCACTTTTAAATCCAGCTTGTTCTCTTGGTTGGTGGAAATCCAATGTTCTCTGTAGATGAGTTGTAATTATCTTAGTAAAAATTTTGTATAAAACTGATAAAAGGCTGATAGGTCTGTAATTTCTAATATCTTCTTTATCACCTTTTTTAAATATTAATATTATTACTACATTCTTTCAATCATCTGGAACATCTTTATTATTTAGACATTTGGTATATAACTTTGCTAAAAAAAATTCTATTTCTTCACCTGCTTCTTTTAATATATCAATTATAATTCCATCATTACCTGGAGCCTTTTCTTTCTTCATACATTTAATTGCATATCTCACTTCTTCATTTAAAATTCTGGGCAATTCGGAAGATGTAATAGATATACGAGGTACTTGTTCTTTATTACTATATAATTCTTGATAAAAGTCTTCTACCCATTTCATGATGTCATCTCTCTTTTTAGTAATAATTCCATCTTTTTTTCTTATTGCAGATATAAATTTCCTACCAATACCAAAATGTTGTTTTACATTTTTGAGACTTTTATTTTCTTCTACACTTTCCTTGCTAGTTCACAACTATACTTTCTCATATCATTTTCAACTCTTTTCCACACCATTTTACAAAATTCGAGATATTCAATCCTTTTTAATGAATCATTTTTGTATATCTTCATATTCCTTCTTTTCTTCATAAATTCTCTAGCCTCAGTAGAAATTTTATTGGTCAATTGCTGCTTTTTTCTATCAGCTATCTTTGTTGCAGTTTTTAAAAGTGTGTCAGTTATTTTCATATTAATTTCATTTAAATCTGAATCATGTTCAAAATCTACTAATACTTGAAACCGATTTGTAAGTTCTAATTTAAATTCATTAGAATGTTTCTGAAGATTAGGAATATCAACTGTAAATATTGTTTTTCTTAATAATTTTTGTCTCTCTTAGTTTTGCATTAACACGTATCTTACATCTTACTAATCGATGATCACTTCCTGTGTTAAATTTATTAAGAACATTAAAATCTTGAAATATGTATTTTCTGTTAGTCAAAATATAATCCAATTGTGCAATGCTGCAGAAAGGAGTTTGCTATTAACTGAAAGGAGACCCTTTGATTTCTCTTGGAGGCCTTAAAGGAAATGAGCAGGGCAAATTTTTAATATCCACTCCATACGTTCTTGTCGTTGCAGCTGTTATTACTATGTGATTATTCATATAGTATATGAACATGGATGGACTGCTCACCAACATACATTAGCCAGCATGGTGAGTTTGTTGGCTTTTTACCTTTGAGTTTAAGATCAAGAAACACCATGGTTTTTCTTCTCAGTTGCCTGATAAGGCAGAATGAATGTTTGTGTAAATGATAAATAATTTTTCCAATATATATATACAATTATGACAG
This sequence comes from Epiperipatus broadwayi, assembly GCA_028023455.1. NCBI lineage: Eukaryota > Metazoa > Onychophora > Udeonychophora > Euonychophora > Peripatidae > Epiperipatus > Epiperipatus broadwayi. The sequence goes on from JAQFVV010000103.1 coordinate 1,648,809, forward strand.
ACAAAAATAAATCATGGCCCTTATTCCCAGGAGGCTGTAAAGTCACCAACCAAGGCAGCGGTTGGTGGCCGTCGGCGGAGGGTGCTAAGAATCCCGATTGCGGACCCAGGCTGCCATTTGATAATGACTTTTTATTTAGGTACTTACACCTGCAGATCACTTTCAAGCGAAGGAAGATTGCAAGAATTAGAAGAAGAACTGTCTTATATTAAATAGGACATTATTGGACTTTGTGAAGTTAGAAGGTGAAGAAACAATTGATTTAAAAAGTGGACATGTACTCTATTATAAAGGCACAAATATTGGAAATACAAGTCGAGTAGGATTCATTATAAATAAATAGTGGAAGAACAACACAGTGGAGATTGATAGTGTATCATACAGAGTAGCAAGATTAATTATACAACTTAATAGCAGATAATTCAGGTTTATGCCCCTATAAGTTCTCATAGTGATGAAGTAGTAAAAGATTTTTATATGGATGTACAAAATGCTTTTGATCAGAGTAAACAACATTTTAAAATTGTTATGAGAGACTTCAATGCTAGAATTGGTAAACAAATGAAAGATGAAAGTGCTGTAGGTAATTTTGGTTATGGTAATAGAAATGAGAGAGGATATAGACTTGTGGATTTTGCTGAAAAAGAAAAACTTTATATTATCAATTCTTTTTTTGAAAAAAATGTTTAAAAAAAATGGACTAGGAAGTATCCAAATGAAGATTATTTGTTTAAAATTTATGTCCTATTATCAGTTATATTTTTTAGAAACGTAAAACAATGAATATTTTTTAATTCCGGCAAATGAAATTGGTTTAATGAGTTCTTTTCTTTTTATACAGTTTCTTATAATGCCTAATAATCACTATAATATATACAGTATTAAGGCTACAACCATATAACTATGCGCCTGAAAAAACGACAGTAGGGACTTCTGCAATAGTGATTTTAAAAAACAAATATTGTACTTGCAAAAACAGACAAAATTGAAAACGTATGACATTTTACAGTAAAACTTTAAAAAATCCAATATAACATTAAGTACGGAGAAAAAGAAACAAATCATCAAAAATTTGTTTTTTAAAAACATCAAAAGTGCTTTTAAGGAAGCTCCACAAAAGATATAAACCTAAAAATTTGGTCTTAAATAACACTTGCAGATAAAACTTATTTTTTTCGTTAATTGAAGTAATTATATATATTAAATTCTGATTTTTATACAAAGCATCTATAAAACTATAATATCTAAATAATTTAAAATTGCAATTGATTTAGGAATAATAAAACATAAGAAAATGACATTTTTTCTGGAAATTACTTACTTTGTATAGTCTTCCCGTTTTACATTGTAACGTTTCATTATTTTTAGTTCATGAAGATTATTATCGACTTCCCATGAAATAAAATCTACTTTCTTTAGAAGCTTAGCTTCGTGAAATTTTAGTTTTCTTACCATAACTTTCAATGGCAACAGAAATAACGTAATGTTATTAATTTTAATTAAAATTGGTTGAGGGCGCTAATATCCGTTTAAGGAGAAGTCACAGTGCATCACATCACATCATAACGAGATCGAAGTGGGTTTATAAATATTAGCAGACGATTTATTTTTTTTGAATACTAAAAAGTCATTTCTTGAAAGTTATATTTTTTATTCTTTCAGTAATTATACATCAATAATAAAAAGGCGTCAAAATTAATATAATTAGGGCCAAAGAATTAATTTTATTTTGTATATTTCAATTTTTAATTAAAATTTAATCGTTTTAATATTTATAAAGGTGAATTAACTTATGGAGTCTAGAAAAAGTTCCAATAACTTAAGACTCAGAAAACGCAACATAAATTCTTTAAAACCTGGTAAGTCACATTTCTTGGTGCGAATTTTTTTTCTATGAATAATAAAATTCAAGGGTCATTAAAAATAAATAATAATGATAATTTTGACAATAACTTATCAATAATTGTTTAACTTTTGTTTTTATTTTGCAATTTAAACACACACAAACACCAGACATTATGTTTTATTTTCTCCTAGATTTACAAATGAATATCAAAAAACAGATTTTTACTTCAAATTGAGGTTCTTTTTTTTTATCCATGGGCAATCTCTTATCATATGCTAGAATTTTTTTTAAGCACATTTATGTAAATTCACTTCTGCAAATTTATAATTAATTGTCTCCAACAATATCAATTAATTTCATTAATTTCTACTAACAAGCTAAATTTTCCCAATTTCTTTTTTAGATATTTATTAGATAATGACATCACTGAATTATAAACCAGGAACTAAGCCTTTAAACTAGGATATTCTGCAACAAATTAGACAGAATAATCATTATACCAAAAGATCAGGTGTTTATTTCACTATTTTTAGTCTGAGATTGTTAACAACTTTTCATTAAAAAACATCCCCAAAATTCTACTTTCTTTAGAAGTTTAACTTTGTGTCGTTTTAAATTTCTTAATATAGTTTCAACATCACCATAAACAATAGAATGAAAATAACAACTAATTAAAATTGTTTGAGTGGTAATATTTTTATATTTATTAATAAATATAGAATGTTGATAATAGAAATAGAGAAAAGATATGTTTGTACTTAGGAAAGATAATGAGATAGAGAAGAAAGGTCAAAGATATTTATAAAACAAAAATGGTTTTATAAATATGTAAAAGTTTGATAATAAATAAGTGAAAGTTGAATACTTTTTATAGGATAAAAAAATAAATGTATAGCAATAATAAATTTTTTTTTTGAGAGATGAAAGAAGATCATATTTTTAGATATGTCAAAAATAGATGCTAAATAGATATGATGATAATAAGAAAGGATGTTATTATTAAGTTGCATATTTTTTTAAAAAAATTGTAATGTGATTTTGAAAATGGGTATAGATAAATTACTGGAAATGTAAAGAATGTGAAGGAATGAAATGTTTACAATAAGATATAGATGAGTACTGTAAAATATGGATTTCATTATTACTAAAAAAAAAAGTGAGTGAAAATATGAACAGAACATTATTTAAAGAAGGAAGATGAAATGAAATAGAAAATATGAATAAAATATATAATGGAAAATTTATATAATTGAAGTAGAATTTTGAGTAAATAAAGAGGAACTAGGAAAATATGAAGATAGTTTTAAATATTTGAAAAATATAAATATTTGTTGTAGTGATCACAATTTTGTGCTTATGGAATGAGATATACATGGAAAGTTAGATATAGATCTTTATAGAAAGATTAGTAAAGAGATTAATAATATTCTGAAAAGTCAGTGAATTTAAAACTAATGAATAGTGAATATTTATTTACAATTAAGAAATTAGCAAAAAGATGCAGTAAGTATACTTTAAAAGATTTTTTTTTAAAAAAAAGTTTATGTAAAAAGTACACAAAAACTATTACAAAACAAAAGAAAAGAAGATAATAGTTAAATAGAATATTTATTTTAAAAAAAATAAATAAAATTTTAAAAAAATATGTGTTGTACTTAATCAGAAATTAATTAAAGAAATTAACAGTGCAATAAGAAAAATTTGTGAAAATATTTGGAGATATAATAGAAGAAATAAAAAATAAAATGCTGTCAAATTGCTAAGTATATAGGAAAAAGAATGTGAGAATAGCAAATAATTTAAAAAAACACTCTAAGGATTTGTAATAATAAAAAAATTAGTGATTAGGAGTTGGCAGCAGAGCTACTTTTTAAGAAGGTTAATTCAAAATTGAATAGAACAATAAATAAATATTATCATTATAAATTAAAAAAGTACTTTGCTGAGGAAGTGATGGAGCCTTTGTGAATAAAAGTAGGCTTATTATATAATATAATGTTTAGTTTAATAATGGCAGGATTTCCAAATATATAATTTAAATAATGTACTACAGAATATAGATTTAGTTACAGAAATTATAATAAAGATGTACAGTGCAATAAAGACATAAAAATTTATATTTTTGTAAAACTATTAAAGAATAATATTTTGTAATAGAGATGAATTTTTTTAAAAAAAAACATGTTATTTTTAAAAAATGAAATAATTAATTTATTTAAAAACAGGATTAAAAACTTTAAAATATTATCCATAAACATTTTGGGTAGATGGGAAAGTTAATTTGTGAGCTTTAACGTATTTTTAAGTATAAAAGAAGGTTGGAATTGTTTTTCAGATAATCAGTTTAATAGTGAAAAATTGAGTTAAAACTGAGTTGGAGTTAGTTATGTGAGTTAAAATCAGAAGTGATAGTGATTTTATAGCTCACATGTTACCATAAGATTGACAGTTATCATTAACTGGTTACTAACATTAGATAGCAATTGATGATAGAAAGACAACATTTTAGAAATGGAAAATATTTTTAGTATAATTTTTAAATCAAAGCTACGATCTTTTCATAATGATACTGTTATGATTTACCTTTAGTTTGGCTAGAGGCCATTAAATGTGTACTGCTCATTGTTTTTATACTATGTATTTCCTCAAAAATGTTCAAATGCCATTTTGAAAAACTTTTAGAGATATAAAATCTTGAATTTACCATTTATTACCTGTTTGATTACTTGATGTGTAATGAGCCTAACTTTGAAAAAGTAACTTGGAAAATTTAGCATCTTATTAGATTTATGAAACAACAAGCTTACAACCCAAGGAGTAAACTATAAAAAGACTATGGGTGATCTTGAAGATCTAAACAATATTATCTTGATATTAGGTACCGTAACCCTAAAAAAATAGTAAACCTTCAAAATATGCTTTAAAATATATAGTTATAAAATATCTATGATATACTTATGTGTATAAAATATCAAGTTAATTTATGATTAAAAACTTATATTTTTATTTACTTTAAGAAAGGTTTAAATTTATTATACTAATTTATGATTTATACATTAATTAATTATTATCTTTGTTCTAATAACTGTTATTATATATTTCTAAAATTGTTGTTTTTTTCCCCTATAAATTCTTGAAAAATTTAAAATATACATTTTTTTCTCATCATGTAAAGAGAATGAGAAAATGTGGATTTTCTTATGCAAATGAGAGATGCTAAGATTTTTAATCCCCCCCCCCCCACTTCTCCAACAAGTTAGTGTAATGTATTACATTTAATTTTATATTATATTTTTTGATAATAATAAAAAAAGAATAAATACCTTCTGACAAATTTTGATTATTTTAATATGAATTTAATTTCTGTGACATGATAATATTAACACTTACATTTATCATTAATAAAGTTATTATTACTATAAAAAAAAACTTAGTTTTTTAATTTCTCTCTTTTTTCATTAATTTCTCTTTGTGTATTATATGTGTATGCATCCTTATCTCCACAATATATATATATTTATTTATTTAAAGATGTTTTCGTATGTATGATTATTGTTCTAAATGTCTGTTTTCTGATCAGTTAGCAACAAGAAATAATAGGGGAGAAAATGTAATATCTTTAGAAGGTTCAAATATGTATATGTAAGGAGAGCTTTCCAATCTTAAAATGGTAATCATGTTAAATATATTTTACCTTATTTAAGTACAAATATATCTCTTATTTTTTTCTAGATGATTTTTTTAACTGACTAAGATAGAGTTGGTTTTTTTTATGTGTCATAGCATCGGCTTGGAAGCGAACCCGCTAACCCGGGACAACTGCTTGTAAGGTGGCTGTGCTGACTTCTCGACCACCAACGCTTGACGCAATAGAGTTGGATTACAAATAGTTGATAAATCTGGAAATGTAGCCACTATTTTGCAAGAATTAATTGTAATTTATTTATAAACAAAATGTTACTTGGTTTGATTACCATCATTACTTTATAGTTACATAAAATTATAAAATGCTTAGAATGTCAGTATCTCATTAACTAGTCAGTTTTTATCACTTATTTGGAAGTTTATCTTCAAGTATTATCATCCTCAATAATAAGATTTTGAAAATCGTGTTGTTGTTGTTTTTTCTGTTCTTCTGAGAGGGATGAGTACAATGATTAACATAAATACATATTCTTCTAAACTTAGCAATAATATTACATTTTTACATTTTAATAATTCTTATAATAGGAAAATACTTCTTTAAATTTGAATTTTATTATTTTGTTTGCTTTGTTTAATATGAAAAAACATAATAGAAAAATAAAACTGTATAAGTACTCTTATGAATAATTATTTTCTTGAATGATTTGATAATTTAAAAATGCCTAACTTCCCATATCCCACAGTATAACATACAATGCTCTCATTATTATTTTTAGTTGCTATTCAATGTATGACAGGATGAAGATATCTGAGTTTAATTTTTTTGATCTACAGCCTTTCATTTTAATATCACTGCTGAAAATTTTCTTATTTCATCCATCCATATATCTCTCTAGGTCTTATAATTTTTTTGGAATCAAGTTTAAAGCATTTATAATCCATTTTAGCTTTATATTAGTCCATATTTATTTCAACATTCTAATTTTTTCAATAATTGTTTTTTTCCTAGCAATATATTTTGCTTTTGACCATGTTCTTATTAATCCAAGATATTTCACTGCATATTCTGAAGTTTCTGTATTGATCTTTTATTAGGTTTCTAATTTTCAGATCCATAAGAATACACTAATAAAATCCATTTATTAAAAATATTCTTTTTATATTCCTAGATATATATTTTTTCACAATCAGGTTATTTTTACCAAAAGCATTTTATCTGTTTTTGTTGTTATTATTTTTAATAAAGAAAAATTGATAGAGAAATAAAAAATATTGCATAATGAACAATTAATTTATTTTTTTGAATAATTTGTAATTTACAAATCCATAACTTTCCAAACTACACTATATAAATATGAAAAACAAAAACAAGTTATATATATGTAAACTTGCTATCGCTTGTATTTATGATCAATAGATGAAGCTTTACCAAGACCCCCAAACAAGCATATTTTTCTTTACATAAACGTCAGAGTCAGAATTCACTGTCTCTTTCATTGGCTCCACCCTCAGATCAGCTGATTTGCTATCATCACTGAAGGATAGGAATTAGAAACTAGACCTAAACACTAACTCAAAGTGTTTATGCAACAAGTTCCTATCAGTTTGCAAGCATGAATTTTTTAGACACGTAAATGTCTTCAAACTCAGCTTATCAAGCCAGATAGCTATATGGGTCTGATATTGGTTCAGTTTCACCACATAGTCAAAGCTTCTGCAATATATATCATTGCAAGAAACTTCAAAGGTACATTTATGAAAAACAAAAACAAGTTATATTCATGCTTGCAAACTGATAGGAACTTGTTGCATAAACGCTTGGAGTTAGTGTTTAGGTCTAGTTTCTAACTTCTATCCTTCACTGATGATAACAAATCAGCTTGAAATCAGCTGATCTGAGGGTGGAGCCAACGAAAGAGACAGTGAATTCTAACTCTGATGTTTATGTAAACAAAAATACGCTTGTTTGGAGGTCTTGACAAAGCTCCATCTATTGATCATAAATACAAGTGATAGGAAGTTTACATATATATAACTTGTTTTTCATAAATGTACCTTTGAAGTTTCTTGCAATGATATATATTGCAGAAGCTTTGACTATATGGTGAAACTGAACTGTTATCAAACCCATATAGCTATCTGGCTTGATAAGCTGAGTTTGAAGACATTTACATGTCTAAAAAAATTCATGCTTGCAAACTGATAGGAACTTGTTGTATAAACGCTTGGAGTTAGTGTTTAGGTCTAGTTTCTAACTTTTATCCTTCACTGATGATAGCAAATCAGCTTGAAATCAGCTGATCTGAGGGTGGAGCCAATGAAAGAGACAGTGAATTCTGACTCTGATGTTTATGTAAACAAAAATATGCTTGTTTGGAGGTCTTGGTAAAGCTCCATCTATTGATCATATATATATATATATATATATATATAATAAGGTGGTGTTAAAAATTATTCACATTACCTACAGAATTTATTTTAATCAATTTTCAGAAAATTAAATACATCATTTTTTGTCATAATCTCCCTGCTTTTCAATACACTTTGTTCATCCATCTATCAATAAGCATTCATATTCCCTCATTAAAAATGCTTTAGGCTGAGCTACAAACCATGGATGTATAATTATCTTCACTTCATCAATGACAGTCAATCAGGCATATGACCAGGACCCCTGAGATTTAGTGGAACCCTGCACCAAGATACTTTATTTTAATTAACAAAACAATATATATCTTAGACATTAATAAAGTAAACTGAGAGACCAACATTTGATGCATAAATCTAAAGCTTACTTTTGAAATGAAGGGCATCAAATTTTCAAAACATCTCCTCTTTTGAAGCTTTTTATAAATGGGTGAACAGCTGATAAAAATGTTCTGTAACATTTTCTGTGAAGGTATATGAGATTGGTTTCCATTAGAATGTTTTAAAAAAATTTATCAAACAGGAAATCCATTTCCCAATTTAAGTATAAATTTTAAGAAATTTTATTACAATTCCAACAATCACTGCTGAGTCCAAGCATAATTTGTCAAAGCTTAAAATAATAAAAAAACTATTTGAGATCCACAATGGCACAAGAAAGACTATCCAACCTAATGTTGCTTTCCATAAATAATAAATTATGTGAAGTCTTAAATTTAAGTGAGATAATAAATAAATTTGCTGAAATTAAAGCAAGGAAAATAAAGTTATATTAATTTTGCTTTTCTTTCATATTAATATAATATAAGTTAAGTATTACTATTTAGATAAAAATAAATGTTGTATATATTCGTTTCTTGTATTAAAAGTTAAGGATTTTATTTATTTATTCACTTTTTTATTTACTGAGGACTCCACTCCATAGTTGTGCCAGGGCCCTCAAAATCCAAAGGATGGTGTTGCTTATAGGGCTTCTTTTAGAGTACAAAACAAGTAATAATCTGATTGGGCAAGATCAGGACTATAAGAATGATACTCTAACATTTCAGAATGAAGTTTTTAGAGAAATTTGACAGTGTGATCAGCAGTGTGTAGACTTATGTCTGTAATGAATTATTCCATAGACAAAGCCATGAATGATTTGCATATTTGCTACATAATCCATTGCCACTTATCTATTCAACAGAATGAGTTCATTTGCATGCTCAATGTTGTCATCAGGCATTAATGTGGATGGGCATCTGATTTCTTCTTCATGGTAAACACTTGTCGAATCCTCATTGATCTTTACTATCCATTCATACACACTTCTTCATTGCATATATTTTCCCCATGCTATACACTCAATCATCAATAAATATTACCATAAGACATATCTTCAGACCACAAAAAAGGAATCATTGCATTCTGATCTTATTTGTGCAAATCACAAGTGGATCAGCTATTGTTTTTTATATTACAATTATATTAAAGCTCATATAACATACTCAAAATTGCTCAGTAGTGACTGGGGAGACTGTGATCTTGCATAAAAAGTATTAATAAGATAGTGAATCCAACAGAAATTTTAATATTAACCCAAGTATACATAATTTTTGACTTTAGTCTCATATTTACATTTTTTAGCATTCATTGATAGCTTTTATAACATTTTCTAAAACTCTGAAGTACTATTTTCAAAAACAAAAATTTTCTCTGAAAACACTAGATAAGTTAAATAATTATTGCTTCCAATTTAGTTCTCAAAATATATTCAACAAAACTGTTGTGAAAAGTTTAGGAGAAATGGAATCATCCTATTGTACACCTTTATTAATGTTAATCTTTTTAGTATTACTATAAAATCTAAAATCTATAGATGAGTTAAGTAAATTTTTATTTTCTTAGCTTTCCAATTTAATTCTCAAAATATACTTAATGATTACCCTGTTTTACATCTTTATTAATGCCACTCTTTTTAGTATCACTATAATCTAATCATTGTTAATATATTTTGAAAATTATACTTCAGAATTTGACAATATTCTGGTCTAAATTTTGATACTTTAGATATTTTAATTACTGCAAAAATGCTTATAGGACCAAATATATTTTCATAATCTAAAAGTTCAATGCAAAAAGACAGCTTATATTTACTGGTACTTTCTACAAATTGTCTTAATATTTAAATGTGAAGTACTATGCTATAACTACTTTTAAATCAAGTTTGTTTTTTTCTTTTTTTATGGCTGGTCTGTGTCCAAAATTTTATGCAGATGAATTGTAATGATCTTAATAATGAATTTGTATAGAACAAATAGAAAACCGATAGATTAATAGTTTTTCTTTTCATCTTTTTAATATACTTTTTATCTTCTGGTATATTTTTATCTTTTAGACATTCAGCAAATAGTTTTATCAACAGTGTTTACTTCTTCATCTGGTTCTTTTAAAATATCAATAACAGTTTTATCATTTTCTAGATTTTTTTTCCATTTTTCAAGGTTTAATTATATGTAGTACTTCGTCATTTAAAATATTTGATATTTCAATAAGATGTATCATATTTATATAAATTATTTTTTTTATTATATAGTATAATGGGAGGTAAAAAAGTAGGGTAAAACAATCATAAAATGATCATACAACACATTGGATAATCAAATATACAGGAGGAAGGTAGTATTTATACAGAATTATGGTAAATTAGAAAATTATTCAGCTCTGATAGAGTTATATATTAGATAAATTATATTTGCATAACTATATAATCAAAATATTCCAAATTCAGTGTAAAATAAATAGTATTTGATGCTTATATGAAACATTGGTGAACTTGTTAGCCTCTTTAAGATTCCAGGTTTAATGGATATTTTACCACTTAATAATTTATTGCATGCACATAGAATAAAAATACTTAACCTGTTCCTGAATATCCAAAAAAACAACTCTTAATTATATGAAATAGTAGCATACACCTGGACTTTAAATTATAGATGATAATCAAACCAAATTCTACATACTACTCTGATTTTTTTATGAAAAAGTTCTTTCAGAATATTGATTACTTTCTAGATACATTCATTTAATTCCAACATTCTGGAAAAAGTTATAATCATTGAAGGATAGCTTTTATTTGTAATAGTCATTAGTATAGATCATGATAAGGAGTATTACCTTCTGATAAAAGGCTATTTTTTAGCTTTTAGTTCTGATTTTTCATAAGCCTACTAGTTTTTCTGGTAGCTAGAGGTTTTAGCTTATAGAAAACATAGACACTAAGAATGACCTCTGTTATTTAACATAAAAAGTTTTTTATAAATTTAAGAAATAAACTAAAAAGTGAACAAGCTAGATTAATTAATCAACAACATATTTATTAAAGTAAATCACATAAACAGCAAAAAATATTAATATAGACACTATGACTTTACATATACCTGTTATGAGGTTTGAACTAGTATGTCTGCTAAATATTTTTTTGATAAATTATTAAATATTAATTTAATCTTAACTAATTTTTATTGTCTAATAATAAATTTGGAATCATTATCTGCAATCTTAGAGTCTTTTCCATTATAGCTTAAACAATAATGCATAAAAAAAAATCAAATTTCTATCTACTCATTCATACAAGATTCTAAAATACTCCCTCAGTTATAATTTTATTATGGAGAGAAGAATTTAAAATAAAATAATATTAAACTACATACATATTTCATGCTTAAGCATACTTAGAAATTTCCAAATAAATACTCTTTCATTCTGAGACCTTCTTAAATTGTAATATATAACTTTCTTACTGATATTTTATTGTTTAAATGCATATAAATATTAGATGGTATTTTTATCTATAATTTGAATTGGAAATTGTTTCTCATTTTTTTACTTGGTCTATTTTTTCCTTAACTTTGAAGATTTAGTTTGAGTTTCCATTGTAGTTAGAGTTTCCAATTTAGTTGTTTCCAAAATATAACATCTTTGATTTAAATGTTAGTTAAATTGCAGTTTAATATGAATTTTTTTTTGTTAGGGTATAGATCCTAATTATTGCAGGCAAATGCTACTCTTTTCATTTCAAATTATTCTTTGGCATAACAAATAACATGCTATGTTTTAAGTGCTATACTTGTTTTAGACTATATAATGACATGTACTTTCTTCTCAGTTAGCTAGATTGCTTACATCCAACAAATGCTTAGGAAGTATTTTACTCATCTGCTTTCATTCTGTAGATGATTAAAGAATACTATGGTCTAATGAATAGCTGCTGATGTATTATATGTTTCAATTTGATCTGAGTTTATTTAATTTGATAGACTTTGATTTTCACTCTGCATTTATAACTTCTTAGAACTTTTCCTGTCCTGTTTACTAAAAAACATTTTCCAAAATTTAGAAACTATTCCATTCATCTGCACAGGGTGTTATTTGGAAAATAACCTGATGTCCTTAACATGATTTTTAAATTTCTTTATTGCTTTAATAAATAACAAATTATTTTTCAAACAATATCTTTTTTTTTATTGCTGAAACAATTTTTTCCCCCAATATCACGATGTCATTTTACATTTTTCAGATTTTTATTCTGTTTTGTAGATTTCCTCACCTTTTTAATATCATATTTCTTTATTTTTTTCACTAACTCTTTTTCATATCGTTTAATATAATTCTATACATAATTATTTTGTCTAAATAAATCATTTAAAAATATTTTCGTATTCTTTTTCCCCCTATAATGTCTTGAATCAGTTGAAAATTTACTAAGAATATGACATTTACATTGTTAATTTTTTTTATCTTTCAAGATATGGTAAATAAATTTTTATAATAAATTCAATCTTTTTTATAATTCTCCCCATCAGTCTGATATTTTTAGAAATATATATTTGGGAATTACATTTAATTCCTTTCACAACTTAAGGTTGTGTTTTTTTTTGCTGAAACCAATCTCCTTGAATATAGCAGTACGAGTAAAAAATTTTGCTAAGCAGGTTTCACAAATGCACACTAACAAAATTTATATAACTTTTATTTTGATTTAATATATAAAAAAATATTTCAAGTCATGAATAGCTCAGAAAGCTACTTTTACATCTATCTTAAGTTCTCTGGATGCTAAATAAGCAAATAATAAAAATTATTCAATGCTGTCATTTTGCCTTAAACATACATATATTTTTATATGATATAATTAAATATTTAATTTATTTTGGTTAAATTTCATTTAATTTGCCATTATAATATTAAAATATTTATTACTGCAAAAATCATGCCTGATTTTATATTTATTTAAAATATATTTTTTGTGAACTCTTTCATGGTTATAACATTAATTCTTTGTAGAATTTTTCTATACTTATTATACTATTGTTTCTCTTTTTAATAATAGTATCATCTTTTTTTATTGCTAAAACAACTTTTTTTTTCGAATATCATGACATCATTTTACATTTTTCAGACTTTTATTGTTTTGTAGATTTCTTGCCTTTTCATTGTCATATTTCTTTATTTCATCACTAACTCTTTTTTTTTATTATTTTATATAATTCTTCATAATCGTTATTTTATATTTTTATCCCTGTATATAATGTCTTGAATCAGTCAAAAATTTACTAATAAATTGTTGCTACTTTATATATATATTGGCTATCTGCATAAAAGCTATCTTCTTAGTGATTTCATTCAAGTATGAGGCATCTTCATTAATATTTTTAAATAATTTTCAAGTTTTATTTTAAATTCATTAAAATATTTTTGAAGATTAGGAACACCACCTTTTTTTTAAAAAGTAGCTTTTCTGGTGTTACACTATTAGATTATGTATGTTTCATTGAATCTCATTAAACACATTACAATCTTGAAATACATATTTTATATTAATTCAAGACACATGCTGTGTGTGATTGATATTAAATAATTTTATAATTTAATTATATTTATACATTTTTATTCTTTAGATGCTTCAAAAAACATTATTAAAAAAAGTCGAAGCACTTATAATAATAGTGAAAAAAAAGAAAAAGTAAATTCATTAAAACCTAAAGAAAAAAGAAAAAGTCCAAAGCATAAGTAAGTTGCCATTATCTTGAATTTTATTTCAAAACAATGAAATTTGTACTTTTAATATTTTGTTATACATACTAAAGAAAAATATTTGCTTAAAATCAATTCCTGTAAACTCAGACATGAGGATTACATTTGTCCCTTCTTCATTTAGGAATAAAATAGAGTAGATTTAGCCACAAATATCGCTCAATTTTATTTCTTCATAAAAAGACAATTTCTTTCTATTGAAACGGAAATCTCCAATCCCTTTCCGTTTCACCATCAACCTAATGACCTACTCATCTGAACTAGTTTCGAACCTATTTTAAATGTAAAAATGTAATATATAAGTCGAGTGGGAAAACTTTGCTACAATGGCCGCTTGAATGGCATCATCCATTTACATACGAAAACACGCTATAATTAGACAGGTTTGATAAAATTATAGCGGAGAAATGCTCATAATTTATTATAAAATGTTTTATTAATTTTCAGTCAATTCTTAATTATATTCGCTATAATATTCGTATGTGGATGGATAATTTAAACCTTGGAATAACGGCAAAATGATTCATATATATTTAAGTTTAAATAAAAGTAATGTAAATGTTTTCTTTAATTTATTTAACGGTTTTCTGATTTAATGTTTTACATATATAGTTGAAACAAGTATTTTCTTTAAATTTGCTTTTTTTTTAATAAACAAATATGTTAAAAGTTATTTAGTTTTATAAAATAAGAATTATCTGTTCGCAATTAAAAATGAGAATTTTTGTAAACAAGATATCAATTAGTGACACACCCGGGTAAAAAAGTAAAATCTGTTTTCTGATTGATTTTTGTTTGCAACAAAAGACTTTTTCATTAAATCAGAATACCGTTCCTTCTGCTAAGTAATAACACCTGAAAAGGAATTTAATTAATGAAAATGAATCAAATTATATAGTTTATATATTTTGATACATTTTTTTAAGGAAATTAAATATAACACCTCGGAGATTTTATCAGTTGTTGTAGAAATTGAATTATATTATTTTGCTTTAATTAAAAGTCAATTGGTCCCGAGGCTTACGAAATTCCAGAAAGGTGTTAAAGTTTAGTAGAAGGATATAAATAGGCCTTATTTTAAGCGGGAAGGGAGAATCCATCTTACTTTTGAAGAGAGTCAACAGGAGAAGTTTTATTATTGTTCAACCTTAACATGTCTGGCTAAAGTCAGGCAAAATTTTGCTGCTTTCCCGTGATGGAATGCCTAGTTCAATCCATCAAATGCCAAAGGAACAACCAAGCTTACACCAACTAAATTTGAAGATGCCATAAGCCGTAAAAATAATTTGCCCTCGTTCCGATTTCAATCCAGCTAAAGAAACACTATTTTAAAAATCGTCTCCCAACTAAATTGAAGATGCCATAAGCCGCCAAAGAAGTCACCTTCGTTTCCAGCTCGAATCTCTCCTTAGCTACAGAACTATTTTAGTATTATTTAAAATCGCAGAGCTCTGTGTGCATTTCAAAAACATTCATTATTTCTTCAAAAACAGGTTAGCTAACCATATTATTGAAATTTCTATCTAAATTGTTTTCGAAATAATATTTCAATGAAATACTTTTTGCTAATACAATAGTGTAAACTGTCTAAATTGTTTCCTAAAATATTTTAATTCTATAAATGAAATACTTTTGCTAAATTTCTGTTAATTAATGTTTTGCTATATAATTTAATCACTGCAATTATATTTTGCTTTTCTTTTGCTTATTTTATTTATTATTAGTTAGGCCTATGTTTCGAAACGGCGTGCATTTAATTATAGAATATGTTTTTAAATATATAAATTTAACATCTTCGTATTATTATTTATATAGCATCATTTCGTGCGCTGTTTCGAAACCCAAATTGCGCCAAACGTGGAAAAAAAAAAAACCTATGTGCCAGTCAAAACATGCTTATCCATCTAACACGAGCTAGAACTCACAAAATGTACTTCAAACCCAGTCAAGCCCGAGATTTAGGTCAGGGACCAGCCTGGATTCGAACCCACTCTCCAAGCACCAGATCTAACACCCAATGGATAACATAACAATGGTAGCACACGAGATTTAATTCTTCATCCGACCCACTAGCAAATCGGAGAAAACAATAAGACTCATGGACTTAAACATATATATAAACAACGTAAATACTAGACATTCCACAGATAAAATCTAACATATTTAAATAATAGGGGCTTTACTAATGAATACTTATGGGCAATTAGTGAATTGGATTGATTTAATAATGAGACAGAAACTGATATATGATGAATTAAAATATATTTATTGACAATTGTTGTTGGCAAAATAGGTTTGTGGCTATGATTCAATGGAGCCAAATATCCTGCTATACAACTAATCACTACATTAACTTATTTGTTATGTCCTTTTATAATCAGTTCGAGTGGCTCTTTTACGTAAAATCAAACCAAGTCTGGAGTGAAACTTAATACGTCTTAATTATAATAAATTTATATATTAACTATGGATTTTTAAAGCGTCCCAGATAGCTTTAGATCGAACGGGTTTTCAAGAATGCTTCGGATCAATGCCGAAGACTGCATATTAGGGAGGGAGAGTTGGCTATAACGATTTTACTAATATGCTAGGCACAAGTAAAGTATAATAATAAAGTGGCTCTGCGGATGGAAGAATAGTTTTAGGGTTTTTGTGACAAACAACGGTTTACCCAACAACCGGTCGTCATGCTGCTAATGGGGAATTTTTATTTGGTTCAGAGGCGGGGGACTTACGTGCTAATCTGGCCCGTAGCTCAGACTTCGCTACTGCACTACCCAAGAGAAGATGGGCTGGACTTACCGTGGCTCCATCTTATATATATATCAAAAAGAACAGCACAACGAGAAAATATTAATAAATCCCACATCCGCCAAGCCGAAGGATATTATAAATTAAAGATCATATATTAAATGAACACTAGATCATCAGCTTGATCAAAAGAGCCAACTCTTCTGTAGCATGAGAAATACGATATGCTACTGACAGGAACATATATCTACAAACTTTACTTTATCGCATTCACTCTCTTTAGTTATCTATAACTACTAAACTTTTAAAAAAAGAGGAAAAGTATATTTAATAGGGGACTTACGAATACTTAACTAAAAAAATATACTTATGATTGCACTCCAGGCTAGTTTAATCTTTAGTAACATAATAAATAAAGGTTGAAAAGCCACATTTTATATTTATATTAATTAATTTACTAAATGACAAAAATATGAATTTGGGTTTCGAAACAGCGCACGAAATGACGCTATATAAATAATAATACGAAGATTTTAAATTTATATGTTTAAAAACATATTAATAATTAAATGCACGCCGTTTCGAAACATAGGCCTAACTAATAATAAATAAAATAAGCAAAAGAAAAGCAAAATATAATTGCAGTGATTAAATTATATAGCAAAACATTAATTAACAGAAATTTAGCAAAAGTATTTCATTTATAGAATTAAAATATTTTAGGAAACAATTTAGACAGTTTACACTATTGTATTAGCAAAAAGTATTTCATTTAAATATTATTTCGAAAACAATTTAGATAGAAATTTCAATAATATGGTTAGCTAACCTGTTTTTGAAGAAATAATGAATGTTTTTGAAATGCACACAGAGCTCTGCGATTTTAAATAATACTAAAATAGTTCTGTAGCTAAGGAGAGATTCGAGCTGGAAACGAAGGTGACTTCTTTGGCGGCTTATGGCATCTTCAATTTAGTTGGGAGACGATTTTTTAAAATAGTGTTTCTTTAGCTGGATTGAAATCGGAACGAGGGCAAATTATTTTTACGGCTTATGGCATCTTCAAATTTAGTTGGTGTAAGCTTGGTTGTTCCTTTGGCATTTGATGGATTGAACTAGGCGTTCCATCACGGGAAAGCAGCAAAATTTTGCCTGACTTTAGCCAGACATGTTAAGGTTGAACAATAATAAAACTTCTCCTGTTGACTCTCTTCAAAAGTAAGATGGATTCTCCCTTCCCGCTTAAAATAAGGCCTATTTATATCCTTCTACTAAACTTTAACACCTTTCTGGAATTTCGTAAGCCTCGGGACCAATTGACTTTTAATTAAAGCAAAATAATATAATTCAATTTCTACAACAACTGATAAAATCTCCGAGGTGTTATATTTAATTTCCTTAAAAAAATGTATCAAAATATATAAACTATATAATTTGATTCATTTTCATTAATTAAATTCCTTTTCAGGTGTTATTACTTAGCAGAAGGAACGGTATTCTGATTTAATGAAAAAGTCTTTTGTTGCAAACAAAAATCAATCAGAAAACAGATTTTACTTTTTTACCCGGGTGTGTCACTAATTGATATCTTGTTTACAAAAATTCTCATTTTTAATTGCGAACAGATAATTCTTATTTTATAAAACTAAATAACTTTTAACATATTTGTTTATTAAAAAAAAAAAGCAAATTTAAAGAAAATACTTGTTTCAACTATATATGTAAAACATTAAATCAGAAAACCGTTAAATAAATTAAAGAAAACATTTACATTACTTTTATTTAAACTTAAATATATATGAATCATTTTGCCGTTATTCCAAGGTTTAAATTATCCATCCACATACGAATATAATAGCGAAATATAATTTAGAATTGACCGAAAATTAATAAAACATTTTATAATAATTTATGAGCATTTCTCCGCTATAATTTTATCAAACCTGTCTAATTATAGCGTGTCTTCGTATGTAAATGGATAATGCCATTTAAGCGGCAATTATAGCAAAGTTTTCCCGCTCGATTTATATATATACATTTTTACATTTGACATAGGTTCGAAACTAGTTCAGACGAGTAGGTCATTAGGTTGATGGTGAAACGGAAAGGGATTGGAGATTTCCGTTTCACTATTTTACAATAATGTTACACTTAGTCGTACTTCTTTGGCAAAGGAATTACAAGCTGATATGAACATAACAAATAATATCATCCTTATATATCCAGTATGTTGGTATTCATATAAAAAAAAATTTGTTTCATTAATTCAATTAAAATTATTTATTATTTATTAATTAATTATCTGCCTGCATTGTTGAGCTGAACAAAGAAATCTCCCACTAACAATGAGTGTATCATGCAATATGAATACAAAGAGAGCTATCTAGAGCACCCAAACCATATAATAAACAATAACTTTAGATAAAGCTTGCTCTATTATGAGACTTAGAGGCTGACAAAAAAAATATGCTAGTCACATTTTTAAGATTTAGAGGCTGACAAATATAAATATAATATGGTTGGAAACAGTGCTGAGATAAGAACTCTAAAGTATCAATAAAACATGACAATCTTAAAATAATGAAACACTCTATTCATTGTCAATGCAGTAAGCAATATGATTAACCATTGATAATCTCATAAAATTAATTTTGATTTAAACTATATTGTGTTTTCCTTTACATGCTTTAACCAACAATGCAAAGAATAGAATGATTTCATTTAAATTCTGAACCCTAACGTTTTTTTTTCTATTTTTCCCAACTATTCACATATTGACATTGTTGAAAAGTAGAGTATGAAATTTATATATTACCATGATTTAAATATGACACAAATAATTCTGAAATTTTTATCAAACATTTAGAGTATAAAGACAGTATTTTTTTTCCAATCATTTGTGACTGTTTTCTATGGCAATGTTTCTTTTATTTAAAATAGTAATATTATTTTAAAATAAAAAATTATATTTTAGTTTTACACTTATTGTTATATTTTAGTATTAAAATTTATTCCATATACATAACTTTTAATATTTTGTTATACATAGTAAAGAAAAATATTCACATAAAAGCAAAACCTGTAAACTCAGATGCGAGGGTTACATTTATCCCCCCTCCATTTAGGAATAAAATAGGGTCTATTTACCCATAAATATTGCTCGATTTTATTTCTACATAAAAAGGCAATTTCTTTCAATTTCACAATAATGTCACACTTAGCCATACTTCTTTGGAAATGGACTTACAAGCTGATATGAACATAATAAATAATGTCATCTTTATGAATCCAATACATTGGTATTCGTATAAAAAAAATTTTGTTTCATTAATTCAATTAAAATTGTTTATTGGACCTGATCATCTGCCTGCATTGTTGAGATGAACAAAGAAATCTTCCACTGACAGTGAATGTATTATGCAATCTGAATACCAAGAGAGCTATCTCGATCACAAATATAAGATCAACCAAATCATATAATGAACAGTACATTTAAATATAGCCTTGCTCTACTATGAGACTTACAGGCTGACAAATATTAAAATATACCTGGCTCATTTTTAAGACTTAGAGACTAACAAATATAAGACTATGCCTAGTTCACTCTTGAGATTTAGAGATTGATAATTATAAAAATATGACTGGCTCACTTTTGGGACTTAGAGGCTGACCAATATAAAATTATAGTTAGGAACAGTGCTGAGATAAGAACTCTAAAATATCAATAAACCAAGATGACCTCAAAACAATGAAACCCTCTCTATTCATCATTCAATACAGGAAATAACATGATATGATAAACTCATAAAATTAATTTTAGTTTTAAACCATATAGTGTTTTCTTTTACATGCTTAATCAACAAGGCAAAGAATAGTGTGATATCATTTAGTTCTAAACCATGATATTTTTCTTTCACTGTTCATTTATTGACATTGTTGACAAGTAGAGTATAAAATTTGTATATTAGTCAGATTTAAATATGACACAAATGATTCTGAAATTTCTATCAAATATTGAGAGTAAAAAGGCAATACTATTCTTTTTTTTTACAACCTTTCAATATTAAATGGAACATTATTATTATATCTAGTTCATTTGCCATGACTTTTTTTTTTTCAACTATTGTTTTAGCATTTGAACAGTATAGTTCTTTTTTTTAACTAGTCATTTTTTTGATGCTCAGTAGTGTCTGTCTCTGTTATGTGTACTATATAAATCTTTTTTTCATTCTCCTATACCAAGTATCCATTAACAAGTCCAGAATCATCAACTTAAAGGTCATTCTTATTCATAGAAGAATCAAACTTTGCCTCTCTCTAAGTACTTTCTTTCCTCACTTCATCTTATCATTACACATTTCTTTAATAGCTGTATCAGGGGTGTGATTTTTTCTGTTAGGAGATCATGGTTTATTATTAGATTGATAGTAATATTCCTCATTATTGGTATCAGTTGCATTTCTAGTTCTATGAATTATTCTTGTTCTATTCTGACTAGTGGCACTATCTATTGATTTTTTTGTGTAATTATCCATGAAGGTTGACCTTCAGGTCTTCCTCCATACCATGGTTTTTTGTACCTAATGATATTTATTTGAATTTCAAATCCGTTTTAAATGGCTCTCTGTGTTGGTATTTAAATCCCCACTCTTGATCACCCTCATTTGCAGGTTTGCTGCTATCAAATGCATCAGTAATTCTGCTACCTGTTCTACAGTTTTTCTATCAATGTCTATTAATATCTGTTCAATGTAAAAACCCTAACTATCATACAATCTGGCTTTCAGATAAAGGATCAGCAGTCAAGGCTCTTCATTTGGCTACTCTTGCCATCAAAAAAATTGGAGTGAATGCCTCTCCAGGTCTGCATTTCTCTTGGACAATATGGTGTTTGATCCCTTTTTGACAATTCACATTCCTGTAGGAATTTAACAGAGCCTACTTAAACTGGTCAAAATTTACAGATTTGTCAAACAACAACTCCCATCATGTTTGAGATGCATTTTGGAGATGACTATGAGAAATCATGATTTTAGCCTCTTCAGTCAATTTATTTAAACTAAAATCTTTCTAAACTGCTAATATACTCAATTGGAGCCTCCCCTGCATGTCTTGAAAAATTCCTAATTTTTAAAAAAATTGATTGGCAATACTGGGATTAGAATTATATATGTGTGTATCAACATCTTTATACACATTTCTATTAACATTTAATTGACTATTTTCATATGCAATACTTACTTTTTCTATAGCCAAGTCTAGCTTAGGTGAGATTTTCTTTTCTTTTATATGTAACTGTATTTTTACTAACATCTCTGTTATCTCTTCCTGTATTTTAATTTGATTTTCAACTTTCATTTGAATATTTTCAATTGCCTGAATCAAGTAGTTGATTTCTACTTTTGTCTAAGTCAACTCTTGCCTATTCTCTATTTTTACCTCTTCCACTATCCTATGCAATTGTTCAAATTTTTTATCCTGATCACCTTTATTTATTTGACTTTGAGACTTACTTCATCAATTTTGCTTTCTAACTCTACAAAATGATTTTCCAACATACCTGTTATTTGTTCACTTTATTGCTCTAACTGTTGTTTGTTTTCTTTTGTCTAACTCTCAATTTGACTTTTATGTCCTTTATTTTGTTCTTCCATTTGTTAAACATACTTTCCATGTACTCATTAGTTTCTGTATTTTGTTTAAACATGCTTTCCATGTTCTCTTTAATATCTTTGTTTTGTGTTTTAAAAGCTTCCATTTGACTTTTTATTTCTGTGAACATGCTTATGATCATGTTTTTAAACTCACTATCATGAGACTCAGTTTTACTTTTCTGAGTTTAGCTTGGATAATTATATATATAATTTATATGAACAAAATTAGCTACTCACTTTTCTATAAAAAAATTTTTAAAAATGTATATAGAACTCTAATATTCTTTTTTTATTTAATAACTAGAATGCTCACCTCTCTTTCTATCATGTAACCTTTCTAAAAGTGCAAAGTATTTTAAATTTAGTGCCTTAATTTATTTATTTGCATATTACTATTATCTCTACCAATCCATTTCTTTTATATCCAAGACATTTATAATTTTATTAATCCATTTTCATTTATAACAAAATAAATGATTATATTTCTCATTCAACTAATTGTCCATTGAACTTTATAAATTTTGGCAGCTTAAATTATACATACAAAAGTTTATAGAAAATACTGCACTAGATAATATCAAACAATCTAATTTCCAAGTAAATGATTTAAATTATCATATTTAATCATGTTAAATAAAAGTAAGCATGTAGAATATGAAAGAAAATGAAAAATTTAAAGAAAGAGATTATATATATATTCAGTTAAAGCTATATAAACATTACAAATCTATACTTTGGGGCTTAAAATAAAGAAATTGAAAGTTACATTTTAAAATTGTTGGCTTATTAAAGGTGTTTACCTCATTGCCAATCGGCAAATGGTCCATTCTTCAAAGCAGAGTTGATTAAAGCTAGTATTCATCTCGCTAGACTTTCTGGACACAGTTCATTAGTACTGGGCTTGATGTTGTGGCCTTGCATAGCATAGTGATGACTTGCTGACAGATTTGGAATGAATGATCTATTTTTTTTACCCCATCATTTTGGAAATTTTCTCTCAAATAGAACAGGTACTCTTCACTAATTAAGCTAAATAATCAATTTTTAAATGTTTTTGGGCTATTTATCTAATCCCAAAATTATCTATAGGATCCATCTAACTTTGACAACTACCAATTGCAATTGCTCTAAGTGGTTCTCTGTGGTTGGTGTTGATGATGATTTCCTGCTATTGGCTGGCTCATATCAAGATGGCAAATCCAAACTTCCCAATGGCTATTAAAAAAACAAAGAAAACACAAAACATAGCAAAATTTTTAATTAAATTTTTATAATGAGTCCTGAAAGCCCTAATCTCAATCCACAATATTCAGCTCATTTAATTGAATTGGACATTAGCAAAGAATTTAATTAGCAATAAAAAAAAACTTTAATCATGAAATTCTTAGAATTTTGTTATACTTTATAAATTACAATAATTAATGGCCCTCCCAATTAATAATACTAAAATTGATTGTTTTAAGTAAATTGTATTTGATGTATTTTCTTTTAGACTGATAAATATAAATGTCACAAAATGGAATAAGTAGTACAAAAATTTAATAAAATTATTTGGACTAATTGTAGCACTTATATATTTCATAATTTACTTTTAAATTTGTAATATTTAAGCTTAGTAATTAACATAAATAAATTTCTAAAACATTAGAAATTAATTAACAGGTTAGTTTTACAGACAATAATTTAAAATATAATGGTAAATGATAACATATTAGATAAATTTTTTAAATGAATACAATTTTCAATTACATATTATACAACAACAAAGATTATTTCATGTGCATGTATGTGCACACATGTATGTACATGATGATACAAATAAAAAAAATGTTAGATTATGACATGATAATTATTAGTATACATAGCTTCCTAATGCTTGAGACAGCAGCCATGAGTCATAGAATGGGTTCAAACCCCATACCAGTGCTGCTATCATTTGCTTTAAATGAAGTGTAAATATGAATAGGATATTTACAGCTTCAATATATGTTATATATGTTTTAATAATTAAAAATATATATAAAGAAAAAAAATAGCCTAAAAAGAGATTTTAAGAATGAAATTTTTTTAAAAAAAATTTGCATCATATTTTTTAAAAATAGATTTTTTTAGTAAGAATAAGGGTGAGGAAAGAGAATCCTGTTAGATAAAGATTCAGAACCTACTATCTTCTTTTTATAAATGAAAAAAGTAAATAAATATTATAATAAGAAAAAAATATATAAAAAATTTTAAAATAAATCTTTCAATAAACAAAATTAATTAGTGAAGGAAAGCTTGTAAACTATCTTATCAGCAGGAATGCACTTAAAATTTTGGAAGGATCCTGGATAATAAGATAGATGAATCTAAGAATGATTAGATAAATGAATATAAATTTAATTAAAAACCAAAATTAAAATTTTGATAAAAGTGGACAATGGGAGAGGTAGGTATAAAAGTGGCAGCTTGTTTATTGTTATGATTATTATTACTCCAATTTTGCAAGTGGCATAGTCAACAAGATCCTCAGAGAATCAGTTATTTCTAACTCTGTAAAATCTAAAAATAAAAGCTATAAAAGCAATGACATGCATTGCTAAA
This sequence comes from Epiperipatus broadwayi, assembly GCA_028023455.1. Lineage (NCBI taxonomy): Eukaryota > Metazoa > Onychophora > Udeonychophora > Euonychophora > Peripatidae > Epiperipatus > Epiperipatus broadwayi. The sequence goes on from JAQFVV010000103.1 coordinate 1,673,790, forward strand.
AAACTTCAGGAGTGTTCATCTGTGATTCATGCCTTGAGTCCCCAGCACCATCAGTTTCTCTCACCTGTGATATCTTGAACATAGTATAGATTCTTCTGCATACTCTTCTATTGTCCATCAGAAGCATGGAAAGAAACCAAGGAAAGTCATTACTGAAGACCAAATGGCTAGTTATGAGGAGAATCAGAAATGAATGGAAATATGTTAACTATCAAAAGATGACATCATTTCCCCATTAAGAAATCCTAGGTGAATATAACATTCTCAGTTGTAAATTAAGTTTCTAAACATTCTTAAGAAAAAATAGACTATGAAAATGAAGGACAATTATTGATATTTAAATGCTGATAATTATTATATGGTTATTTATATTTTGTTTTTATTGTATTGAATATTTAATTGATTGTATGTGTGTAGAAATAAAAAATGTGTATTTAAATGTTGCTTAGTTCACCTCTCTTTTAACTGTGTCACCATGATTATAAGATTATAATTATTCCCATGTGCTTATTAGTAATCCCTGTTTAAGATGTTGGAGCCAACCTGGATAAATTTCAAGTGCTGGGTTTATTTGTTTGTCATTTTGGCATGGTGGCTATATAAACATTATACGGCCAGGTGGCATCTGAAACTTGTCTTAAAGCAAATAAAGTGCCTTTGATGATGGGTCTTGTTCTGGAAGAATGGAGGGGTGCTATGGTCAGGAAAAATGGTCAGGGCTGTGCATTTGTGTAACCTTGATGTGGCCATAGGTATCATTAATGGTTAATCTATCAATGATATTCTATCCCTCTTCTTGAATGTGCAATTACTGGGTAAAGAGATCATAAATAAATATGAAGAGAAATTATAATAATAATAATATTTGTAGGTGTTAAGCAACAAATAATGCTAAATATCAAAATGTTAACATTACCATATGTTGATAAATAAATGTAATCAGTTAATCTACAGTTAAAATAATAAATATAATAAATAATAATTATAGTTAATGAATAAGCATCTTTAATAAAAGATAGATATTCTTCCTTATATATAAACCCCATGTGATCATTGCAGTATATTTGTACAAAAGGTGGGAAGGAGAATTGTTGAGTGCTTTAGTGGCAAAGAATGGGATAAAAGAATAGACACATTAATAAAATCAGGGAGTTAGAGAGATGGAACTAGTATGGACAGTAAAAAGAGTTTAAATCTATATAGAACAGAATATTGAATGTGAGTTAAATTTACAATAATAACAAGGAAAGTAGTTTACTGTTAGAAGTGATGTGCTAGTGAGAGATGATATTAAAGTATATTTGTTAATGTTTATTAATGCCCATCAAATATGTTTTCTCTCTTTAATTACAAATACAGTATATATATATAAAATTATTTTTGGGTATGAACCGTGTATTACTTTGCATTACAAACTGATATTTCGACGGACTAGCAACGGCCATTATCAAGGTTAACTTTTGAAAGAACAATCATTAGATCTCAAAGAATAACGTGACTCAGTGCAAGATGAGAAATGAGATTCAACTTGAAATAGTTCAGCATTCACAATATGAGGCTTCTCAAAATGTTTATTTCCCTCAGTTTTTTCACCTATTAATTTCAAGTTAATATTAGATAAAATGATAGGTTTCCACATAAGTGGAATATGTTGTGCTTCGTCAGCCCTATTTAAACTAGTAGGTCTCTTTAATATTTCAGTTGACTCTCTCATGGTTCTTAAATCATATCTTTCCAAATTAGCAAGTATTTTTGTATTATCAAAATCAGGTTTGTGACAAATTTTTAAAAAATGGGAAGTAAAAACTGATGTGGTAATTTTTTGATTGAAAGCACTAAGTCACGTTATTCTTTGAGATCTAACGATTGTTCTTTCAAAAGTTAACCTTGGTAATGGCAGTTGCTAGTCTGTTGAAATATCGGATTGTAATGCAAAATAATACACAGTTCGGTTCGTATCCAAAAATAATTTTTTTTTATCTACATCATATAACCGTGAAAACATTATATATATATATGCAGATTCAGTATTTTAGCTTAGATTATAATTTAATTTAAGTTCTTTTAGTTAGCATAATTGTAATGCTAGTTTAAGAACTGGGTTGTGTTAGTTTGGCAAATAGAACCTATCTGTTTTAGGTGCAATTAGTTGATTATACGTATACCTATTGGTCTTTTGTGTGTGTATGTGTTGTGAATGTGTCTTTATAAATTATGCATTTGTACAATTATGTTTTGCTGCACCTTTTAAATGGGTTCATGGTGAACAGCTGCCCAATTCTTTAGTTTTGGTATGGCTATATTTATTAGAACTGGAATACAAGGGTCCAGACCATGTTTATAAAGCCTATCCGAGTTCCTGAACTTGTAAGTTAACATATTCATTGCAGTAAACCATCCGGTCATGGAGCATTGAGTATTTGATTCTGAAGCTCTTGAATAATTATTCATTTGCACTACAAACTTATTCTTTTGTATTTTATATAGCTCCATAGTATATATATGCAAATATAAAAGTAACCAGTTCTTTTTCTACTTATTAATTAATTATTCAGTATTAGTCTGAAACTCAAATATTGGTTACCAGGTTGAATCTGCATTGTCTTGAGCTTATTTATTTGCTTACACTGTTAATATATATAACAATCACCTTAGAGCTGTATGTATTCATCATCTTTGCTAGGTTATCTTATAACATTAGCAAACCATGAGCAATAGGATGGGTATATTACATGATTATAGGCATGATTTATTAACCACACATATATTTTTTTAATATTTTAAGATGAGACTGCTGTATTGATAATATTCTCACCTCTTATATAAATGCCTGCATGTATTGACAACACATATTTAATGCTATATAATCCTTGTCATTTTGTTACTTTATTTTATGTTATTTTATTATTGTTTTAATAAACATGTTTAAAATACAAAATTTGTTTCATATCTTTCTTGCTCGTAGTTCTATTTTAATCCAATCCAAATTATCTTATTTCAATTTCTTAATGATTTATATGTTGAACGTACATTGTTTAGTTAAGATAATTAGTGTGTTGAGTGGTCTATTCCACCCAATGAGTTAAATCGATAGTTAGCCCTTGAATCTCATGTTTCTCCCTGTTCTAAGCCAGCTCTCAGATTAAATTGAGACTGAGTGTGATCTCAAAAATGTCACTCATAAGATGTTAAATCATGAAGTATTAGCAAATGAGTTGAAGTTTGGTCAGATTAGAGGTCTCACCACTTCACTTTGGTCAACCTTAGTATACTTTTCCTGGACTCTGGATTTTGTTGTGTGAGTGTACAAATCTGACCCTTACAATATAAATTTCAGATAAATAATAAAACACTATAATTAACTTTCTATTATTTATAATTAATACTTAGCATCAATTTTTTTTTAATTTTAAAATAAATATACTAAATAAAAATAACATGTTTTAACTAAATATATTACTTTTGAAATGTGGCCCAAATAACTGGGTTTATTTTACTACATCATTATTGGGAAAGTGGCATAATGAAATTTAAAACAAAAATTAGATACATAACTGAACTATCAAATGTAATTCAATAAAAATTACAAATTTTAAGTATAAATGTTCAGTTTCATACTAAAAATGAAATTAATAAAATGTATACTCACATGCATGCATAGCTGCAATAATATATTAAAAATAAAAAGTAATGTTAAATTTAAATACCTTGCAAGAAAATTTCAAAATTGTTAAAGTAAAAATTTTTCAAAGAAACCTTTTACCTTATTAATATTTACAGTTTTAAACTGATTATTCAGAATATGAATTTAAATCAATTATTTAGTGAGATTTTCCAAGTATTTAAAAAAGGAGAATAAGCTTAGATATTATAAAGGAAACAAATAATTTTTCTAATAAATTTTCATATAAGTCATTGTTTTTTATATATACTTTAGTTCTAATAAATTTTAAAAATATATAATTCAGGTTAGCGCCTTTTAATAAAAAATGTCCAAAATATAAAATAAACATGCTTTTTGTGCTATTGTATTTATTTCTAAACTAATTTTTCAGAAATGTGATAGTGAACCCACTTACTGGCACATTTAATCTTCTATATTATTATACTTATTGTTTTAAACACTAGCTTCATTTTTTATACTTATTTCTTGATTCATGTTTTCAAAAATTGATCTATTTTTTTTTTATTTTGGACAGTTTGAATAGTGAAAATATACAAATGAGCATTATTTGTTATTCAACCATAACCCTGATTCATAAATATAATTAAAAAACTTTGAAAATTAGATGCCAATATTTCAAAAATCATTTTATAGATAGATGCCAATATGGCAATTTTAAATTATTAACTTTTTGTTTTTGCATTATACTTTTGCTTAAAAGGATCACTAGCTTCTAATCATTCAAGTCAGAAACATTATTAAATAATTTTATTTTGATAATTACACTGAATTCCATTGTCTTTCAGGTGCATTGGTAGTTTTAAAGTCATTTTGAATCATTTATTTTTAATGCTTTTTATGTTACTTTTGTTTCAGATACTGAATATTTGTTATGTACAATTCTATAATCATGCTTTGTATAATATAAAATACAAACTAAACAAAATTTCCTAACTTAAAGATCTAATTAGATGAGCACCATAATGAAAACTTGTCAAAAGTGAATTTTTTAGATTAAGAAGAAAAACTATATCTGAGTAATTAGTAACATCAGTAGATTAATATATTTCGAATTTTTTTTAAACATATTTTTTTCATTGCAATTTTTTTAGTTCCAGAGACTTCACTATATCAAATGATTTGTATATGAACAGTTAATAATCAAAAGTTTTCCTGTGAAACTATCAATAACATATATTAAAATCAAATTTATGTTTTAGTATTGGAAAACATCATTGCCTTTATTTATTGTATGTTTGAAGTTGATAAAACAGCCAAAACTCTCCATACAATAGTGACACTTAGTGCAAGCCAGAGTAATCCATAGATGCATTGATTATTCTGGCTTGCATTGAGTGACACTATTGCATGTGATGCTTGAAGTTGTTCAATTTTAAAAATATATTTTCTATAACTTTTGTCAATAGATGATATGTGGAGCAGATGTAAAATTTTAGTTATCAAAGTATGACTTTAAGAGAGATTAACATCATTATATTTCTAAAACATTTTTTTAAAATCTATCTTTTTTTTCCTTTAAATATATTTTACCAAATAAACTATCATATAATTTTACCAATTTACATTTAATATTTGCATTTACAGCTATATAATCTCACTATATATCTCCTATTCTAAAGATATTTATGTAATCATGATTACATACTGGATAGTACCAACTAGATTCCAATCCTGTTTCTGGATATTGGTCTTTATCAATAAGAAGCACCAAATTGCACATATTCATCAAACAATTTATATTTAATTTTTATGTTACTCAACTTAAAGAAAGTTTCAACATTTTAAAGTTTTAAAACCAAGCCAACTTGCATGTTTTTTTAGATTGGTCTGACATTGATTCTGTAATTATATATTTTAGTCACCTAAGTTTTGATCTTTTAGTACAAAAATTATATATATATATCATAACTGAAAAAAGATAGTTACGGGGCTGATAATCTAATAACAAACCTCACACTAAGCTCGGGGTTCTCTGTTAATATGATCTACACCAATAATAAAAAGAGCCATATGGATAATAATGGCAATGGTAATAATTTTAAACATTATAAATACTCTAATCCTAATTAAAAAATAAATTTTAAGAGGAGAAGGATCCTCAACTCACTTTTACAAACTACAAAAGCTCTCAAAATTTACAGCATACACCATAGAATAGTTAGATTATAATATAATTTTTTCTCATAATAAAATATTTCTTTTAACCTCCTCCTCTAATATATAATCATATACCTCACACACTGCTATACCAACATGTTATTGTCACAAACAGATGCACTGTTCAAGATTTAGATAAAACAATCATATTCTTTAAATCTTATTTGTTAATTTGTGCTACTTTACTTTTCTTTCTACAATAATTTCTTTTACATAAAATATAATTTGTTCTTATTATTGAATTATGATATTAAGATCTCAGGAGTCATTATAAATATTCTTAGTCATAAATTTCTTAATATTTTACTTTATTTATAAATTGTTAATCAAATAAATGGTATCCTAGAGATAGGTATGAGGAGAAATACACTTATTCCAAAGATAATATCTACCTATTATACAATAATAATGATGATGGTGGTGGTGGAGGTGATGATAACATAGATAAAGAATTTTAATAGAAAAATATTTGGTACTCATCTTATAGCTAAAGACGCCGTTCTATGGTGCGGTTTTCGTGCCAAAACACATTAAAATGCTGTTTCCATGGCCGACACATTCAAACCTGCGTTTTCTATAATACAACTTTTTTGTTGTGCTACAGAATGCAGGCTGCTATGTCGCATTGCAGTACAGCATGTATGTCACTAAGCAGCAATTACATTTTATGAATTCGCACAATTTATAAAATAATTACGGCTTGATGAGAGAGTTTGTATTTGAATTGTATTGAAATGTTGTTTTCATTGGATTTTTTTTTATTTTAAACTATTGAAATGTTCAGATGTTTTAAAACATTAATTATAAGACTTTTTACAATGTACTGTATTGAACTTTTATTTGAGTAAATGTTAAATATCTATGTTTTTATTGAGTTGCAATTAGGTAACGTGTCAAGTAACGTACTGTTAGTAACATTCACGAGACAAAGAAGATTCTACCGTCTGTATATTTTTGAAGTAAAAAAGAGCGGTACAAGAAAAATATCCAGTAAGAAAAGTCCAAATGTACAGGTTTTTTTTGTAAATTTAATAAAAAGCAAATATTATAAACATGTTTAATAAGTAAAGAAGACATTTGTTTGTCGTTTAAAAAAGTTTGAATTTCTTTCTTCTGTCCGAGTACGCTTACGATTTTGAATTTTTTTATTTTAGCATTACAAACAAACAGAACACTAACCCTAAAACTAAACCTAACCCTAAACTAACCCTAAGCCTAACCCTAAATCTAACCGTAACAACTTTTACTTTTATTATGATTATAATTTTTTAGTTAAACAACAACAAAAAAAGTCGTAACACAAATAAAAAAAGTAACCGATAGAAAATTGATTAAAAAAAAAAAGCCATAACACAAGTAAAAAAATATCCGATAGAAAATTGATAAAAAAAAAAGCCGTAACACAATTTAAAAAGTATACGATATAAAAAACAGGAATCAAATTGTAATTTGTTGATTTTATTTTACATTTATTATTATCATTTAAATTGTATATGTTAATAAAAAATAATATTTAAAAAAGACGATTTTGTTTTGTTTTTATTTTCGCATTACAAAAAAGCACAGAAAAGTTATTAAAATCAACGGCCCGTGAATGTTCATATTTTATAGTTTTAGCATGAAAACGATGCCATCCTAAGCATCTTTATCTATAATACAAGCACCAAATATTTTAAATTAAAATAAGATGCATAAATTTTTTTAATTTTGAATAATATAACAATCTCCTAGGATAATCTTCGATTACCAAGAGTGGAAAAAGGATTTTATGGCACTCAGAATGCTCTATTAACAACTTAAACCAATTTTTCTTAAATGAAGCAGATAATATTCTATTACAATAATAGTTTTCTCTTAAATAATTATAGTTAAATTATAGGGATCAGTAAAATCATAAGAAAAGAATAAATATTTTATTCCTTAGATGCATTCTCAACATTTATAAATCATTATAACTAAGTGCTTTATTATTTTTAATTTATGTAAATGTATCTTTAATAATTAGAATGAAATATAATTGCATCATAAATATATAATGTTTAGATTTCTGCATAAATGTTGTGTGAATAAGATACCATTGAAATTCTAAAACAAGCTTTAGCAATAAAATATAACATTTATTTACAATAAAACAATTTAACAACACTAACACTAGAAAATCTACAAAATTTAAGTGCACTGTTTAATTATAATACAATGCATTTTTACCCCATTAGAGAAATATACTATTAAAGTTTGTAGCTTAAATTTATATGAAAAATAATTAAATGTTTGCCATCTATTTTTATTTTGTTGGGCCAATGCATATCTCATGAAAACAGATATTGTTACAAGGAGTTTCACCTTTCTTAACTAATAAAACTTAAATTACCATTGACATTATTACTACAAAAACTTCTATACTTTCTTAAATGATAAAGTTTTAACATAATCATTACTATACAAGTTTTATATTCTCCTGCATGCTAAAGTTTTTTTTATTAACATAAACATTATTTCAAAAATTCTATATCTTTTTAACTTGTAAAATTTTACTAACCTATGCATTATTTTAATAATTCTACAGGTTTTTAACTAATGAAAATTTTATTTAACCTATGAATTATTTCAAGAAGTTCCCCATTTGCAAAAAATAACACCATGATATTGTTCCAAACAATGAGTAAATCTAAATATTTTTATTGTCTTATCAATCCAGCAATGACTTACTACTGGGTGATGATGATGATGAGATATATTGCTTATTTTGACTAAAAAATACAATTTTGAATAAAGTATTAGTTTTATCTTCTATAGTGCTGGCAAAGCACATCATAAAAGATTTATACACCAGGACCATCTTTATCTACATTAAGAATATCAAAAGTAGACCTGAAGAAAAAATGGCACTCTCCAAAAACAAACAACCATATTCATCACCATAATAATAAAGATATGATACTTCCAAGAGAAAAAGATGAGTAAAATCAATGAACCTAGTGATGGCATGAACCCAAAATATGCACCTACATTCTGAGGGCAAATAAATATGCTAGGACTTTGTCTCTAAACATATAAGAATAAGTGGTAACCATAAATACTAGAAACAATAAAGATCACCTCCAACAAGGCATTTATACAAGCATGAATTATAAGGATACATACCACTCAATGAAAATATTAATAAGAGAGAGACCAAGCTAACACCTTTTTATAAAATATTTGGGCTATCTAAATCAATATCATCATGATAGAGATAAGGCTCACATCCTTTGGAAACATAAATTAGCAAGATAAACTTATAACAACACAAGTGAGAAACTAATTCTAATGTCTTAATAAGCAAAATAACTATTGATTGATATATAAAACGAATAAGATAATTATTTTGTGTCGAATCTGAATTAATAAAATATAGCCTTAAATAATTAATAAAATAAAAATATACAACTTTTCATTGCTTACATATAAGTATTCACTGAAATAGATAAATTACTCACAACAGGGAACAAAGCAATATTCTTAAAATGATATAATACTAAAATCACTGTATAGTATTAATAAAACATTGAACATTATGTGAACTTCTGAATACTATCATGAACCATAATGCATAAAATTATAATTTTGAATTATAACCAGTTTACCAAAAAACCAGTTTACCAAAACTTATAATAGTATTAGATATTTCTCCATTTGTTGGCAGTAAAGTAAATCTAAAATAGATTCACAATATTGAAAATTATTTTACAATATTTCCTTAAACAGAAAGGCACACAAGTACATTAATAATGACCATTTAATTTTGTAAAATATTTAAACATATAAAGAAGTCAGATTTTGAAAATTTATACTATAGCATTAAGCTGGTTTTTCATTTACACATTGGTCTGAAAGCAAGTATTTCTTTCCAAAGTTAAGCAGGTTACATTCCAGAGGAAAAATAGAGATAGCAGGTTTACAAGTTCATATTTTGAACATTATTGTAAGAGTCATAAAGAATATGATAAATAAGCATCATTAAATAAATGATATTTAATTTTAATTGTAATATATTTCCTCTTATTTGGTTTATTTTAAGTATAAAGTTGAAGTATATATGAGTGATTTTTTTCTTCTCATCAGCAAACCATTAAGAAAAATTAAATGTTTTTTTTAATTTTACATAAACATTTATTTTTCTCAAATTCATATTTCATTTATTTAAATAAATTTATCCAAGATAAACCATTTATTAAAACAATGTTTTAAAATATATCAAAATAAAACATTTCAAAAGTTTTTGATAATTATTATTTTCTCAAATAAGCTATTAGAAGACACATTTTTAAATATTAACATATTGTTATAAATATTATCAAAATATGAGCTTTCAATACCTTTATTTTTAGGATATAAAGAATGTTATATTTATTATAATGTTTATTACAATTATGAGATAGAAAATAATGAGTTCTTATGTGCACAAAATAAGTCATAGGTAATTCCCATGATGTACTAGTATTAAATAGATATACTTTAGAAACCAAGATTGGGTAATTGTTTGATATTTTTGTTCTTTGCTTTTCTTTTTTAAATAGTGTTAACTTTTGGATTTCCATTGACTTTGGTTTAAAACTCTGGTACCTGAATTTAAAGGTTTCTAAAGATACATGTTACTTTAAAATAATTTTTTTAAAATTATAATTTATAATTACTTCTATAGTTGAGAAATTTTGAAATTTCTTTTTCCTTTGCATGTCTGTTCTGCTAGAAATTTAGTGATTCAGTATTTTTGTCATTCAGTAGTTCAGTTCTAGTGTGTATGTGTGGACCTTTTATACACTTAGTCACATGATTCTTTTGAATGGTGGAAAAACAGTTACTTCCTTTTAATTTATCACCTTAGGGTTAAAGATTAATTTTGTATCTCTGGAGTTAAACTAAAAATATAAACTCATTTACTTATTTTTCAGATGTTCTCATTAACATGTGTTGTCTGAAATAATTATTTTAAAAGAATAAAATTATAACAGTAAAATACAAAAGAAAATATATTGTTTTAAGAAAGAAAATCTTATATTGCTCTTTTATGACTATTTTCAAACTATGTTAAATAAATAAATAAATTAAGAAGTTCGCTAGGATTTAATTCAATAATTAAATTAAATTAAGTATTTAAAAATAATATCTAATATTATCAAACAAGGAAGTGTAAACTAAATTTAATAAATGTGAACACACTCACACACATGTACACTGAAGCTATTTTAGTAGAAAATTACCAACTCTTTTAAATAGTAATAAACCAATTATCTGTCTTTTAAGTTAACTAATCTAGCTTTATTTTTATCTATTTAATGATAATGGCTTATGAATATACTATTGCTGATAGTCAATTTAAACTAAATGTTTTATTATAAGTACAAAAATTCAACAGTAACATCTGCTATTAAAATTTAAGACATAATTGCTATTACTGCTTATTTAGACACTAAAATTTGAGATACTAAAGGATTATATTAATACAATCTTGAATTTTTTGTACTAATTTCTTGCTAAATAGAAAGCTACATTTTTAGGTTAAACACATAAAATTACTTTAACCATAGACAAGTTTAAGTTAATATAGTAAAATATTAAAATGAATTTCAATAATGTTCAGAACTTATTAAAGTATTTGAAATAATTTACAACTTAAATTGGCATATACTTGTAAAGGTTTAATAAAGTTAACTTACCAATAAAATTATGTCAATGGAAATTTTTTCTTTATAATTTTTTTTTACTTAAGTACATTAAATGGCATATATATATATATATATATTGTAACCAGACCTGAACAACCCTTTCATTACCTCAATTGTAACAATTTTCTGATGAGTATGTTGCAGGAAGGAACTATCGATTGGCATTCCCCAATGCAGTTGTTAACCCCCACCACAACAATATTTCCTGCTCATCAGAGGATGTAGAACCATAGAGACTGAAAGCATCTAGACATTTCTATGTTTGGTTTTCCAAACAGCACCACTAGAGTTCCATCTCACTACAACCTGACTTACCTGGATCTAGTTATGCCAGATGTAGATCAGGGGGCATGAGATTCTCATGAACAAGTGCAATGAATGATGAGTGATGCAATAAAAACAAAAAATAGAATTGAACAACTGGAGAACTAAAATTAATTTTAAGTAACAATAATTTTATTTAACAGCAAGTTTAAATAAATGTCCATCAAATGAAATATATTTCATCAACAATCCCTTGTATAGTTTACATCTCCAATCATTTAGCCAGCTCATAGAGAGGAGTGTGATATATTAAGACAACAGAGATAATAATGAAGACAACTAATAGCATTGTATTTAATTCAAGAGTTCCACTTAAATTTGATTTGTAGCATTTTAGATAGTAGTCACATGTAATGTGGTTTAATTATTCTTATATGAAGATATCCTTTACAGATATAATAATGAAGATAAATAGCACTGTATTTAATTCAGAGTTCCACTTTTAGTATTTTAGGTAGTAGTCACATGTAATGTGGTTTAATTATTCTTATATGAAGATAACCTTTACAGATATAATGAAGATAACCGATAGCATTGTATTTATTAGCCAGTTAGAGTTATATGTAATAGCTCCGTATTTCTGACTCTTCTAGGTATACTTATTTGTATATTAGTAATATAAATCATTACAAGTAATCGTGTTTAGTTGTTTTTTTTTAATTGAAATATATCTGCAGATGAGAAGTCAATCCTTATTAAAAATGCCTTTTGATTATAGATTTTTTTTTATATTTATCATTAATGAAATGTATTTTCACATAATTCATTATAAGAAAGATATTCGTTGGTTTTTTTTACTTCTATAAACATGTATAAGTATTGAATAAAATACCCTTTGATTATTGACATTTAACACATCTAGCATTTACAATTTATTATCAATAAAATGTATTTTTATGCAGCTATTTTTATTAATAATTTTTTTTTATTTATTTATAATAAAGACGTTTTGTTTGTCTTTTAAAAACACATATAATTTTAGTTTCATTTATAATATAACGTATTTTCATATAGCTACATTTATTCATAATTTTAGTTTAAGAAAGATGTTTTGTCTTGTTTTTATAAACACATAAATATTGAATATTTTATAAAATTGTTATCTTCATTTTTTTATAACCAGTCTGTTCCATCAAAAAGGGTTCATTTTATTTAAGCTGAATGGCATTGTTTACTTTCCATGATGTTTATTCCGGAAAATCTTGAAGAACCATGGTTTTTGGAATGGAGAGAAAAAGCTGTTACTGTTAGCCTTCCATCATTATGTTTTCCTTAATAATGTTTTCTTTTTCCATCATTAATAGTGGTTCTTTAACTGCTCTTAATATCTTTTTAAAATTAAAATCTTTTTCAAAATTCTTCTTCAACATCTACTTGAAAAATATATCTTTAAAAAAATAACTCTTTGAAAAACTTTTTTAGAATATCCTAAAAAATCTCTTTGAAAAAACTTTTTAAAAATCAATCTAATTTGCCTCTGAACTTCCAACTTGACTATTTATATTCTGCTCTTCGGATTGATTAAGCAGCTCAGCCCATGTATCTTAGTTGTTCCACCGCTTTCATTTAAGTCTGATTGCCTTTCTCTTTCCAAGGATTGGACAATATAATTCGTGGGACAGATAATGAACCAGGAGGATGAATTCATGTTTTCCAATTTATTAAGACTGCCTCAAGCTATTATCACACTTTATTCGAAAACATCGTTCCAAAAATTAAAAATGTAATAATAATAAAAAATGCCAGCTTTAAATAAATATGAGTGATATATTTAAATTATATTGTAATTTAAAACTATAAAATCAATAGTGATTTATCTTTATTATTTTCTTTTCTCAATTATAGAAAATAATGATTTTCTTGTAACATCATAAACTAAACTTTTTGCTATATTTTTCTAGAAAAAATATAAGATCGACTTTTTTATACATCTGCTGTTTTTTTTAAAGTGGGAGGGTAAAATAGTTTCTAGAATACATACACATGTGAAACAGCATGCTTGTTTCATTATCCCCCGTCAAATTTTGGGATGAAATTGCCTGGAAGTATGATTTTATTCCATATAATAAAACACATCATTTTTCATTACTGCATTTCCATTGGTTTTAGGTTTGCTGATGAAATGGGTAAGATGAGCTGGAAAAGTGAATACATGAACTGTAGCCTCCAATGCCAGGATAAGTAGATGGCCAAGCAGAAACTACTAGTATGCACTGCCCCATGAAGTCATGAGAAAATACCTCATTTTTAAGCACTACCTCTCTTGTACCTAGAAGGATCATCCAACTAAGAGTAGGAGCCAGAAAAAAACAATTTGGCACTCAGCCAACCCTGCTCAGCTTCTGTGAGTCTTAGTGGCTATCATTTGGTCTATTCACAAGACCGAGGCCTATGAGGTCTATATATACACATTGCTGGACTACTCTCAGAGCTCAACATCCAGGTCTGGATAGTTCCGAGCATATACTTTGGAGCATCATAAACACAATGCATCCAAGCAGCACTGCTCAATCATTCACCCATCTCAACATGGAGAACACAAATTCCTGCTTCACTACATCCCACTCACAAACTTCTTCCATCAGCTATCTCTATTTTATTGCTCTATATCATAACTACAGCCTGGTTTGGGAGACTGATAATCATGATCAGTTCTCCTATCACATCTTTCTTTGTTTTGAGTAATGGACTTTTATTTTGTCCTATTTTTGGGCATTTTTCAGGCCATACATCATCATGGTGGCTTGCATTTCTAGCCACACTTTTTTGCAAGTTATCATCACTATTTGATCTCTTTATAACCCAGGTTTGATATGGGCTATGCATATTGCCTGTTGAATATCTTCTTTGCCTTTTCCATGGTGGTATCCCATTTCTTTGGTGATGGTATCATGGTGGTGGGTCATAGTTGCTATAATTTTGAGGAGACATTTTCCTTTCTATCTTATGGCTCCTATTCTAGGCCCATCATCTCTTTTATAGGGAGGTTTGTTTTGCATTTGCTTTGCTCCTCCTTCCTTGGCTGCTGATGCACCACAGCTGTCATAAGCTGTTAATAGTTCAGCAACCTGCTCAATAGATCGATGATCAGTCCCAATTAGCATTCTTTCTATGTAACTTGGGAAGCTGTGCTGTATCAATCTAATAATCTGGAGTTCAGATAGGGGGTCAGATGTCAAGACTCTTAACCTGGCCACCTGTCTTTTAAAGAAGGGTGTATAAGGCTCTCCAGGTGGACATTTCTCCTGGGACACTTTATATTTAATCCTCTCCTGATAATCGTCACTCCAGTAACAGTTCATTAGCACTCCTTTAAAAATCATCAAAATTTGTAGGTTGGGTGAACATTGAATCCCACCATGCTTGCGCTGCACCTTGGAGATGACTACATGCTATTGCAAGTTTTGCCTCTTCTGTCAATACATTAATACTAAAGTATCTCTCCAAACTTTTTACATATTCTATAGGTGCTTCATTACACCTCCCTGAAAAAGTTCTGATTTTTAAGAATTGATTTACAATTCCAGACATCTGGTCATTTATAGGGACATCATGGACTAACTTGATAATTCTCTTTTTGACTTTCTTTTGGGATTGTTTCTGCCTTTCCTTGTTTAGGCAATGTATTGCTATTTTTTATTTCTATCTCTTTCATCTGGGTGGTCAATATATCCACCTTCTCCTGCATGGATTCTTGAATTATTATTTTTGTCTCCATGGCCTCACATATCTGGGTCATTTTAACTTCTTGTTCTATTAATGAGCCTTTTACTTTCTCCATCACTTCCTCCTTAATTTTTAATATTTTGTTAGTTATTTCTTTTATTAACTGGTCAAACTTTTCATTTTGGCTTTCAGTTATTTCTCTGATTTGTTCTTTCAATTCTATTTTGTCTTTTTCTCTCTGTTCTCTCTGTCTCTCTTTTTTTGTTGTCTTCTTCTCTCTGTTCTCTCTGTCTCTCTCTTTTCTTGTTGCCTTTTTCTCTCTGGTCATCTCTTTTCTTGTTGTCTTCTTCTCTCTGGTCACTATGTTTTTTTTATCTTTCTCTCTTTTCTTGTTGTCTTCTCTCTGTTCCTCTCTTTTCTTGTTACTTTCTTTTATCATTTCCATTAACTGGGTTAACATGGACATCTCCCCTATTTTCTGTGATTGCTTTTGATTGTCCACTTTGTCTTCTTGTTTATCTTCTTTCTCAGGAAGATTCTCTATACTTTCTTTATTCATCATCTTTTTTGTTTTTGATCTGGTTATCATCAATATTTTATTATAGAGTTTATTTGTACTTTTTATTTCAATTTTGATCAGCTTCTCTCTCCATCTATACTATGATGTAACTCCAAGTCTTTGTTATGCCTGTTTTATTCATTATCTATCATTTATGCCATTCATTTTTATGTTCTTTTTTATTTTTCCACTCTTTTTGAATAAATCACATCACTGCATCATATGCACTGTTCATATCACAGAATCATGATCTGCTTATGCCTATAGATAGGCTCATTAGATAAAGCCTTGCAGTAGGGTGACAAATGTAACTGGACCCAAACAACCCTTTTATTACCTCAGTTGTAACAATTTCCTGATGAGCAAGTTGCAGGAAGGAACTATCAATTGGCATTCCCCAATGCAGATGTTAACCCCCCTCCTACAACAATATTTCCTGCTCATAAGAGGATGTAGCATCATAGAGACTGAAAGCATCTAGATATTTCTATGTTTGGTTTTCCAAACGATACCACTAGAGTTCTATCTCGCTACAACCTGACTTACCTGGGTCTAGTTATGCCTGACATAGCTCAGGGGGCATGAGATTCTCATGAACAAGTGCAATGAATGATGAGTGATGCAATAAAAACAAAAAAATAGAATTGAACAACTGGAGAACTAAAATCAATTTTAAGTAACAATAATTTTATTTAACAACAAGTTTAAATAAATGTCCATCAAACAAAATATATTTCATCGACAATCCCTTGTATAGTTTACATCTCCAATCATTTAGCCAGCTCACAGAGAGGAGTGTGATATATTAAGACAACAGAGATAATAATGAAGACATCTAATAGCATTGTATTTAATTCAGAGTTCCACTTAAATTTGATTTGTAGTATTTTAGATAGTAGTCACATGTAATGTGGTTTAATTATTCTTATATGAAGATATCCTTTACAGATATAATAATGAAGATAACTAATAGCATTTTATTTATTAGCCAGTTAGAGTTATATGTAATAGCTCCGTATTTCTGACTCTTCTAGGTATACTTATTTGTATATTAGTAATATAAATCATTACAAGTAACCGTGTTTAGTTTTTTTTTTAATTCAAATATATCTGCAGATGAGAAGTCAATCCTTATTAAAAATGCCTTTTGATTATAGATATTTTTTTATATTTATCATTAATGAAATGTATTTTCACATAATTCATTATAAGAAATATATTCGTTGTTTTTTTTTTTTTTATAAACCCGTATAAGTATTGAATAAAATACCCTTTGATTATTGACATTTAACACATCTAGCATTTACAATTTATTATCAACAAAACGTATTTTTACGCAGCTATTTTTATTAATAATTTTTTTAAATAATTTATAATGAAGATGTTTTGTTTGTCTTTTAAAAACACATATAATTTTAGTTTCATTTATAATTAACGTATTTTCATATAGCTGTATTTATTCATAATTTTAGTTTAAGAAAGACGTTTTGTCTTAATTTTATAAACACATAAATATTGAATATTTTATAAAATTGTTACCTTCATTTTTTTATATCCAGTCTGTTCCATCTAAAAGGGTTCGTTTTATTTAAGCTGAATGGCATTGTTTACTTTCCATGATGTTTACCCAGGAAAATCTTGAAGAACCATGGCTTTTGGAATGGAGAGAAAAAGCTGTTACTGTTAGCCTTCCATTGTTATGTTTTCCTTAATAATGTTTTCTTTTTTCATCATTAATAGTGGTTCTTTAACTGCTCTTAATGTCTTTTTAAAATTAAAATCTTTTTTCAAAATTCTTCTTCAACATCTACTTGAAAAATATATCTTTGAAAAAAATAACTCCTTAAAAAACTTTTTTAGAATATCCTAAAAAATCTCTTTGAAAAAACTTTTTAAAAATCAATATAATCTGCCTCTGAACTTCCAACTTGACTATTTATATTCTGCTCTTTGGATTGATTAAGCAGCTCAGCCCATGTATCTTAATTGTCCCACCGCTTTCATTTAAGTCCGATTGCCTTTCTCTTTCCAAGGATTGGACAATATAATTCACGTGACAGATAATAAACCAGGAGGATGAATTCATGTTTTCCAATTTATTAAGAATGCCTTAAGCTATTATCATACTTTGTTCGAAAACATCATTCCAAAAATTAAAAATGTAATAATAATAAAAAAAATGCCAGCTTTAAATAAATATTAGTGATATATTTAAATTATATTGTAATTTAAAACTATAAAATCAATAATGATTTATCTTTATTATTTTCTTTTCTCAATTATAGAAAATAATGATTTTCTTGTAACATCATAAACTAAACTTTTTGCTATATTTTTCTAGAAAAAATATAAGATCGACTTTTTTATACATCTGCTGTTTTTTTAAAGTGGGAGGGTAAAATAGTTTCTAGAATACATACACATGTGAAACAGCGTTCTTGTTTCAATATATATATATATCAAAACAGTGTGATTGTTTCAATATATATATATATATATAGTAACCTCTACTCTTTACACTTATCTCACTTTATGTACAAATAAATGCCCAGGTGCCAATTCTATATAAAATAGAATAAATTTATCATTTAAATTACATCTTTACCCATTGATAAGACTCTTATGATACTATTACTCTATAGCTTAGCTCAGTTGGTGGTTATAGGGTATCATGGTCATTTAGAATGCAAATGAGAGAAGCATTTGTAACCAATAATTATCTAATATTGATCTAATTATATTATAAGCATCTACTAAGTTATCAAAACAAAGCAATTTATAAATTAACTCAAATCATGGTATATTCAGTTCTTTCACCATACAAGTACATGCTAGACCAATCATGCCACTCATCTAGTATGCTTGGGATCACTATAATAATACTCAATCCACCAGCATTTAATTTAGATTGAACAGCTATATTAATGTTTCTTAAATGATGCACTAATCTCAGGGCTCTGCACTGTAAACAACAAATCAATCCTAATACAATATAACCATTAAGTAATAAGGGCTATTATGAAGTTGATAATCATTACTATAAATAAAGTGTAGACAATGATAAGGGTCATGTACATTTTTACCTCACATCATTATCTATTCTAAGCAGGGTAAAATCATAATTTGGCATTACAATGTTATGATCTATTAAATCTGTATTGTTTAAATAAATGACATATAATGTTATACAAACAAGTGATACAATTTTTAATAAGGTATGATTTATTCTTAGCATTTACAGTGTTTGGATCAATTAACTCAATGTTATCAAGATAAATTGCATATGCTAGCAAATTAATAAATATTATAGTTATATTATGTTGAACATATGTGTGTGTGGAAATGATCAATCAAACGTATATGATAAAACAATTCAGAGGGAATCTTATTTCAACAAAACATTTATTATAAGACATATCCTTTCACAAACATCTATGATAATCTTATAATTATCTTTACATTAAACAAAGATTTGATTAAATAACATTAAATTATATAATTTTGCACACTTAATATTTGAAGATGCTTCCTTCTATTTATTATCTTATTTACATTTATCACTCTATTTTCTCATTTACCAACAATAAACAATAAAAGAAAATTGCACATTTACAATCCAATGTTAATACATATATTCTCACTTGTGCTCTTAATAAGCTAAGACAAACAGTACCAAAGTGCAGTATATTGGTTCTTCAATTACTGCACACAAAAGTTAATTTGCGAACTAGTTAGTTAATTCTCAAAACAGTTCGATGTTAACTAATTTACAGTTTATACAAAGTTCTGATTCCTGCCAAGCTGTGTTAGAAAAGTACACTCTGTACACTCAATAATGAATACTCACACTATAATTCTGAATGTATAGTTTCTATGTCTAACTTCTCTTCTTTCTCAATGAGGGTAATATGCAATTCCCACGCTGTTCTCTTGCAATGGATGCTCTGCTCAAATTCACTTAAAACACTCTGTACTCATTCTGTTGATCTCTTCAAAATGGCCCCTCTTTTATCAGTTTGCTTTCTTTTGTTTTCTGGAGTAACTCTTATAAATTAAGATGGGACTTAATTTAATTGGGTTTTGCTAATTAAATTCCTTCATTATCTGTTTAATTAGTTTGTTACAATTGATTGCATTTTAAGCTAGCATCTATGATTAAAATATTAGTAGCAAAATTTAAAGATTTAACAATAAAATAATATTTTAGAATAAGACCCTTTCGTATGTATGTTTAATTTAAAATGCGTATATTACAATACCTCCCCTTATTCCAGAAAACCCCATGATGCGACTCCTCGGTGCTTTATTTTTTCTTTTCCCAAACTGGAGAAAAACTTTATTTTTACCGATTAACTGATGTAATCTTGAAATTTGTGCAAATTCTTTTTCCTTGCCACCCTGAGTGCCTTTTCTCTTTCTTGGAGAGAGTCTGATTTTTCCTTGCTCTATAGTTTTTGTATCTGGCAGCTCACTGGTTAAAGATTTCCACTCTTCTAAAAAATCTTCTGAAGTGTCTACTTCATTTTCACTTTTGGCCATTTTTTCTTGTGGCTCCATTTCATACAGCTGCCAACTCTCTACCTGTTTGGATAATTCTGAGATTGTGAGTTTACTTTGCAATTTTCCACTAAATTCTGTGTTTTGTTGTTCAAGTTCTATTACTTGTTGTCTAGAAACATTCAATCTTCCTTGAAATTCTTTGAGTTCAGCTGATTTCTGTTTTATGGCCTGCTGACTTTGTGCTAGGGATGACTGCAGCTTTGTTTTTTCTGTGACCAACATATCTATCATCAGTATGTGAATCTGGAGTTGCTCTTTCAGAGAATCTTGCTTTTTACACTGCTTCTGATCAGAGTCTTTCCATCATCTTCAAATTCATTTTGTAATTTAATAATCTCTGTTTGTGCTTGCAAAATTGTCCTATCTCTTTTCCCCTTGGTAGATATATATTTAATACTATACGCTCTTCCACTTGTGTCTGGACAATATTTCCTTTGTCGACTATCCCTTTCTGGTGATTGTCCGCATGCATGTGCAAGGTGGCCCTTAGTTCGGCAATTGAAACATGTTTCTTGTTTCTATTTGCAGTCTTTAGCTATGTGGCCTGTTTTCCTGCAGCAGTAGCATTTAATTCTGTTATTTCTCTGGGGTTCCCATTGAAACGAACGTATTTCTGCTTTATCAGTTTTGAAAACTTGCTCGTAACTTTTCTCTTTTGATCTGAAGGCCTGTGCCTGTTCTAGAATTAGCTCAAACATTATTTCTTTCTTTATAGCACTTTTGTAGGTTAGGTCTGCCTCTGTTAACAGCTGTTGTCTGAGCCTGTCATCAGACATTCCCCATAACAGTTGATCTAATAATATTTTTTTTTACAAAATCACCATACACACAATCTTTCGCTAGCTCCTTGAGAGCTAAATTATACTGTTTGATTGTTTCACTATTTAGTTGTTTTCTATTTCTTAACTGTAGGTGTGCTATATGGCGGAATGGATAAAGGCTAAAAAATTTGTTTAGCCATTGGGATCATTCCTTAAATGGTAAATTCTCATCTACGGGATTTTGGTATAATTTATTAGCAATTTCAATAATTTTTTTTCCCCAAGAAACATAAGAGGGCGGCTACTTTTCACTTGTTGTCTTCAATTCCATTTAAAATTAAGAAATTTTCGATTTGTGACAGGTATAGTGGCCAATCGGCTACGTTTTCCACGTTGAACTCTCCAATAGAGTTTTGTCTGAAAACTGACATTTTCTTATTAATAGCTGATTATTCACTGTGGTTTTTAGGTTCGACTGTGCCAGATTGCAGTATATTTGTTCTTCAATTACTGCACACAAAAGTTAATTTGCAAACTAGTTAGTTAATTCTCAAAACAGTTCAATGCTAACTAATTTACAGTTTGTACACACAATAACGAATACTCACACTATAATTCTGAATGTATAGTTTCTACGTCTAACTTCTCTTCTTTCTCAATGAGGGTAATATGCAATTCCCACGCTGTTCTTTTGCAATGGATGCTCTGCTCGAATTCACTTAAAACACTCTGTACTCACTCTGTTGATCTCTTCAAAATGGCCCCCCTTTTATCAGTTTGCTTTCTTTTGTTTTCTGGAGTAACTCTTATAAATTAAGGTGGGATTTAATTAAATTGGGTTTTGCTAATTAAATTCCTTCATTATCTATTTAATTAGTTTGCTACAATTGCTTGCATTTTAAGCTAACGTCTATAATTAAAATATTATTAGCAAAATTTAAAGATTTAACAATAAAATAATATTTTAGAATAAGACCCTTTCATATGTACATTTAATTTAAAATGCATATATTACACAAAGAATCAACCGATGCTATAAAATGATTTCTGAATATCTGTAGGTTAATATTTGCTATATAAGTCTAAATGAAAGTTTTATTCTTTTTTGCATTAAAGTAAAATTTCCTAATTTAATACTATATTCATACCGGAGGATGAATTAATAATAATAATAATAATGAAATAGTGATAATATGGGTGATATGATTTGACAAACTATTTATAACTAATAATTCTAGTGATGTTTTTTTTCTATATCTCTAATTTTATCATATTTCTGAATGTGCGCGCATTTATAAGATCACAAACACAAAGCATTTATTAATTATATTTCTATCAGAATACGGATGGTGCAATAAGCTAATCATTAAATCAATGATCTTATTTCAAGCATATCATAGAAATCCATGAAACATTTATCTGATATAACCAACATATATTACCTGACGATAATTACGCTGGAATGATAAAGGAGAGAGAAATAACAATAAATTAATATTCACATATATGCGCATGAGGGTTAACCAACACTCCAAATTCAAACTTAGCTCTTCAATAAATATCTACCAACCTTTAATACACAAATGTTGTGGGACTCAGCTGACATATCATCAATAAATGGGGCATTTGCCACTTCATTTAGAAATAGAAATATCTTGGCATAAATTATTAAACCAGAAAATCTACCACCACCCACGGCTCAACAAATAAGTAACCAAGGAGAGCATTGCTCAATCCACATATGTAAGTATTAAATAACTAAATGTGTGGTTTACATATGTAATAATATAAATATCAATCCACATTTCAAAAATCATCCCTTCAATCGCTTCTTCATCCAAATGTACTCAATACATTTCATATCTAAACAAATTTATAAGCAGACAAACTCTTAATTCTTCATCTTCCTTTAACATATGGCACCAAACTGAAACTGATAGAAAGATAAAATACAACTTTGGTAAACTAGTTTACGATAGTGCACACACATGTGAACATACGATCATATATAAAACAATTTCTAAATCATATGAAACAATAAAATATCATATTAACAATAATTAAATTTAAATGAATCTATTACTTGTGAGAATTATGAATATTGAATTTCAACTTAAAGTCAATACTGTCAAGTAAGTTTAACTATTCTGCATACTGGAATAAATATCTCCATGCGTCTATCTATTATTAACCAATGCATGATATTAAAGTATTTAATTTAAACTAATAATATGAGCTTGAGAATATCCATTTTTCTTTTAACATAATACCCAAAAAAATATTACCGATTTGGTATAATTTATACCAAGATCTCCGAGATGTTCTAGAGGAGATTAGGCATATAAATAAATAACAACAATAATAAATTAAATTAAGCATAAAAAATCTACATATCTGTTATAGGCAATAGGAAGGAATACATTTAATCATTAAATTTTTTTTTTTTTTTAGCTCAGACTTGAAAGTTTAAATGGAAATATACGCGCAGCTCACAATGATAATGACGAATTAACAACATTAAAAACATACAAACATTGCTCCTGCAGGCTAAAGTAAAATTTGACAAAAACTGCAATCATTTCCGATGTTCTTAGAATTTTCTAATAGACATTATAAACAGCCTTTGTGTGTATTGAAATCACTTTATTGGTCACAAGAAACAAAATCTCCAACTGGGTAAGATTATCCAGATAAAGTTTATGACTTTATTCTGTTCTAGGTTGCTAGCATTCAGTAAAAAAATTTCACAATCATTTAAATCCAAGGTCATTTGGTTTATCCAAACTTCTATACACTAATTATAGTTAATCATTAAATATTGTTAAGTCACACATTCTTCACTCATTTTTCTATAAGGTGTGAATGGTAAGGTAGTTTAATATCCAGGACTATTCCAATAATGTAGAGTGTTAGAATAGATAACTTTTCCATTTTAACTTTATTTTATATAACAAGAACAGAAAATTTATCAACTGAGAGTCAGTAAACTGTTCCACTAAATAGTTCAGCATAACTTTCTTCTTAGTTATTCATATTGTACCGGTAAAATCACCATGCATAATCATGCACAGTAATCCGAATTCAAACCCAGTCCACGTCTAGGAATAAATTCCAAAATGCAAACTAAATTCAAACCCAAACCCCTGGCATGACCAACCGATGAACAACACAACAACGGTACGTGGTTTTCCCTTTACTAGTTCGTCGGAAAACACAGACTAAATTACCCTACAATCAGTTATTCATATATATATTATTCGAGATATTGGTACGGATAATAATTCAATATATATTTAAGTTGTCGATACAGACAGCAGGTGATTAACTAGATTTCGGGAGTAATAAGAAAAGAGAGACAAAAATAGATTAGACAAATTTTTAATAATTATTGACATCATTGAATACTGTGTACAGGTACGGTAAAATTTTCATACTCATATTTATAATAATTTGCTGCTAGTCCTTAATAATCGTTTTAGATTGATAAACAAAACGCATGCCAATATTTATATGTTTTAAATGGTCGTACGAGTTGATATAGGCATCAGAGTAATTTGAGCATTTAAAATATTTAATTCCTATTTTATATTAAGTTGTTTGATTTTAATAGATTCAAACCATTACGTATACGGATAATTGGAGGAGGCCTTATATAAAATATAATATAATAATGATGTACTGATGTTTGCAGAGATTAAGATATACTACAATAATAACTTGCAGTGCATTGACGGAAGATCGGGCGGCTTGTACTTTGACAAGTCTTAATGCCCCCAAGTAGATCCGGGACACTACAACCAGCCGGGATCATTTTCGAACCCCGGTGATCCAAGAGATTATCTGGAGAAGAATTTCTTTCTTTCCAATTGGTAGTAAAAACGAGACGCCAATTTAGGCGAAGGAAAAGGCACTGCCACAGTAACATCGAGGAAGAGTGATCGTAAGTGGACTTAAAGCGAAACTATATAAAACCTTGGTTATCTCCCCGTAACATTTTCTATGCAACAATCTGATATGACTATTCAAAATAAAACATGGCAAAATCAAAAGATCACAAAAGTAACGATTAATTAATTTCACTCTGAAGCCCATAACTCCCCAGGTTGTTCGGAAGGTAATAATAGTAACAAAAATATTCACTTTATATTATTACTCCGTTCTTATATAAAAAAATAATATAATAAAAATTTAGACTTTATTTTAAATATTTGTTATTTGGAGCAGAGATTAAAATATCATTTTGACAAAATAAAAGGAACAATACAGGTACTTGAATATTTCTCAACTCAACATAAACGAACCAATTTTTAGTTCGATAAAAGAAAATTACTTTTAAAATGAATATAATAATAATACTATGAAATAAACTTTAATGGCTCTAACTAGAGTTGAAAAATATTATTATTGGCATCGCTTTGTTTGTAAATGTAAGTAATAATAAAGATATAAGTATATTCACTAATGAATTACTATTAGGCACAAAATATTAGTAAATTATCATCTAAAGACTAGAGCACAGAAATATTAGAGAAGAAATTTACTGACAGGCTTTAGTGTAACATTTTAACGAAGGAAAACAAGAAATTTACATGTAATTACTTAGATTAATTTATAACAGATTAAATAATAAAATTATTAAGTTTAGAGGAAAGTTAAAAAGTTCATGTAACAAGAGTTACCATTTTTTCTTCGTCTGGCTTTTCTCCTTGCGGTAATGTTTATGCAGAACGTAGGCGCGCATTTTGGATTCCTTAGAACGGCATGATTAATTTAAAGGTTGGAATTGAGAAAACTGGAAGCACAGGAAACATTATAAATCAGCGGCTCGAAAGATTTAAATCGGCAGAACAGGGATCAGCTTCTTGGACTTAGCCCAACATTATTGCAATTTACCAGGCAACTTCTTAATCACAGTTGAGATGATTTCTCTGGAACAACTACTTTGCTGTCGCTCGAGACGGTCTAAGCACAGCCAAGTCAAAAAGTAGAGTCCTCTAGTATATTATAATATAAGATGGCTACGGTTGATCATTCTGCATAGTTTTTGTTCATGACTCCGCCTCCTTTGATTTTCTGGCCTCCAGCAATATCTAATTTTGACTATACAATTGCATTCGCCTTTCTCGATAAGAGTCCTACATTTCTCATTTCCATTGTTTGAGTTACATTTATTTCTAAATTCAATACATGATTCTAAATTAACAAACTAAATAATTACATAGGAATTCGTAAATACAAAATTGAAATTCATTATCTTAACTTTCAAAGTACAAACTAATTATTCTATACATTTTGTACACGTAAGATTTGACTAAAAATACCGATCAAAGGAATGTGACTTTTGATCAGCATTTTTAAATGACTTTGTATAATTTTGAAAGATTTAAAATTTAAAAAAAATATACACGCAATGAAACTTTTAAATTGAGTGAATATAAACCTACAAACCACACACACGAATATTATTTATCATGATTTGTAATATTTATACTTGTAATATTTACATTAAATTCTTTTAAACAAAGCATAAAATAACTAACTTAAAATTTATGTGGCCTGGAATAGAAAAAGCCTCATTGCGGGTAAATAGTGATTTAGAATTACCGTACTTCAAAATGAAAACTATGAAACTAAGATCGATCCTTCGATCTGTCTGTTTCAATATGGTTATTAATTTACACAATTCCATCATTATTTTATTCATCATAAGTAAGTTATAATAAATCATTTCAACAAAATTTTATAATATCCATGCATTTGAATAAAGTAAGTCTAAACTATTAGCTGATAAAATCCAGAGCTGGGTGCCTTTTTAAAATTTTGCCTTCCATGTCAACACTCCTATTCTGAGTAGTATGAGAGACCTTTATCCATAAAGGAATAGTAAAGAATTTTCACAATATTTAGTTCACTTATTTCTTTTTTTTTTTTTTTAAATTATTCCACCTTCCATAACTATTCTGTCTTTCTTCTCACTTTACTCCATTTTTTCTACTTCTGGAATCTCCTGTAAAACAAAACTGAGCCACAACTTTTTTTTACTTATAACGAGCTTAGCAATATGCAAGCATTTCTTGCTTGTAAAAATGTTAGAAATAGAATATTGGGAAAAGAAAAAAATAATATTAAATTTACAAATGCTAACTAATAACACATAAATAAATAACTTTTACAATTTTAAATGTAAGATTTTATGTAATAAATAATTAATAAATAATAAATAAAAAAATCATATTAATTAATAGTATATGTGTGCATCTGTCTTTCCATTAATATAGAGGTCTATTAATGACTGAGTTATTACAGTTTCTATGGCAAGTAAATGCTACTATTACAAATTGGATATTATAAGTAATAATTAAAATATGAATGAAGTGTGAGATGATGTAAAATGGACATGCACCCACATATATTGTTAGATCTTGGAATGGGAATAGACAGTGAGTTAGAAAATCAATGAACAAATACCAGTTATGGCCTCACAGACAAACATTTCTACTAATTTGGCTCTCATACAACAATTTCTGATCTTGTCCATCTTCCTCTCCCACTATTATATGCACATAAAATAAAATTTTAATGGTTGGTACATCTCAGCTAAGATCCTGATAATTTTTTAACTAAATTTAACATACTAAGTTATACCACAATTCATTTTTTTCTTAATAGTTATCCCTGATCACTATTGGCACAATGTGAACCTCCCACATTTCTTTATGGTTCCAACCTGGAAGGTCACAATATATATATATAGTAATGGGCACACATGCCGTTACATTATTTTAAAAAAAAAATTAGACATTAAAAATAAAAGTTCGCAAATAAAAACTTTTTTTTTTTAAGTTTTAAAAATTGAAAATTAATTCATCTTAAACTCACATATATAAAATCGCATAGATGAAAAATTATTAAAAGAAAACTTTATAATAAAAAAAAGGAAAAAGTTTTAAGAGTAAATTTTCAACAAAAACTTAAAGATTTAAAGATAAAAATATATCTTTAAAAATGTACAAATTTAGTTAATTCTATTGTATAAAATGGAAATGATTATTTTAATTAGTAAAAGTAAACTAGCCCTTGGGCATTCCAAAATACAGAAGTAAAGGTCAGATAGGAGAGAAAAAACAATAGAAACTAATAGCCAATAAAAGAAATCCCTCAGGAAATGGACCTCAATGAAAGTATCATCATCATCATGATGTAATGTCCACTCGATCTGAAAGTTTATTATAAAAGGAAAAGTTTGGAAATAAAAAGAAAAGATAGAAATGTGATAGAGAGAGGTGTGATATATGTTAAATCAAAGAGAGTTGAAGGAGAAGGGATTGAAAGACACACTTTCAATTCCTTCAGTTTTTCTATATAAAAAAAGAAATGACATTATTTTCCTATATTGCGGACCACAGGACATTGGGGGAATTAACGCTGGATCCCAAACTGCAAGAACTGATAAAGATTAACTTTTTAAAACAGTAAGAACTATATAGCTAATGAACATTTTCAAAACAGTAAGAACTTTAATACCAAAACATTTTCAGTATTTAATAGAAATAGAATCCTATCTGACCAATGTAAATTATTATTAATAATTAATTTTATTTGATGTATTTTTTTTTAAATCATTTCTATTAATTTTTTTTTCTTTTAAGTTTTTATTATGATTTTTTTTGTTAAATAAACTTTTAATAAATGTTAAATTTAAGTCGGACATGAATGGCTGCATAGATTTGTAAAGTTATATTAGTTTAATTAAGGGAGGGTAAATCTTAGGTTATTTGTTTCATAGTTAAATTGGGTTAATCAGTTGGATATATTGGTGTAATTAGTAAATATAGTATGAGATCTGCTACATGCAGGATCACATTATATGCCACACTTGGGTGAAATAAGCCTATTTCTTATTGATCATCAGAGACAGACTGTATTTCCTGCTCCACTGATCACCCACTTTGCCTATGGAATGGGATCGTGTTGTCAAAAAGGACTGCAATTCCTTCCTATGGAGTTTTTTTTTTAATTGTTCTTCTCACCAGACAGATGTAACATTCCTGTACTGGATGAGAGACAATTTCTTCTCTATAACCATGCTGTTCAGATGTGCATTCCTGACAATAAGGTATTGTGCTGCTGTATTCATGCTGCATTGAATACATCGATATATCAGATAGATTGGCATTGGTTTGACTGCGAACTTTTGACCTAAGGTTAATTCAGCGATAGAATATTTTCTTTTCAAATGCAATCTATATAGTCTATTCATATTCTGTGCAAACATCTAAAAAAAAGTTAAATTGTAAATTAAAATCTAAAGTAAAGTTATAATGTTTTATAAAAAAAATTAAAGTAAACATACTAAAATAATAATGCTAAATTTTATATATGTTAAATAAATGTTTGTGTATGTTATTACTGGCAGTGGCTTCTTTTTGTTTTTTTTAATATTGAAAATATATTTTAATAAGAATTTATATTTCATAAATCTTTGCATCTCCATGAGCTAGTAGCATGAGCTGATGGTCGAAATAAAACACATTATGTAAATGTTGGATCTTTAACAGCACGTATCTGCCTACTATATAAAATTTCCAGGTTCAAATAGCCTGGTGGCATCCTGTGTGGCAGATATGGTAAGACCTCATTTCTCTCTGACCATTATAATTGTACTCCCAATGTGGGCCAATGTTGAATAAACCACAAGTACTCTTAGTAAATTTTTTTTTAAAAATGAAATATTTTTATCTATTTATATAAAGCCATATACTTTAAATTTTATAAAAGCACTGCCAGAAAGAAATAGTTCTTATATTAAACATGAGAAAGTATATTAATAATTTTAAATTGTAATTTGGTAATTTTTTTTTAATAAGTCAAAAGGTTGCAATTAATATAATTTTTTTTTGTTAATATATATTATGCTTTATTGTGTACAGGCGTGCACAGCCACGTAAGTTTATGATTGGAAATGTTACACCTTACAATGAGTACCTTTGGAAATTTACTTCAGTGTAACCCTATTTAAGCATTTCAATTAATCATAAATAAGTTGGTGGTATATATAATTGTGCTGCTAATATACACGTATAAACCCATTATCTTTTAAAATGTATTTACTTCAATAACAACCTTCCTAAATAAATAATTTGCTTTTCATGCCATGTGTTTAAATTGAAATGTAGAGAAAGAAGACCTCTTGGGGAGAGGGGAGAGGCATAAATGTAGATGGTTCATAGGAAAATGATAGTTAACATTTTTTTTGTATATAGTCGCTTTTTGTAAAATTACTAACCGAATATCTTTGTAAATTTTCATTAATCGCGTACCGTAATTACTAACCCTAAGTAAAATATTTTTTTTTGTTTATTTTTTTTTAAAGCAGGTTTACTGATATGTAACGGGCACACATGCTGTTACATTATTTTTTTTTTAATTAGAAATTAATAATAAAAGTTCGCAAATAAAAACTTTTTTTTTTTTAAGTTTTAAAAATTGAAAATTAATTCATCTTAAACTCATATATATAAAATCGCACAGATGAAAAATTATTAAAAGAAAACTTTATTT
Source organism: Epiperipatus broadwayi (assembly GCA_028023455.1). Lineage (NCBI taxonomy): Eukaryota > Metazoa > Onychophora > Udeonychophora > Euonychophora > Peripatidae > Epiperipatus > Epiperipatus broadwayi. The sequence continues at coordinate 1,704,771 of JAQFVV010000103.1, forward strand.
TAAAAAAAAAGGAAAAAGTTTTAAGACTAAATTTTCAACAAAAACTTAAAGATTTAAAGATAAAAATATATCTTTAAGAACATACAAATTTAATTAATTCTATTGTATAAAATAGAAATGATTATTTTAATTATGTAAACTAGCTCTTGGGCATTCCAAAATGTAGAAGTAAAGGTCAGATAGGAGAGAAAAAACAATAGAAACTAATAGCCAATAAAAGAAATCTCTCAGGAAATAGACTTCAATGAAACCATCATCATCATCAGCACATAATGTCCACTTGATCCGAAAGTTTATTATAAAAGGAAAGTTTGGAAATAAAAAGGAGAGAAGATAGAAATGTGATAGAGAGAGGGGTAATATGTGTTAAGTCAGAGAGAGTTGAAAAAGAAGGGATTGAAGGATGCACTTTCAATTCCTTCAGTTTCTATTAAAAAAAGAAATGACCGTTTTTCTATATTGCGGACCACAGGACATAGGGGAAATTAACGCTGGATCCCAAACTGCAAGCAACTGATAAAAATGAACTTTTTAAAACAGTAAGAACTATATAACTAATGAACATTTTCAAAACAGTAAGAACTTTAATACCAAAACCTTTTCAGTATTTAATAGAAATAGAATCCTATCTGACCAATGTAAATTATTAATAATTAATTTTAATTGATGTATTTTTTTAAAAATCATTTCCATTAAGTTTTTTTTTCTTTTAAGTTTTTATTATGATTTTTTTTGTTAAATAAACTTATAATAAATGTTAAATTTAAGTCAGGCATGAATGGCTGCATAGATTTGTAAAGTTATATTAGTTTAATTAAGGGAGGGTAAATCTTAGGTTATTTGTTTCATAGTTAAATTGGGTTAATCGGTTGGATATATAGGTGAAATTAGTAAATGTAGTATGAGATCCGCTATGTGCAGGATCACGTTATATGCCACACTTAGGCAAAATAAGCCTATTTCTTATTGACCATTGGAGACAGATGATATTCCCTGCTCCATGGATCACCCCCTTTGCCTATGGAACGGGATCGTAAGTCATCAAAAAGGACTGAAATTCTTTCCTATGGAGTTTTTTTATTGTTCTTCATGCCAGACAGATGTAACATTCCTGTACTAGATGAGAGACAATTTCTTCTCTATAACCATGCTGTTCAGATGTGCATTCCTGACAGTATGGTATTGTGCTGTCATATTCATGCTGCATTAAATACATCGATATATCAGATAGATTGGTGTTGGTTTGACTGTGAACTTTTGGCCTAAGGTTAAATCAGGGATAGAATATTTTCTTTTCAAATGCAATCTATGTAGTCTATTTATACTTGACACTAATAAAATATTAAATTCATCTGTGTGAATGTCTAAAAAAAAGTTAAAATGTAAATTAAAATCTAAAGTAAAGTTATAGTGTTTTATAAAAAAAATTAAAGTAAACATACTAAAATAATAATGCTAAATTTTATATATGTTAAATAAATGTTTGTGTGTGTTATTACTGGCAGTGGCTTTTCTTTATTTTTTTTTAATATTGAAAATATATTTTAATAAGAATTTATATTTTATCAATCTTTGCATCTCCATGAGCTAGTGGCATGGGCTGACGGTCAGAATAAAACATATTATGTAAAAGTTGGATCTTTAATGGTGTGTATCTGCCTACTATATAAATTTTCCATGTTCAAATAGCCTGGTGGCACCCTGTACAGCAGATACAGTAAAACCTCATTTCTCTCTGACCATTATAATATAACTGAGTGGGGGGGGGGTTAGAGGATTGAAATAGTAAACAACAAAATCTAACATGCACTTTACTTTTTAACAAAATAATATTATGAAATATAACTTGTAAAACTTTTATATGAAATATGACACACATATAATTTATATATTTGATCTCCACAAATGCAATTTAAATATTGCTCCACCATGGCTCTTTATGCAGAGAAAAATAATGCCCAAAGGGCACTTGCATTCAAGCCAGAGCTACATATACCATATATATAACTGGGACCATGTTTGGAGGGCACAGACCTTCTTGGCTGCCAATTTCAACATCTATCATTCAAAGCACTTTTTTGTTTCAGAGCAAACTCTGGATGCCAGTTAGCTACAAGAACTAACATGTTTTGAATGATGGCAAACTAATTCAGCACCTAAAATATCCTAACTAGCTCAATCAAAAGTAATACAATAATAAATTGTTGCTTCAATTAGTGGTAAAAGAATTGATTGACAAATATTACGTTTAAAGATAATTTATTTTTAAATAAGTACTTATTATTCTAATTTTAACTATTTTATAGAAACTTGACAATGATAATTACATATAATGATTATACACATTCTTACTTCATACAATAAACTAGAATATAACAAAATCATTAAATAATACATGGCATTTAAAAACATGCACATCAATAGTTCTTTATGTATGCTATAGAGTTCATTTATTGATTGACTCTGGAGGCTTTAAGGATTGCAATGGCTACATTAATTAGAAATGGAAATAAGAAAATGTTACTTATTACCTAGGATTTCAGAATGTGGATACTTCTTGCTGTTTGTTGTGAAATTTATTTCCAATAGGATTTTGTCTTTTTGCTGGTTGCTGCTTGATGGGAAAATCTTTCGAACCGGTTGGATTTAATATTTTTTGTGGAGGTTTAATGTTTACTATTTTGTGGCACTATTTTTAAGACAGTTTGATATCCCTAGTGGGGTTTTAAGTTGTTAGGCAGGCATCACTTTTTCCAGGCAAATTGGCTATTTCCATCAGACTCTGGCTAAAGAAAAGTCATATGATTCCAGTGGCTGCTAGCATTGCATGGCCTTTATTAACAAATGCACAAGAAGACTGACTGAGAACTGATTGAGTAACTGATTGAATGAACCCAACTGATTGTGAACTCAACTGATTGAATGATGAAAAACTGGACTATTTATGTGATGACCTGTTATCAATTTGTTATTTAGTTTTTATGTTCACCATCTATATCTGTTATTGAAATTTGTCCAGTGTTTTTGATTGCATTTTTTTGATAAGATGTTAATCCTGTTGTCAGTTGGTAGCCATTGCTAATTTGTTGTTTTGTGTATTTTTTATTAGTAGCCATTGCTCAGTGTTTTTTAATTGTTTAGCTTATAACTTTCATTTATTCTTTAATATTTAACATGCACATATTTATTTTATCAACAAACACACATTTTGCTATATTTTAAATTAACTTGTCATTTATGCACATATATATCTAAAATCAACTCATTATTTAGTTTTTAAGATTACTACCTTTTTTTTCTTTAAATAACTTAAATGAAAAGAGAGAATACTTTTAATTTTATAAAATGATTTATTTCCTTTTTTTTTTTTAATAATTTAATGAAATGAAAGTATTTTTATTTTCATGTAAGATTTATAGTTTAAATTGTTATACTTTTAATTTTTCTAAGTTAATTTCCTTCCCCTTCCACTCACTCCTAACTTTTATAGATTTTTTTTTTTTTTAGTGAAGTGCATTTTGTTTTAAACTAATAATAAAGAAAACTCCTTAGATTTGTATAAATTTACTTATTTTCAATCAACATGTTTCTACTCATTTATGGACTATATTATTGTGCAATACTTTTATTATTTTATTATCAATTTTAAACTTTACATAATTTTAAAAGAAACTTTTATTTTTTAATAATTGTAAAGACAATTTTAATGAATGCTCAATAGCATTACATTACACCACCCTCTGTTTGAAAGTAAAATGTGTCTCTTGACTATTTTATCTCTGCCAATTTTAATTATTCAATTTGAAATATTTACATGATTTTTTTATTTCTCTAAGTTTATTTTATTTATCTAAAACTATACATGCCAAGGGCAATTTGTTTTGACTATGCTTTTCTTTTTTTATGCTGAAAACATTGATTCCAATGATCAAGTACTATATGATGACCTCCAGGGCAGCACTATTTTTGTGATACAGGGATTTTAAATGATGCAAATGCAGAGTTGCTGGCTTACACCAACTTATTCATATTTGAAATGAAGCTTGATTTTTCAGGTTTTTACTGGACTTTGAAAAGAAAGGATCACTGTGAATGGCAGGATTTCTTTACTGTCCAATTTGACTTACACTTTGGAAATGAAACATGAAATATGGGGACGCTCCCCCAAAGAAGTGATTCACAGCTTAGTCTGGTTGTTCCCAGTGCACATTTTAAAAGAATGGGGAATTTTCCCTGAGAAATGATCCCTGACAGTCTGTTATGGGTGCTAATTTCATCCAGCCAACAGCTTTAACTTTTTCTAATACTCAATTCTATGCTTGCTACCCTCCTTTCTTTTAATTGTAATTCCTTATACGCTCCTAATTTAACTTAGATTGACTTATATTATTTTAATCTTACAATATTATTTTCAATTCATATGCACATTATCTCAATACATTTATTTATATAAATCTTACAATATTATTCTTAAACTATTTCTTTAACTTGCTTTTATTAACATGCATATATTCAGAGAAAACTATTTTTATTTCATTGTACTTCATTATTATTTTTTTACAGATATTCTTATCTTGATTACATTATACCATTTATGTAACTTCCTTTTATTAACTTGCTTGTATTCAAAACAACCTTTTATTTTATTATGATTGATTCTTTATTATTTTTCTACAGATATTTTATACTTATTTATTTGACTTGATTTTATTGACTTTATTTGAACTATTTATGTACGAACATTTTTCTTCTTAATTACTATGTGCGTGACAGAAAAAAAATCTTTTATTCAGTGAAGCCTCTATTATTATTACTATTTATGAAAACAACCTATTATTTTAGCTTTAAATAACAGATTCTCTGATTTAGGTTTATCACCTACATCAAAATAATTATTCAACTCATTATCCATTTCCGGTCCTTCATTTCTTTTCTTTACTTTAACATTCTGTCCATTAACTAACTCCTAAACTTTGTCAGGTGATTCTTTCTTTCTACCTACTAACTTTATGATATAAATTAACTTCCCCCTCTTGTCTATCCCTCACTTATAATTTATTGCCTTGTCTCTTTCCCATTCCCTCCTATTTTCTGCCTTGTAAATCAGAAAACCTTTATGCTTTGCAGACCTCCGTAGTTTTTCAAACTGTCATATTTTCTTTTTAATAATATCAATAATATTAACTGTCAAAGGTTCATTTTCTATAGTCTTTTTGAATAAGACTTCCCTATAAATGGTTTTTGTCTCAGTCTTGAAATTATACTGCTCCATTAGAAAAATCTTTAAATTATTTTCTATATTTCTTTCCACATTATCTGTTTCAATGCTATTTGGTTCTAACTCAATTTTTATGTCTTTTACCACCTCACCTTCTTCTACTTCCTGACTTTTTTCTATTCTTCCCATCATTTATCTTCTCATTTCTTTCATTTTTTTAATCATTTCTCATTGGCTCTTCTTGATTTCACTAAGTTCTTCCTGCATTTCTCTCATTTCTGCTTTTAATTACCTAATTTCTCTAATTATTTTTACTTTGAACTCTACCAGCATTTCTTTCATCTCATTTATCATCTTTTTCATAATCTTCTGTGTCTTCACTCTCCTCTTTTTCTTTCTCCACCATTTTAAAAGAAAATTTCAATTTCAAAGTTGTTTTTATGTTTATTTCACTAATGTTTACATTCACAATAAACTCAAAATATTAACTGTTTATTTATTCTTAAAGCGGAACATACGACTGACTCCACCCATTTGGTCCTTTGTCTCTACCCATTCCCAATACCTTAACTCTGCCCAAAATATCTACTGTCTTTAATTCTCTCTTTTCATTTAAAGAAGGAAAAAAAGTTTTGGTAAATTCTTTATTTAAATTATACTACTTTAAAATACAATTATACAATTTAGCGTTTTTTTAAATTTTTATTTTTCAAACAAAAAAGATATTTATTTAACAGTCATTTATGATGGTTATGCCCTATGTTGGGTAAAACCAATGAAGCGGGTGGGGTGTTTAGAGAATCAAAATAGTAAACAACAAAATCTAGCATGCGTTTTACTTTTTAACAAAATAATATTATGAAATATAACTTGTAAAACTTTTATACAAAATATGATACACTTATAACTTATATATTGATCTACACCAATGCAATTTAAATATTGCTCCACCATGGCCCCTTAGGCAGAGAAGAATAATGCCCAGAGGGCACTTGTGTCCAAGCCACAGCTATATATACTATATATATAACTGAGACCATGTTTGAAGGGCACAGACCTTCTCAGCTGCCAATTTTAACACCTGTCATTCAAAGCACTTTTGTTTTGGAGTAAACTCTGGGTGCCAGTTAGTTACAAGAACTAACATGTTTTGAATGATGGAAAACTAATTCGGCACCTAAGATATCCCAACTAGCTCAATCAAAAGTAATACAATAACAAATTGTTGCTTCAATTAGTGATAAAAGAATTGATTGACAAATATTACATTTAAAGATAATTTATTTTTAAATAAGTACTTATTATTCTAATTTTAAATATTTTATAGAAACTTAATTAAATTAGACAATGAAAATTACATATAATGACCACACATATTATTAATTCATACAATAAACTAGAATATAACAAAAGCATTAAATAATACATGGCATTTAAAAACATGCACATCAATAGTTCTTTATGTATGCTATAGAATTCATTTACTAATTGACTCTGGAGGCTTTAAGGATTGCAATGGCTACATTAATTAGAAATGGAAATAAGAAAATGTTATTTATTACCTAGGATTTCAGAACGTGGATACTTCTTGCTGTTTGTTGTGAAATTTATTTCCAATAGGATTTTGTCTTCTTGCTGGTTACTGCTTCACGTGAAAATCTTTCCAACCCATTGGATTTGAGGTTTTTTTGTGGAGGTTTTATGCTTACTATTTCAGGCCACTATTCTTTAAGGCAGTGCGATATCCCTAATGGGTTTTTAAGTTGTTAGGCAGGTATCATTTTTTCCAGGCAAATTGGCTGTTTCCATCAGACTCGGGCTGGAGAAAAGTCATGATTCCAGTGGCTGCTAGCACTGCATCACCTTTATTAACAAATGCACAAGAAGACTGACTAAGAACTGATAGAATAACTGATTGGATGAACTCAACTGATTGCAAACTCAACTGATTGTGAACTCAACTGATTGAACAATGAAAAACCAGACTGTTTATGTGATACCTGTTGTCACTTTGTTAATTGGTTTTTATGTCCACCAGCTATATCTGTTGTTGAAATTTATCCACTGTTTTTGATTGCATTTCTTTGATAAGATATTAATCCTGTTGTCAGTTGGTAGGCATTGCTAATTTGTGTTTTGTGTATTTTTTATTAGTAGCCATTGCTGAGTGTTTTTTTAATTTTTTAGCTTATAACTTTCATTTATTCTTTAATATTTAACATGCACATATTTATTTTATCAACAAGCACATATTTTGCTATATTTAAAATCAACTCATCATTTATGCACAATATATATTTCTAAAATCACCTCATTATTTAGTTTTTAAAATTTACTACCTTTTTTTTCTTTAAATAGTTTAAACGAAAAGAGAGGGTACCTTTAATTTTATAAAACAATTTATTTCCTTTTTTTCTTTAATAATTTAATGAAACAAAAGTATTTTTACTTTCACATAAGATTTATAGTTTAAACTTATACTTGTAATTTTTCTAAATTAATTCCCCCTCCCTTCAACTCACTCCTAGCTTTTATAGATTATTTCTTTTTTTAGTGAAGTGCATTTTATTTTAAACTAATAATAAGAAAACTCTTTATTCTTGTATAAATTTACTTATTTTCAACAAATTATTCTGCAATACTTTTATTATTTTATTATCAATTTTAAACTTTACGTAATTTTATGAGAAACTTTTATTTTTTAATAATTGTAAACACAATTTTAATGAACACCCAATAGCGTTACTATATATATATAAAGCATCATATAACTTATCAAAATTGCATTTAACATCTATATCATTATATTCTAGAATATTTTATGTAAATGTAAATAATGACTGAACAAAAGATTGTAGAGACAAAAGATTAATAGTATTTTTAGCAAATATATAACTGGGATCATTAAAATATGTAACTGTTGGCCTAGAATGTTGAAATATTCAATTCATTGATTTGAATACTATAAAAGAAAAAAAAGTGACTTCTATTATTCATATGCAACTTAAAGCTACTTACTAATAAAAATATTTAGCCAATGTTATTCTATAAAATATGGTTTCCATTGCTTTTAGATGATGTCCAATGATTATTCAGATGAGAAAGCTTAAAAATAAAATATATAGTGATTACTTATTTAGTTCTCTTTACTTTGTTGTTTTTGTTATTGTTGTTGATATTTTTGAGAACTTTTATGCATTAAATTTTCCTTTGTGTACATTTTCTTTATTTGTAGTTTAGTACAATATTAAATACATTAATATTTCATATAACTTACTTGACTAATTAAAAATTATCCCAAATCCAAAACTCAACCAGATTAGCTAAGAAAATAAAATCAAAAACACAACCAGTGGGTTCACTGCTGCAAGTGTAAAGCACTACAAAACAACACCATATTTATATTAAACATTGCTCACAAATAAATTTATTTTCCATCCACCCTTGATATTAAAAGAACTTTTAAATAAGCTAATTGTATCAAAATAATAAATTTTCAATAATATTCTTTAATTCTTCTTTTTGTTTCATTTCTCTCAAAGAAGGCAATCTTAGCTTCATCAAAATTAATAGTGTGGCCTGTATCTTTTTCATGGACATACAAAGCAGAACTAAGATATTTATTTCTAACACTACTTTTATGTATCTTTATTCTTTCATTTAAGCTCAAACTACTTTGACCTATATGAACCTTCTTACAAAAATAAGGGATAATATACATTATACCAGGAATAGTCTTCCTATCAAAAATTTCCTTTGTATTATTTAATAAATTTTTCAAAGTAATATCCCTTTTCCAAGCAATTTTCTTATTTCCAAACAAATTACTATTCTTACATACAATTTTATAAGAAGAACATTTAAACGGCAAAGAAATAAAATCACATTTTTCTTTATCTTTTACATCCTTACAAATATTACTATTAAATAAAATACTTTTAATAAATTTATCAGAGTAGCCAACACTCAATTAACCTTTATAAAATTGACCTTTCTGAAACAAAGCTACTCCACTAGAATTATTTAATTTTTTACTCCTATAACAATAATTTCTTAAAGCAGCTACTTTATGAAATACAGACTGATACTAAGCTTTTATTTAAAGCTAATTGAATGCCAACTCTCTGCTCATCAATCAAACGATTAGATTCAATAAACGAAATTGTATCAAAAACTATATTTTTTGAACGAAAATGAACAAAATTGGGGCCTTTACTAAGATTCTCTAATTCTCTATCATTTAACTTAATATCAGAAAGATTAACAATTTTATTAATAGAACCTTTACCCTCATACACTCTATCACTACAATAAATTTTATTCATTTTCTCAAATAACCATTTTAATTGCCTTTCATACTTCCTATAATAGAAATTTGACCTATTTTATCTAAACTGCCTCATGAAAAAATTTAAAATTGAATAATTAAAATCTTGTCTTTTGTCTAAACAATATCTATTTCTTTTATATTCATAAATAAATTTATAAAATCTAATAAAATTTTCTTTCAAAAAACTATTCAAAATATAGGTTTGTAAATTAAGAACCAATTTTCTATTTTTAAGCAAGGTTTTTATTCTTCTTAAAATTAATAACACAACTCTTAGGAAAAACATTAAATTCTCTTCATTTTTGAAGAAAATAAACCTGCCATCTTAATGATCTATCCTATCACTTAATCTAGATAACTTTTTAATCCTCCTAACATCATTCAATGGAAAATTATTAAAAACTAAACCCCACAAACCCATACTAAAGATCAACTGCAAATAAATACAAATCTAAAAAAAAACCACATATATTATATATATATATTGTAACCTTATTCCCCAACTCTATTGGGAATAGATCGATTGGCATTTGTAGTGTTGTTTTTAAAAAAAAGAAAAAAATTTAAATTTTTTACAAATTCAAAATAAATTATATTAATATGCAATTGAAGGAAAAACCTGATTTTTTTTTCTTTTGCATGTGTCTATTCAGAGTATGTTATCTATATTTTCTTTAGCTTATCATATTATTTTGATATTATAAATTGGTTATAGTGATTGATGTTTCATTATGACATAATTTAACGTTAATTAGTGCAATTGAAATTAATCATGTCAATAATTAAATTTTTCTATAGTTTTTCATATTTACTAAAATAAATGTAGTTTAAAATTTGGTATAATTTTATATTGATTTTATTGACAGGGTGAAATATAGAAATATGGTTTATTTGGATTTGAGTTTGGTTTAAACTGTGTCTAGTTTAACCATTAAGCATCACATGATCACCATCTCATACTAGCACATAATTGTTTATAAACAATGTAAAACTCTCTCCATACAGTAGGCCATCCTGTGCCAACCAGAGTAATCAATGGATGTCAGAAGGCTTGTGCATAAAATCCCTATCTAATGCCTACTCATCCAATATCCCCAGACTAGTTTCTGGCTTGTGTCCATCATCAGTGAGGAGCTTTGGATCTGAGAGCACTGCACCTAGATCTTAGGATCTAATGCAACCCTCCAGCAAACACCTTTTATCTCTACTTAACTATAAAACCATGAGAATGAAATTGAAAACACAAAAATATTTTCAATCTAAGCTCAATAGCTTATATAGTCATATGAGTCTGACTCAGTTCAGCACCCATACATTTTGGTGTCTTTGGCTCTTTAACAACCATAGCCACCACTATCCTATTAGGCAGGATTGGTGTTAAACCATTAAGCATCACATGATCACCATCTTATACTAGCACATAACTGTTTATAAACAAGGCAAAAACTCTCTCCATACAGTAGTGCCACCCTGTAAATTCTCCCAAGTATTTTTTTTTTTTACTGCTGAATTGTCTCGTGTTAAGATATGCAAATGAAAAGATTTTTTTTTTTTTTGGTGGGAAGATTATAAGACATAAAGAAAGAAAAGTAAGGAAGAAAAGCTTATAGTAAAATATAAAGGAAACAAATTTGTAATATTAATTTTATTGTTTAAAATTAGAGTGTATTCATTTATTATGAATATATAAAAGCTCCAAATTCTTATCTTACAGAAGATTCGCTCTGACTCTTTTCAATGTATGACTGGGAGAAACAATATTCGTCATTATTATAGAATGCATTACAGTATGTAACATTATTGATCAGATTAATGTAAAGAAAAAGAAAGATTAAGTAAATTAAAGTTCTGGTTCAAGTTTAAAGTGTTGTTAAATTCAAAAGGAATATTACTAATTTAATAATATTCTTTCATATTAATCTACATCATGCTTCAGACCCTAGTGCTGCTTGGATACATTAATGTACTCACTAGTTAATGAAATTATCAAAACCACTTTAAAAATAGAGTTATTGCTGTCAGTGAAGTTGCTAAATTATATATCATGCTTCAAACATCTTTATTATTTGGATAAACTCATTTATCGACTATTTGAGGAATTTATTAAAGCTTACCTGGATATATCAGCGATGTTTGGAATTAATCCTAGATTTCCAGTTGTGAATGGAATTGTGAAATTATATATATTATATTTTGGATATACTTGTCACTAAGATAAATTATTCATTAAATTATATGTACATCTATATATATATATATATATTATATATTGGATATTCTTGTCACTATGTTAAAATTATTTATTAAATTATTCATGACATCTTTAAAGTTTATTTCGATATGATGACAATGTTTATGATTTATTTGAGAATGCCAGCCATTAAGTAAAATTATATGTACGATAAAGGATAAAGAGTTGCCCCGAAGTTACTTATAGTATTATCGTGAAGTAAATCTTTATTTAAAATGGTGATATATTGAATGATAAAGAAACCAAGAATGATCAACCTATTTTCCAGGATAAGACTCTACAATTGTATAATTATATTAGGAGCTCTTTGGAGATATGAAATTCTTATTTTTTTAAATTAGGATGAGTAACTGAGATGTGTAAATATCTAAGCTTTTCTAGGAATATTTATAATGCAATGGTATTATAGAAATGATAAGCAAGAACTTAATAATATTCGAACTATAAACGCAAATGTATTTTAAGCATTGAGTATTATTGTGGGATATCTTGTGCAAGATGGTGTAAAATTAAAGAGAGTTGTGTGTTATATATCATTTTTTTATATATTATGTTTGATGGGTATACATACGTTTTATGTTATATCGTATGCTGCGTAAATTATGGGTTGTTAATTAAAATAAAGGTGAGATAATATTGATATTTGATCTTAAAAGGGGATAGATGTTGGTCGTTGATGATTAAAGTTCATCATTATTTGTTTTCTCTGGTATTAAATGATATTATAATTGTAATATTGAACTTTAATATTGTGATGATAAAATTTATTATTATTATTTATTCTAAAATACGTTAAACAGCATTATATTTCGCTTTATTAATTTTATATCGTAATTTCAGAATATTTCAACAGCACGTTTAACCAATATTTGGTTTAAAGAGAAAAGGATTTTAATAATATGAACCTAAAGTTTGTGTATTTTATTTGTATTTTACTGCTTGAATATAAACAATTTATAGATTGATGGTAGGTGACAGGATTCTACTAGATTCATTGTATACATCTTAAAATATATTTATAACTGATCGTTATCATTGTCAATGATAATTTAGTGAATTTGGGAGAGGGAGTATTAAAGAAGGCTTAAATTTAAATGTTCATGGTTGATAATGGGTGGAGAGACCATTTTACAGCTGTGAATTTACCATTGGATGTACCTGGTTTTTCATTTCATGCTGGGATTATTGTATTGGGGAGTCATTAGTATTTTGCAGTGTCGTGGAGATATCTGAGACAATATCTTATATGGTGGTCATGATCTTAATGAGTATGCTTGGATGATATAATGTATTAAGGAAGTTGTTGATCTCTTATTATGTATTTTCCTTTATCCATATGAGTGCTGATAGACACCTGGATATTATTTCAAGTTTATTCAGACATGACCCTAGATTAATAATATTATTGTTGATGCAGACTTGATTCTTTAATGTCTATATTAGTAGTGTTACCCTGTGCATCGAGCAGTGAGTCGTTGTTGTGTAAATGTTTATCGTTCATTAGTTATTGATGATGAATCACTTAAAGAAGGTATATTCTTACAGGTTGAGTGAATATTTGTAGTCCAGCTAGCCTCAAATTTAATCTAAAGTAATGTACTAAAGAAATTGTTGAAACCAATAGTGCAATCAGTTCATTATAATAGATTTAGGGTTTTATAGCTGTTTATTTTATGCTTTATTAAAATAACAAATTTCAACAGCATAAATAAATATCTTATGGGTAGTTTAGATTATCCATAAACAAGGGAATAATGTATGAATGTCATTCATACTTATTAGAACCTATGGAAAATATGTAATTGTGATTAGGTAGGTTAAGTATGCTGATTCTTTAAATGAAATAATTTCCATAACAAGGTATTATATTTTCAAACTTATTTTATTATGATTTTTTTTATGAACATAAATAATGCTCACTTATAATATTATTTTGGGTATCTTGGCAAGTACCAGAATTTAGGTGTGGACATTTAATATTATATTTTGTTTCAATATTTAAATTATTTGTTTTGTTGTATGTTTCATCTGAAAAATAAAATGTAAATATTAATGTAAATAAATGTTAGTATAATCTTTGTAATATGCTAATTATTGCTTTTGCGTTCATTGTTCCAAATCACTAAACACCAATTCAGTTAATTTCTAGCCATTACAGATTAAGGGAATTGTTGTTGATTACATATTTTAATTTTAGAATCAATCCATCATAGCAAACATAAATGATAATTATTACATACTCTTGGAACTTGAGAAATAAGATTATTTAAATTATTCAATCAGTGATTGATAGAATTCATCATTATTTTCCAATTATAATCAAATATCTAAGTAGTAAAGTTTAAGCACTGTGGTTTTGGCATAATTCTATCGATAGAAAATATAATATGCTAGTTGACAAATCTATGCATGTATTTGTAATATTGTTACTATATAGACTATTTTAATATCACAACCAGATAAAAGATCTAAACCAGACTAATTGTTATAATGTCTCATAGTGATGCTGGTGCTTTTGCACATTGAGTGGCAATAAAATGAACCCTGTTTTCTAACTTAAGTGATTCGGACATATCAAAAGTAGAACCCTGGGTTATAAATGTTAAGATATTTTATGATTTAAATGTATTATACAAGTGATGTAGCAAATAAGACTGGAAGGCAACAGTTCTTGGTGTACAACAATTTTGCTGATGACCAATAGTTGAGGAACACTTGGTTACTGTGTGTGTGTATATATATATATATATATATATATATATATATATATATGGCTGCAGAAAGGAGTTTGCTATTAACTGAAAGGAGACCCTTTGATTCCTCTTGGAGGCCTTAAAGGAACCGAGCAGGGCAAATTCCTAATGTCCACTCCATACGTTCTTGTCGTTGCAGCTGTTATTACTATATGTTTATTCATATAGTATACGAACATGGATGGGCTGCTCACCAACACGCATTAGCCAGCGTGGTGAGTTTATTGGCTTTTTACCTCTGAGTTTAAGATCAAGAAACACCATGGTCTTTCTTCTCAGTGCCTGATAAGGCAGAATGAATGTTTGTGTAAATGATAAAGATTTTTCCCAATTATACAATTATGACAGACAAAAATAAAGCATGGCCCTTAATCCCAGGAGGCTGTAAAGTCACCAACCAAGGCAGCGGTTGGTGGCCGAAGGCGGAGGGTGCTAAGAATATCCTGGAGGCGGACCCAGGCTGCCATTTGATGATGACTTTTTATTTAGGTACTTACAACTGCAGATCACTTTCAAGTGAAGGAAGATTGCAAGAATTAGAAGAAGAACTCTCTTATATTAAATGGGATATTATTGGACTTTGTGAAGTTAGAAGAAAAGGTGAAGAGACAATTGATTTAAAAAGTGGACATATGCTCTATTATAAAGGCACAAATATTGGAAATACAAGTGGAGTAGGATTCATTATAAATAAAAAGTGGAAGAACAATATTGTGGAGATTGATGGTGTATCAGACAGAGTGGCAAGATTAGTTATACAACTTAATAGCAGATATCAAATGCAGATAATTCAGGTTTATGCCCCAACAAGTTCTCACAGTGATGAAGTAGTAGAAGATTTTTATATGGATGTACAAAAGGCTTTTGATCAGAGTAAACAACATTTTAAAATTGTTATGGGAGATTTTAATGCTAGAATTGGTAAACAAATGAAAGATGAAAGTGTTGTAGGTAATTTTGGTTATGGTAATAGAAATGAGAGAGGACATAGACTTGTGGAGTTTGCAGAGAAGGAAAAACTTTATATTATGAATTCTTTTTTTGAGAAAAATGTTAGAAGGAAATGGACATGGAAGCATCCAAATGAAGGTACAGCAGAATTGGATTATATTTTGACTAACAGGAAATACATATTTCAAGATTGTAATGTTCTTAATAAATTTAACACAGGAAGTGATCATCAATTAGTAAGGGGTAAGATACATGTTAATGTAAAACTAGAGAGACAAAAATTATTAAGAAAAACTATATTTACAGTTGATATTCCTAATCTTCAGAAACATTCTAATGAATTTAAATTAGAACTTACAAATCGGTTTCAAGTATTAGTAGATTTTGAACATGATTCAGATTTGAATGAAATTAATATGAAAATAACTGATACACTTTTAAAAACTGCAACAAAGATAGCTGGTAGAAAAAAGCAGCAATTGACTAATAAAATTTCTACTGAGACTAGAGAACTTATGAAGAAAAGAAGGAATATGAAGATATGCAAGAATGATGCATTAAAAAGAATTGAATATCTCGAATTTTGTAAAATGGTGCGGAAAAGAGTTGAAAATGATATAAGAAAGTATAACTGTGAACTAGCAAGAAAAGCTGTAGAAGAAAATAAAAGTCTTAAGAATGTAAAACAACATTTTGGTATTGGTAGGAAATTTATATCTGCAATAAGGAAAAAAGATGGAATTATTACTAAAAAGAGGGATGACATTATGAAATTGGTAGAAGATTTTTATCAAGAATTATATAGTAATAAAGAACAAGTACCTCCTATATCTATTACATCTTCCGAATTGCCCAGAATTTTAAATGAAGAAGTGAGAAATGCAATTAAATGTATGAAAAAAGGAAAGGCTCCAGGTAATGATGGAATTATAATTGATATATTAAAAGAAGCAGGTGAAGAAACAGAAAAAATATTAGCAAAGTTATATACCAAATGTCTAAATGATAAAGATGTACCGGATGATTGGAAGAATGCAGTAATAATATTAATATTTAAAAAAGGTGATAAAGAAGATATTAGAAATTACAGACCTATCAGCCTTTTATCAGTTTTATATAAAATTTTTACCAAGATAATTACAACTCGTCTACAGAGAACCTTGGATTTTCACCAACCAAGAGAACAAGCTGGATTTAAAAGTGGTTTTAGTACAGTAGATCATATTCAAGTATTGAGAGAAGTTATAGAAAGGACAAATGAATATGAGTTGTCATTATGTTTTGGATTTGTAGATTATGAAAAGGCATTTGATTCTATAAACATTTCTTCAGTGATTAAAGCATTGGATCATCAAGGTATAGATCCAGGATATTGTCATATTTTAAAGAATATTTATAAAAATGCAACAGCAACAATTAGATTACATAATGATACTGGGAAAGTCAACATTGAGAAAGGTGTAAGACAAGGTGACTCCATATCTCCAAAACTTTTTACAGCAGTGCTGCAAGAAGTATTTTGTGGATTAAAATGGGAAACTAAAGGAGTGAAAGTAAATGGAGATTATTTAAGTCATTTAGATTTCACAGATGATGTAGTTGTTTTTGCAAATAATGCTTCCAAGCTGCAGGAAATGTTGCAGGAGTTATCAGATGAAAGTAGGAAAGTAGGACTAAAGATAAATGTTAAAAAGACTAAAGTAATGTTTAATCGATTTGCTCCAAATATGAAAATAAAGATTGATTATGATGAATTAGAAGAAGTTA
The DNA here is from genome assembly GCA_028023455.1 of Epiperipatus broadwayi. NCBI lineage: Eukaryota > Metazoa > Onychophora > Udeonychophora > Euonychophora > Peripatidae > Epiperipatus > Epiperipatus broadwayi. Next base: position 1,722,041 of record JAQFVV010000103.1, read on the forward strand.
AGAGTTACAAATACCTTGGTCAGATTATTAATACAGATGGAAACATAATAGAGGAAATTAATCATAGAATTAAACTTGGTTGGAGTGCTTTTGGTAGAAATAACTTGATATTAAAAGGAAATATGCCTATGTGTTTGAAAAGAAAGGTTTTTAACAAATGTGTTTTACCAGTTCTTACTTATGGATCTGAGACTTGGACACTTAATAGAAGATCAATACAGAGACTTCAGACCACTCAAAGAAGTATGGAGAGATGTATGTTGGGAGTAACAAGAAGAGATCGAAAACGCAATGTATGGGTAAGAGAACAAACAGGTGTTACTGACCTCATTGAAAAAATTAAAAGATTGAAGTGGAGTTGGGCTGGACATATTGCTAGAAGAGATGATAATAGATGGACAATTGAAATTTTAAACTGGATTCCAAGAGATTGTAAAAGACCCAGAAGGAGACCACATGTAAGATGGATGGATGAAATAAGAAAATGTGTAGGGGTGATGTGGAGAAGAGAAGCTAAAGATCGGAGAAGATGGATTAAACTTGGAGAGACCTTTATCCTGCAGTGGATTGATAATGGTTGATAATGATATATATATATATATAACTAAATAAATCCAAACCTATACTCATTCAACAACACTCATGCAACAAAATTAACCTGAATAAATAAATACATAAAATAAAATAAAAATAAAACATAAACCTTTACACTATATCAACAAAACTACCCTTAAATGTCAAGAATCTCATCAAAATATAAACATTACAAACATAAAGCTAAACTAGTCAATAGATAATTAAAAATTACCCCAAATCCAAAACTCAACCAGACTAGCCAAAAAAATAAAAACACAACCAATAGTTTCACTGTTACAAGCAGACTTCTCAAGTATAAAGAACTACAAAACAACACCATATTTATATTAAACATTATCCACAAATCCATTTACTTCTCATCCATCCTTAATATTAAAAGAACTTTTAAATAAGTTAATTGCTTCAGAATAATAAATTTTCAATAATAAAGATTCTTTAATTTTTTTTTTATTTCATTTCTCTCAAAGAAGACAACCTTAGCTTCATCAAAATTAATAGTGTGGGCTGTATCTTTTTTATGGACATTCAAAGCAGAACTAATATATTTATTTCTAAACCTACTTTCATGTACTTTTATACTTTCATTTAAGCTTAAACTAATCTGAAATTGCTTAACATAGTATTAAATCACATTAGATATAGAATAAGTTCATGAAAAGTCAGAACTTCAATGCACAGTATCATTTGGAATGCTATATTAGACTTATCTTAGTTTTTTATATTTATTAGTATGATTATTATTTTTATTTTGTTGTTTTTATTTTGATGTAGATTCATCAGAGATATTGATTAAATCTTAAGAGTTATAAAAGTTATTAATTGAAGTTGTAATAATTGCAGATTTAGATGAGTTGAATATGATCATCAAAATTTTTAGCTAATATATTTCTGTTTCACAGAAGTGATTATTAGTACAAAAATTGTTGGATATTATATTTCATCAAATACATTATTCTAATTAATTGAATCCAAAACACTTTTATAATATAACACTATGTTTGATTTTAAATATCTAAAACTCTGTTTATATATTTTTTCTTACTTATTTTAGAATTCCACTAGCTACATCTCAAAAAGAAGAAGCATTGCCATTTACATTGTCACAGACTAATAAATTCATTCCATTCTTTGGTAAAAATAAAAATTTGCATCTTGATAAAATAAATGCTGTTTCTTTTACTGATGAAAAAAACAATGTTGATGTAAATAACAAACTTTCTATTAAAAATAAGTCTGATAATATTACTGACTTATTCAAAACCAGCAATTGTACTAAGGCTGTTAATAACATTAATAATACAGTTGAAAAACAAAATAATGATGAAATACCTTGCACTCAAATTATAGATGAATATGCCTTCGAAAATTCCCAGCCTAAATTTTCTATTGAAATATCATCGAATAATAGTTCTCAAGAATGGTTACAAGCTTTACATGATAAAAAAAAGAATATTTTAAAAAGTAATGCTGAAGAAAGTATTGTATCTGCTAATGAAGAAGTCCAAAATTGTTATCTTAAGTATACCAAAAATACAATTATTGTCGATTTCATAAATGAAGACACCTGTAATATTTTTAATGAAAAGACAAGTGAAAAACACGTTTTAACTATTTTAGAAAATCCTGAAAATGTAGATAGTGTTGCCTTAAAAAAAATTGAAAAGATAAATAAAACAAGTTGCTTATCAAATGATGTGCTTGCAATAACTAATATTTCAGATAATAATAATAATAATTTTGAATTAAAGACCTTGCTTACTAAAGAAAATATTAAATGTAATAACTTAAAAAACTATGACACCAAAAATGAAAATACTCTAGTAAATTCGAAAAATGAATTATGTGAAACAAGTTGTAATATGATAATAGAAAATCGCTTTAATAATTTAGAAAAGTACAATCCTATAGAAAATAAAGTAGATAGTTTTCATATAAAAAATAAAATTGATTTCTTAGATAAGTCTTCTGATAAGCAAATCAATAATCAGTTGTTTGAAATAAATTGTAATGGAAACAATGAACTTAATTATATGTTGAAGAACACTTGCTACCTGAGAAAGGATAATTCAGTTAAGGAGAAAACTTTAGATACAGACATTGAATCTAATTTTGAAAATACACATATTCAAGTTTCTGAACTTGCTGAAACTACAGATAATAAAAGTGAAAGTAATTATCAAAATACAAATAGTAACACAGATATTCAAAGTAATAAAACGTTTTCAATTGTGAAAGATAATAGTCAAAACAAAACTGAGTTAAATATTATAAAAGAAAAAAATTTTCAATCTGAAAATGTTGGTAATAAAAAACTTACTGAAATAAAATATGATATAAAAGAAAATAATAAATGTATAAATACTGGCAATAGACTGCATCATTTATATAATTCTATTCTGGATAAGAAAAATCATTTAAATATTAATTTTGAAAATAAAAATGAAGAAAAATCTATTAATGCTAAATCAATTGCTTCACATAGTAAAATAAATATTCCTTTGACAGCACTTCAAATTAATGATGAATTCAGTCAAACCATAAGTAATATATGTGCAGAAATTAATTCATATGATGAACTACCTAATGATCATTTAAATAAAAACCAAGAGAATATAATTGGCATGAACAAGCCACAAACAAATAATGTTGCATTTTTAAATAATCAAGATTCTACCAAATTTCAGACTGCGATATCAGAAAACAATTCGAATTGTAATCAAGGTAATGTGACATGTATGTAGTGTGTGGTGGAATAAGTTTATAAGTTAATTAATATTTAAAATAAAATAGAACTTTGTTAACTGTGGTGTTTATGCTTGATTATAATAAACACAAACTCAAATATTTATTAATTAAAACAAATATTTATTAATTAAAACAAATGTACAAATGTGTATTTACAATGTGTACAACTGTTATACCTTCATCTGATACCATTGGCTTGATCTAATGTTTATTTAATTGTTGTGCAACTATTAATGTAAGTGATTGCAGGTTACTCTTCTAAGTTTGTCTACTACTTTTGGCTGTTCTGTGACAACTTGTTTTGTATCTGATTCAGGTTCTGGAAGCTTCCATTTTTAATGAAAGCTTGCCTCACTGCTTTAACAATATAGCAGGCAATATGCATACTGCCATTCAGGTTTGACAGAAAATTGTTGTGACCTCACTTTACTTCCAACTGGACTGAGTATTTATAACCAGATATCTCAGCATCACTATTGATTGGCCTGTTAGTACTACTGTATATATGTGATCTATTCATATATCTATTGGTTCATGGTGAATTAATTTGATCAAGATAATATGGAATCTGGATTAATCCATTAGTTAAAGATAAGTTGAGACATAAAATTTCCATTCCCCTGTCTAAAATAAGCCTTGGAGTATGTCATCATTCAGATGCTTTGGTGGATGTCTTCATCATCTTCTGGATTAATCAGGTTTGATGACTTCATCAACAGATCCAGTGTCTTCATTTGTAGAATGGTGACTTTGAACTTTATAACTCATTACATTTGGTTGGTGACTTTCCACTGTTGGCTGGTGACTCTTCTCTCTTGAATGATGACTCTTCACTGTTGGCTGATGACTTTTTGTTGTTGACAGGTGATGTATAATTCAACCATATCTGGTTTGGTATCTGTGGTATTGCTATCCATCACATATTTGAACAACCATTATTTGTATTCCTTTAATTTTATCATAATTGTTGGAATCCATTTGGTGGTTCCACTATACATGCAACATAGAACTTGTATGTCCATCTGCACTTGGGTAATTTTCTTTTCCAGAATTATTGTAAGGTTCAAATCCAGTTTATTATTAATCACCTCTGCATAGACACTTTTTGATTTAATTATTTGTAAGTTGGTTTACTTTATTCACTGTAAAACCCAAGTGGTTGAATCAGTCATGGTCTAATAAATTGCTATTGCTATCAGCAGACACAACAACAAAGACAAATACATTGTTTTACTAGGCATAGTAACTTTAATTCTTGTTTGACCCAAGACTAATATTTGATTGCCTTGATAGTCAGTAATCGTTCTCCTGTTAGGATGCAGATGTTGCTTACTTTATCTATTAATGATAGTCAGAGTATTTTTTGACATAATTACACTGCCTGCAGACCAGTGTCCAGTTCTTTTGTTATTAGCTTCTCATTAATAATAATTCTGCTTGTGAAAGCTGAATCAATGCCCCTTGCTTTATTTATACAGGTATTGTTGATTTAATTTGATTTTATATTGCTTTTCCAACTTTTTGGAATGGACTCTTCAATTTTTTCTGAGCTACTTTTTTTCGTTTTAAAATAAAAAGCTTCTGTGTGACCATCTCACTTACTAAATTTCCACACTGTATCCCAGTGTAGACATTTGGTGTGTGCATATTTTGTTTTGTCACATCTATAACGAAGTTTTTCAGTTGTTTTTGCTGATTTATTTGAACAGTTTCCTTTATTGACAACTGGGTATTTTTTGACCCAGTCTCTGATTGACAAATTTAATACTTGTTATCAACTCAGAGTGATCTGAGAGACAGCTGAATCAAATGTGATATCAGATTCCATCGACAGTTTGACCCTAATATTGTGGTCTTTCATTGCACAAAAGAAATAGTCTTTCAGAGCTTCATTGAAGAAGCCCTAAAGCCACAATACAAAGCTAGATTTCTAAGTTTAATAGCAAAATCTCCCTCTTTCTTCCCTTTTGCCTATGTACAGAGATTGAAGAGATATCACTGCATCATTGTTAGGGGTTTTGGGCAAAAAAAGTTGGACAGTAGAGATAATGCTTTATCAAAATTAAGCCCCACCAAAGATATCAGGGCTGTGTGTCATCATAACTTGTAAATCTCAGATTCACATTTAATGACAAATGTAGTTAATTTTAAGTCACTCTTTTTGATTTCATTAACTTGCATATGGAAGAGCACTTGATGCATGTAGTATATCCAATTTTCAGGATAGGCTGGATTGAATTCGTCTAATGAGCCAGTTGTAATCATTTAAATTTTTTCTTTCTCTCTTTCTGCCATGAGGGGGGAAATATTTTTTGACTCTTTTACTCATGTTTGATTTTTTTTTAAATTTCTGTTGGCAAGCTAATAATGTTAGCTATGAATTTTTAATATCACAGATCTAAACAACTCATGGGGAGGGGGAGAGATTCTGCCTTTATAGTTACAAGTAACCATTCATATTTGATTTTAATTTTTTATTAACATGTTTCTAATGTTAACTGTCAATTTTTTAATAACAAAGATCTAAAGGGAGACAAGATCTATAGCCACAGCACTAACTGTTGTCCCCTTTACCTCCAATTGGATTAACTATTTATAATCAGATCCCCGTCCATTATTAATACAAATCAGATTCATTGAGCAACATCAGCCATTGTCCTGTAGTACCTATTGAATATATATTATCTATTCATATATCGATTGGTTCATGGTGATGAATTCTCAATCTGATCAAGATAGTATTTTCATTAATCCATTAATTAGATAAAGGTAAGTTGAGATATAACACTATAATATCATAAAGTATTGCTACCACTTTGTTAGAAATGCTATTATGAATATCTATATTCTATAGATTTTTTTTATATATAAAGTAATCACAATAAGGATTAACAACATTCTTAATATCATCGAATTATGCTTAGTTTAAAATAATCTCAGTATAAATTTTAGCAGATATTAATTTTTGAAAATGTTTTTGTTTTAGAGAAATATTAATAAAATGAGATAATTTGTCTAAAAAAAAATACAAAATATTAATTAATGTCGATAATTTAAAAGAAAACTTTTTTTTATATTATTTGTTTACCTTTTTGTAAGTACAAATGTGCCACCAAATGAAAAATGCCTATTTTTGTAAATACATTAATTTTGGGAAATCGTTTGTTTTAAAACAGTAACATATTTCAATGAGTATTATTCACATTTTTCCAAATATCATAATAGTTAGTCATGTCAGAGAAAATATGTAATAAATATTGATTTAAAATAGTAATTTTTTTCTTTCTACAAAGTCTTGTATTTAATTTTTTTTAATATCTGACAAACTCAACATTAAAATAACTGAATTTCTAAAGTTATTTTCAGCATATTACTAGACATTGAGACAAGTATCAAGCATTGTGCTGGATAAAGTAGAGCCAGTTTATTGATTTATTATTTGAGATGCAAACGTTATTGAACAATTATCTAGATTTCTATTCTAATTTATGAAAGTAAGTTATTTTTTTAAAAGCCGGTTTTATTATTCCTTATGAGTACAAAAATTGCTGGAAAAGAACTTGTATATATCCATGTTTAAAACAATATATATTATGCTTAGTTAGTTAGAATGTAAAATAAATTAATATTAATTACATGAGCACCTACAAATACAAACTGTTGGACAAATCATAGATTAATATATTCTAGATTATAATAATAATTGCTCTATAAAATAAATTCTTTTCCAGACATGTTAATAAAAAATTTAATGTTCTTTCTTTAGAAGTAACTGCTATTAATACTAAATTTCAATAGCAATTACACACTAAAATGGCCATTTTGGATTTTTAAGAATATCGTATTTGTTAGACTTGAAATTTTTTTAAAAAGTACATCTTTAGTCTCAGTAAAATGATGATGGATGTGAATGAAATACAAAATATTATTTATGCTGTATTTTATAGTGATTATTTAAAATAGCCTTTTAAGGACTGAGTAAACTTCTGGAAGTGATGATAAAACTATCTGAAATAATCCTTAAAATTTTTCTTTATAATTGTTTACAGAAACTTTATTGCAAACTTCTGGATTAATTTTGGAAATAGTTAAATGTCAACAGGAACTAAACTAGAAGAAATGAGTGATTGCTCAAGCATAACAATGCTTTTTCAGATAAAAAATTATGCACTATCTGGATATTGTGGTCTGGCATGTTATCATGCAATAATGATCAATAACTTTTCAGTATTGAAGTTGCTCATGTTAAATTTTGACCCTCACTGATTCAAAACATTCAAATAGTAATTAGAATTTAATGTCTAATCTTCAGAAATGTTTGAATTTGGTGTCTAATCTTCAAAAATGTATTTGTGGTGAATAATGCATTTATAAACAAACCAACAGTGAGTAATAATCATTCAGCCTTTTTCCATCCACAATATTTTTGGTTTTCCTTCTGTCAATCTTCATTCCACATGCTGATTCTTCATTGATGATTCATATTGGAAACACCATGTCTAAACACTCATTATGATATCTGATAAGAATTCCATATTCAATGTTATTATTTTTTGCATGTTTTTCAGTACTCCATTCTAATATCCCTTGATCTATGGTCAACAAATGAGATATAAAGAGCATGCATACCATCCACTTTTTAAAATATTCTGTTAATATGTGGCAGACAATGATTTTGGAAATGCCAGTAATTTTTTGATGTTTCTGAAATATATGTTTAAAGAATTTCATCAACCTTTTGCATGTTTTTTTCACTTTAAATTATTTTTAATGCATCTAACCATGGATTATCTTCAATATCATTCCTGCTATCACAAAATCTTGCAAGATACTTGAAAACCTTATTGTGACTCATGGATTTATTCTATACACATTTTGAATCATTTCAAATGTTAGAAGTTTTACATAATTTTAAAGAAAATGTAATGTTAGCGTGTTTTTCTATCATAGGTATTCTACAAAGGTACAAAACACATTGTCCCATTTCATATTATAACTTAACAATTAAAATATTCTAGAACTATAAAATATTTGTGGTCAGTTAGCAAAACTTTGTTACTATGTAACACATGTATTAATTCAGAAATGTTGTTGCAGCTAGCTTAGAAAGAGAAACTTTCTTTTCAATAAGACACATTGAGTATTTTGGAATATAAATAATACTTATTTATTAAAAATAGAATCATGATCAGTTTTCTGACATTAACTGAAATTTATTAAGAATTGGATAAATGTAAAAAAATTCCAAAGGAGAATTGTATAAAAAAGAGAATCTGAGAGAAATTTTGTTTAAGAAATTTATTCAAAGAAAATTATAAAAAAGGAATTATAATTATTTAATTATATATGTAGAATGGATGACATTTGAAAATTAAAAAACTTTAGTTTTTGATATTATATGAAATACAAATAAAAGGGAAAGATTCTATAGAATATGGACAAATTCCATTAAAGAATAGTGTGTACTTAATTTGCATTTGCTCAGTATCCTTGCAAAATATTCAGAAAACTGAAAAGAATTGGTGACAAGCATTGTACACTTTTGATTTCTGAAGATATTCTTTAGTAGTGATATTTTATTAATGAATTGATTAAACCAAATATGGAGCTTGTAAACAGTGCAGAAATTTAAAATCAGCAATTTAATGGCTGATAAAATGACTTAAAAGTAATCAGTAGCTCAAAATTACAAAAGAGATATAATCATTTATTGACGGTAATCATATTAGTTTTTTTTGACACATTGAAAGTAACATTTTGATCAAGAAATAATATCATAATACTAAATTTTTGGGTAGCATTTTTTAATATAATTATGATGGTATTTTAAACAAGTGGAGAACTATTTTAATCACCTTTAGAATAATGATAGAAAAATTCATTTGAACATATTCATTATATATTTCGATTTGGACAAAGATATCTAGTGCGACGAACTTAAAACAACTTTTTGTAAACATACAAATTTAAAGATTGAAGTTCTTGGTGCTGAGAGTTTAAAAAAAAATTTTTTTTTGAAGTGTCATAGCATCGGCCGGGACGCGAATCCACAACCCGGGCAACTGCCTGCAAGTGCAAGGCAGTTGCGCTGACCACCCGATTACCGATGCAAGACTGAGAGTTTAAAATTTGATGCTGACATCTTAGCTTCAATTATTGCAATTTTTTTGGGAATATTTGAATCAGAATAATCTGCCATAACCTAATCTAAATAATGAATATATTAAAGAAAATAATAAAAATTATAATCATTATTATAAATAAATAAAAAACACAACAGACATGTATTTTTTTGTTAGAAAAATGTCAAAAGCATGTGTGATTTACTCATAGTTTTTATCAATTAGTTCAGTGAGAATGCATCTGTAGAAACTTTATCATAATTAAGCTGAGAAATAAATATGTTGTTGTTAGTATTATTATAAATAGAAATAGAGATCATTTATGCATAAGTCACTAAAGGAAACCTAAAGAACAAAATATCACATAAAGTCTTCTATATTATATATCAACTGAATACCATATACTTTTTTACAAAAGAAAAATATGTAGCTTCAAATAATGATAAAGGCATGAGCTTCTTGCAATAAACAGTAATTAAAATTTAAATGCACTTTTGAAAACTTTTTCCAGCTAGTGAAATTAAACTCTCAGAAATATTTCAATCTTAAGAAGTACTCATCTCCTGATACATACATATATATATAGTACTAACACTAAAACTTTAAACTGGCATCCATTGATTACTCTATCTTGCTGTGTGTGGCCATACTTATAGTGAGTTTGGCTTGTTTTACTAACCTTAATAGATTTTACCTTTGAACTGATGATATTCTCCTTAGTATAAAAAAAAAAAAAATTTTTTTAAGGATTTATATAAGAATGTATTTAATGTTTCATTCTACATTCCAAACAATATTAATAAATTAGTTAATAATTCTAAGGATGTCATACCTGTCAAGCAAAAAAGTAATGTCATATATCAAATTTTTTGTGATTGTATGCTATCATATATAGGTGAATCTAAGTGCAGCATTGAGAAAAGATTGAAGGAACACGAATTTTTATATAAGCGTGTAAAATATAAAAATAATGGCGATTTAATATCTTCTCCAGTTTTCTTCGATCATGAAAAAACATGTAAATATAAATTTAAATTTAATTTTGAAAATGTAAAAATTCTTCACGAAGAGAGAAACCATAGTAAAAGAAAAATTAAAGAGGCAATTTTTATAAACAGGAATAAAACGCATTTAATAAATTGACAAGCTTCTAACATTAATATATGAGATTCGTGGAATTTGAATTGATGACGTTTGTTTCCGCTTTTAGTTTTTGAATTTTATGGCAGTTGAGGCAGGTTAGAAAGTAACCGAAAGTACTTCTGCGGATTTAAAGATTGTTTGTAATTGTTTATAAACCGTTAAAAATATTATTTCAATTATAATTACAATATTGTTTTAAATTAACGGATATTTTATTTATTTTACATATATATATATGACTATATTATCTGATTAATACATTATAAAAAAATACTGACAATATTATCATCATTGCCAACAATCATCATTCCATTAAAGCATGAAAATCTCTGAGTTTAACCCAGTTTCCTTAACACATGCTCTCTTTTCACAGTAATTTTGAAAATTTTCTTATTCATTTATCTTACATGTGATATCTGTTTAGAGCTCTTACAATGGAAATTTACAATGAAAATTTATTAAAATTTCAGATATCCATTTATTACCATCTTATTTAGAAACCAATACAGACCACCATTTCAACTTCTTAGACACTTTTTTAAGCAATTATTTTACTTTCCATTTTTTTTTACTAATTCTAATATCTATATTTTATCATGTGATTTGCAATTTTCATATGGATATTGTTATATCCGCACTTACGACTGTGCCAATGTTCTATCTGCCAATCTGACTGTGCAAATCTTATATCCACAAGTATGACTGTGTGGTCAGCAAATAACTATGTTCAATTCCCACGATGTTCTTTTGTAACTAATGCTCTGCTGTGTATGCTCTCCAACGAATGGTCTGCAACGAATGCTCTGAATATACTCTGTATTCTCTGCCATGGATGCTCTCCAGATGAATGGTCTGCAATGAATGCTCTGCTACGGATGCTCTCCAATGAATGGTCTGCACTGACTGCTCTCCAATGAATGGTCTGCAAGAGGATGCTCTCCAACGAATGGTCTGCAACTAATACTCTGCAACGAATGCTCTCAATATCTCCACTGCAGTCTCCCCATCTCTGTGGGCTCTTTCAGCTACACCTGTAGACTACATTTCCACTGGGTGCTGGTCATTAACCGCAAGCACTGACATGAGATATCTCTACTTAAATACTGCTTCTAATACTGCGTGACTGCTCTCTGCTACTCTCTATATTACACTGCATAGTTATTAACCAGTCTTCTTATCACTCTCTGATAACTGCAACAATTAATCATTGTACAATAAGATAATGTCTTATATCTAGAAATATTTGCAATCAGCAAATATCTCTTGGAATTATTGTCCACCATTACGTTAATCAAATTCCTCAGTTATCAGCGCGTGATCTAAAAACAACAACTTGAATAAATTCTAGTTTTTTTTGGGAGTGCACAAACATGTCTGCCATTTTTACAAACACTACAGATATTTTTTTAAATATTAAGTTTTGTATCCATAAATAAGCAATGGCAAAATTCATTTATTATTCTTTTTTCTTTTCAAATACATAGACATATTATCTTTCAATATTAAATTATTTTAACAAACACACCCCACCCAAGTTAAATTCTATGATTAATTCAATCCATAATTATAATAATAATATTTGTAGTTAATAACTTTATATTCATTGTTATAAATCTTTATTTTTTCCTTTTTGAAAAACCATTGAATATTAATTTGAATATTTTTAACTATTTTTTTCACTTTTCTTTTCTGAGATTTCAAAACATTAATTGCAAAAACAATTATCATACTCACCATTGTTATCAATCCTTTGTAAGATGAAGGTCTCTACAGCTTAATATAGTTTTTGTGATTTCTAGTTTTTTCAACAATAATACACCAACAAACCTCATGTGTGCTATTTTTCTCAGTCATTTATAATTTTTTAAAATCCAATTTAAGACTTCAGCTATCTATGTATTATCATTTTCTCTAGAAATATATCCACCCCAGATTCCAGTGACACAATTTATTCTCTTACCCCTGTATATTATTTTAGATCTCTTCTTGTTATTCTAACATATATTTTTCAATACTTCATTGAGTGATAAGTTTTTTCTTTTGTCTCAGATCTAAAAGTAAGTACTGGTAAAATACATTTATTTAAAATCTTTTTTAAATATTTAAGGTAATGGGAGCTGGATTTAAACCCTGTTCCAAGATAAAAAAGGAGTTTGAATATTCACATATATGCAGATATATTTTAATATAAATACATGATTTAATGAATTAACCAAAGCAATTTTAAGGGAATGAGAGTCTTGTGCTCAATTTTGTAAGAGAGTATGTGCATGTATATATTAAAAAAAATAGTATGTAAAAGAATATTCTAGAAAAAATATTTAGTGTATAAACTTAAATGTATCTAATTTTGTTTTAATAAGATAAAAATATGTAGAATGAAAAAGCTTTTTGTCCTTGTCTATGGAATGCTTTTAACCTGTTTAAAGTTATGTTCTTTAAAATGATTTAACAAAACTGTAAATCTAATAAAACTTGTTAAAAGCTTTTCTTTTTTGAGAGAAAAAAACTAGAGACAAAGGAAAATGGATCTAAAATTATAATGTCCTAGAGATCATGCAGCATAAGCTTTAAAAAGTAGAACATTTGGAAGAATGATGGGAAATAGGGCCCGAGAACAAAAGAAAGCTTTGAGAAGAATAAAAAAGAATATATATAGCCAAATGAGTATAAGAGAGTCTTCTGATTTGTATTTGATATTGATTAAAACTTTATGCTGTTATTGTGAGTGCTGTCAATTGTTTTGACCTACAAGATTGCAATAAAAATATATATTCTAGCGACATGAATATGTTAGGGTGAAACCATAGATATGCTGGGGTTTTCATTTCCAATACCCCACAAATCAAATCAAAGCTGCCCCATGATTCCATGATGGTTCAAACATTAGGAATCTGCATGTATACACCCTTGCCACATCAAACATTTGGACCTGCTATCATTACATCAGAAGTTAAAAGCAAAGACTTTCTTGATGGACAATCTTTGTGGCCACTGCATCATTAAATAAGCTTACTTTATTCCTGAATACAGATAATCTCATTTCCCTGAGGATCCAAGGGTAACAACCTATTTTTATTTCAAATGTAGATGTGTACACATTATTAATCTCACGGTATAGCCTGTAATTATTTCTATTAAATCTTATAGATAATTGTAAAGATAGCTGTACAATTAATAAAAATTTAAACTGTCAAAAATATATATTTATGCTTATATTTTCATTAAATGATTGAGCACTATCTTTTTTTTTTTTGTTCTTTTCTTTTTTATTTATTTTTCTTATTTCATAGTTATTAGGTTTAATTTAAATGTCTATATGTTTTACTTATTAAACAATTTTATATGTATTGCCCCCAAAGTAACACATCTCTGTCAGTCTCAAGACAACCCACCCTCAATGAGCTAGCCAGTGGCCAAGTATTAAGCAATACAGTATTATTACTCCCATAAAATCCCATCAATATAATTCTTATGCATGCATAAGATTGATGCATGGAGTCAAAAAATGGTGATGTCCATAAATATATTGCTTGGGAAAATATTAATTAGTGGTTAATAGAAATTAAGGCTGAATATTCACATACCTATTTAATGATGTCTGTTATTTTGTCTGATCTTATTATTGGGAGATTAAGCATTAAAATAACTTGTCTCCAGGCTATGGCTGCTACAAGTCCATCTCAGCAAATTGAATGTTTCATTAGTATATCAACCATTAATACCATTTAATAATATAAGAATTGTTTAAATAAAGATAGCATAAGTTGAACTTAGTAAAAATAAAAAAGGGGTAAAACCCATTCAATGGTCTCTCAACACTGGGGCTTTGAAGAGTAGGTTTTAGGGACAGAGAATAATGAGAATTAAGAATTAATGTTATTGAAGTGTTGTGATTTTTTTTTCTTTTTTTTTTTCATCTCGAGAAATAGAAATCAGGATATATATATATATATATATATATTCATCTCTAGAAATAGAAGGATATATATATATATATATAATAAAGTGGATTTTGGGGAAAAAAGTTAAATATATGGGAATGATAACATGCAATATTATAGGACTTCGTGGGCTGAGAAGTAAGCCTAGCATGTTTGTTTTAGAAATAGACAGTGATATATATAAAGAAATATTCAGAAACAGCTGGTTGTTAAGAATCAGATAAAGGAATTATAAGTAGATAGTAGAATGAATAGGGAATTGATGAAAATGTATGGAGGAGTAAAGGAGAAGACACCAATAGAGCATTTTAAAAGCTTACAAAGGTATTTTGATAGCTACAGAATATCGGAAGAATATAGAATAGTGATACCATATAGTCACCTTGAAGGGTACGCTGAGACTTGGTGGAATTTACTTTTACACCAACCACAAACTTTCATAGACTATAAAACAGCCCTAAAGAAGACTTTATGGACTGAAGAACAACATGAGAATATTAAATCACAGCTAATAAAACAAAAATTTCAGGAGGACAGTGGTGAAGGGTTATTTGCAGTTTTTCAGCTGACAACACTAGAAACTTGTAAACTTTCTGAAAAACTAAATTTTTGGGATCATACATAAAAACCTACCATTGAAAATAAAAAATGGATGTTGGGAAAGGGGGAGTGATAGGTCAGTGAAAGAGACAGATGGAATATTGGGCCAGTTGGATGCAAGTAAACAAATGTGACAAAGTAAAGATTGAAAATTTATAACAATAGAAGATCAGGCAAGGTAAATGAAGCAACACTAGGATACCAACAGAATAAAAGGCAAGTGGAAAACTTGGTGTTTTAATGGGAAGACCAAGTCCCATGCTATGGTCGACAGTCATGTCCAAAGTTTTCATAGCGGTGGTTCAGATAAAGGTGGAGGTAGTCAAATCTTGGTGATAGCAAAAAGATTGTACCACAGAATTATGAAAGAGCAACTTTATGTACCAACTCTCCCATTAAGTCAGTCCAAGTGTCAATGGCTAATAATTGGAAAGCCAAAATAGAACACAAACAAATATGGATAGACATCAAAAGTAATAAAAATAGCTTTTCACACATGTTCTTAATTATGAAGGACTTAATATATAATGCCTTACTAGGGTCAGACTTTTTACATAAATATAAGTACACCATAGATTATGGAAATGGACATGCCACATGCAGAGAAGAAATGATTGAGTTTTTAATTCATGACCTATACAGATCAATAGGGATGTTACATTTTACTAAAAACCCAACGGATTGCGTTATCATGGAAAAAGTACACGAGTAAAGATGATGAAGGGAAATTGGGAAAGCATACTGAAGCAAATATTAAAAAACTACAATCAGGTTTTTTCAGATATACCTGATATGATCCAGGGGGTTGAGTAAAAGATTATATTGAAAGAAAATCAACCCTTTAAATTGAGGTTATATCCAATTTTCTATTAATATAAGTATGAGGTTAAGAAACAAATAGACCAAATGATAGAATGGGGGATCATCTCAAAATTTTCATCAGCATATTTCAATTCATTGGTGGTCAAAAAAGATGGTACAGTGAGGTTATGTCTTGTTGCATGTCAACTTAACCCTTAATGATCTTGGATTGTAACATTCTGCCACCAATGCAAAAATTATTAGGAAGGTTCAAGGGGAAAAGAATTTTCTCAACATTTGACTTGATCATAAGCTACTGAAAAATCAAACTTTACCTGGAGAACTGTAAATACACAGTGTTTCAATATGAGGGTTATTTGTATCAATTTAACTGGATGCCTTTTGGTTTGATAAATACTGGGGCGGGACTATTGGGATATCTGGATTGGGTACTGTCAGTGAAGATAAAATATCTTATCACAAATGTACATGGATAATGTGTTGGTGGCATTGGCCATGGTGAAAGAATACATAGGAGATGATGGAATATTTCTGAAGGAATACATAAAAAATGGAATTAAAGTGAACTTGAAAAAAAAAAGTTATTTCAGAAGGAGGTGACATTTTTAGAGCATGTAGTGGGAGCATGAAATTAGGCCTCACCCTAATAAAGTATTCACTATTAGGGAATTTCTTATACCCAAGTCTAGGATACAAATATGGTTCTTCTTAGGTTTATGCAACTTTTATAACAGATTTCAGGAACAATTTGCAGAATGGATGGAGCTTTTGGTAAGGTTAATGAGGAAAGATGTTCTATTAAAATGGATGTGGGAACAATATCAATCATTTGAAAAGAGTTAAAATAGGTTTTGTGGAACATGTTATACTGGCATTTCCCAATTTTACAAAACCATTTATAGTGCAAGTGCATAGTACTGGCTATAGGCTGGAAGTGATGTTATCTCTAGTGCAAGCTAATGTCCAGACAGATGTATTGTATTTTTAAGCTGGTTCCTTATCTATTTCCATTTAACATTTTTCTCAAAGAAAAAAATCGTAATATATAGTTTTTCTTTTTCTGTGAACTTCACAAGCCTATGACAGCTTTCATTTCTATCATCATAACCAAATTTATTCAGAGTGCTTTCATCTTTCAATTGTTTATCAGTTTTAGCATTACAGTTTTTAATGAAAATTTTAAAATGTTGTTTAATTTAATCATAAGTATTTGTATAAAATCTACTTTTTAATCATAATGAAAACTTGTTGGTTCATAAATTATCTTCCATTAAGCTGAAGATTAATCTTTCCAATCTATTTGATATATCTTCATTCTCCATAATGTTGTTCTTCCATTTTTTGTTTACAATGAATTATACTTCACTTGTGCTTTCAATATATGTACTTTTTTATAGTAAAGTACATGTCCATTTTTTAAATCAATTGTCTCTTTATTTTTTTCTTTTAATTTCACAAAATCCAATTTATGGAGGTTTCCTTTATTTAAAAGTAATCATTTGTTATGAATATCTAAATAAAAGATCATTATGAAATGGCAGTTTAGGTTCACAATCAGGACATCCATAGTAACATTTGTCTTTGACTGCCAACTCTATCTTGGCTAGTGACTTTTCAGCTCCCTGGAAATAATGTTTATAATTTGGTTTTTTCTTCATGATTGTAAATATTTATTTAAAAAAGTCATTCACACACCCTTTCCTACCTTCAAGAAAAATGATATTTAGTTAAAAACTATCAGACAACTTAGAAGAAAGACCATGATGTTTTTTGATTTCAAATGTAGAAGTAAAATTACACTCACCATTCTAGATGATATATGTTGTTGAGCAATCTATTCATTTTTATTTATTATATGAGTAATTACATCATCATCATCATCATCATCATCATAATAATAATAATAATAATAATAACAACAACAGCAGCAGCAACAACATCAACAACTGCAATTAGAAGAACATCTCATGTGGCCATTATGAATTTGTTCTGCTCAATTCCTTTAAGGTTTCAAAGAGGAATCAAAGGATCTTTTTTCAATTAATAGCAAACTCCTTTCTGCAACAATCTTATCATATGCAAAATATAGATGTCTTATGTAATCTCCAATTATTTCTATTCTTTTCATTTCACATTTTAATTCCCAGCATATTTCTTATAAGACTGCTGTAAAAAAATATTGGGGAAAATGATGTTATCCTTTTAATCATCTATATCACTATTTCTTAAACTGTGGGTCATGAAGCGGGAAGTTGGAGTCATGAAAATTTAATTCAGATACATGAATTTAAAGATATATTAGTTGCAATCCTTTCATTATCTTTAATTTAATATATTACATTTTCTGTACAGTGCAATTATAAAATCATAATGATGACCAAGTTGAGCTGTAAATTATATTTACATATTGAAAAATAACACCAAATACATCATAATAGTGGTGTCACATTTAAATTTCAGCATATAAGTTATTTCAGAATCAAAATATATGCTGCAGTGGTGAGAATAAGGTTGGCACCACTGGGATTATATAATGCATTTTCTGTCAAGTTATTTGCTTCAGTTTCATTTCAACAAGTGTCTACATCAAATGAACAATACATTACTGTATTTTACTGTTTTACTTGACTAAGGTTAGTATTTATTTGAATAAATATTATGAAAGATGTTATTTTATCTATATAAAAATGCTTGTATACTTTTTTATTCAAAATCTATCATCCTATTAGTTGTTATAAAAAATTATTTTTTATTTGAAACTTATTGTCATTTATTTATTAATAAGTAAAAACATATTCCTATTTTTTAAACTTAACGGGTAATATATAATTGATTTATTGATATTTTTTAAATGTTAAAAAATAAAACATATGGGGATATTAAAAAACAGATCATACGAGAGTAAATATGCTTGTACAATTAAACAAAAAACACAGCTGTGATTTGGTGTCTCTGATAATTAATAAGTACTGTTATTTTATTTATATTTTAGAATAAAAATACTTTTTACCCATGGATAAATGGTTGAACTTGAGTACCAAAGGTTATAATGCAGATGGTAATGCTACAAAGTCTCTTCAAGCAGGATCTTGGATCTCATAATCAGAAAGTGGTATCTAAGATACGAAAAAGAAATTATGATGAGACATTCTCCAATTTGGCTTTACTTTCAACAATTGTAATGGTAATGAATAATCTCTTTGTTTAATTTGCAATAATGTTTTGTCTATGGAGAGTATGAAACCATCAAAATTAAAAAAGGCATTTTGAATCCAAACATCCTTCATATGTCAATAAACCAAAAGAATATTTTGAACGACTGTTAAAAACTTCAAATTAAAAAAAAAAAACAATAACTGTTAATGAAAAATATTTACTCACATCATATAAATTTTCATATCTGATTTGCTAAAAATAAAAAACCATACACCATTGGAGAAGATCTTATATTATCTGCTGGTTTGTAGTTTTATGGACAAAGATGTTGCTCGATGGCACCGTTATTATGCTAAAACTACAAAATATGAACATTCCCAGGCCATTGATTTTAATCATTTTGTTGTGTTTTTTGTTATATGAAAAAAAATCGTGTTTTTTAAACTTTTTTTTTTTATTAACATAAGGAAATTAAATGATAACAATAAATGTAAAATAAAATCAACAAATTTCAATTTAATTCGTATTTTTTTTTACCGTTATTTGGAAAAACATTTTTCAATCTGATTACTTTTTTGGGGGGTTACGCCTTTTTTGTTGTTGTTGTTGTTTAAAAATTCATAATCGGAACAAAAAGTAAAAGTTCTTAGTCTTCGTTTTAGATTTTAATTTTTGCACAGAAACTGATATAATTGTGTTACCGCTATTTTTTACTTTCTTAGTCTTCGTTTTAGATTTTAATTTTTGCACAGAAACTGATATAATTGTGTTACCACTATTTTTTACTTTCTTAGTCTTCATTTTACATTTTAATTTTTACAGAGAAACAGATATTATTGTGTTACTGCTATTTTTTTTCTTCTAATAGTAAAAGTTGTTAGGGTTAGGTTTAGGGTTAGGGTTCTGTTGTTTGTAAATCACAGAATCGAACAAGATGTGTGATTTTCTGCACCATATTGTTGGTCTCGTGGAATGTTATGAACGTTACTGCATGCATTACCTAATTCCAACTGCCTTTACACATCTATCTGGACAAGATTTTGGCACTTAAAACTTCAATACAGAATGGTGTTAAGAGTCGGATAATTATTATTTAAGAAAATTAGAATATTTCAATACTTTAAAAAAAAAAAAATTCAATAAAAACACATTTCCATCAAATTCAAATACACACACCCTCACACCAAGCCATAATAATTGTATGAAGTGTGCAAATTTACCAAATGGATTTGCTGCGATGCGACGAAGTGGCCTGTATTCTGTAACACAATACAAACGTATTAGAGTTAAATGCGTGTTCGCATACATGCTGTACTGTGACACAACATAGCGGCCTGCAATCTGTAGCACAACAAAAACGTTGTATTATAGAAAACATGGGTTTGAACATGTCAACCATGGAAACAGCATTTTTATGTGCTTTAGCACATAAATGGCACCATCGAGTGGCATCTTTGTCCACCATACTACAACCATCTGCTGCTATTAAAATGGTAAAAATACTTCATGGAAGTAAATATGGTGATGAAATTTGGAAAATTCCTTTGTCAAATGACACTATCACTAATAGAATTTCTGAAATTAGCAATGACCGATTTGAATAACTTATTACTAGATTTATAGAAAGCCCAATATTTACAATTCAGTTGGATAAAACTACTGATAATTTAAAAATAGCACAATTATTAGTATATGTCAGATACATTTATAAAGAAAACATTGAGGAAGAATTGTTATTTTGTCATTCTTCAAAAGGGAAAGACCGATATAATAAAGTAGACAATTTTTTTAAAACCAAAGGTTTAGAATGGAAAAATTGCTTTAGACTATGCACAGATGATGCAAAAGCAATGACTGGTGAAAATATTGGTTTTAAATCATTTGTTAAAGCTTCTGGTAATAATCATGTAACTTTTACACACTGCCTAATCCATCGAAAGACCCTTGCAGCAAAAAAATTAGCAATGGAATTTAATAATGTGTTTCAAGATGTTGTCAAAATGATAAACTTTATTAAAAGCAGTGTCCTTAACAGCTGTTTAT
Organism: Epiperipatus broadwayi; assembly: GCA_028023455.1. NCBI lineage: Eukaryota > Metazoa > Onychophora > Udeonychophora > Euonychophora > Peripatidae > Epiperipatus > Epiperipatus broadwayi. Next base: position 1,743,213 of record JAQFVV010000103.1, read on the forward strand.
TTTCAAATCTTTGTAAAGACATGAACTCTGAATACAAAAATTTATTATTACATACAGAAGTAAGATGGATGTCAAGAGGGCGAGGTTTAAAAAGATTATTGTTATTAAAAAAAGAAATTATTGTATTTTTAACTGAACAAAAATCTCAACTTGCTGCTCTTTTTCAAAATGACTTATGGCTATCAAAGCTGTGCTATTTGTCTGATATTTTTGAGAAGCTAAAAGATCTTAACTTGTCTCTTAAATGAAAAAATAGCAATATTATTACTTTGAATGATAAAATTGAAGGTTTTATTAAAAAGATTAACATTTGGAAAAATAGGGTGGAAAATGATTCATTGGAAATGTTTTTGACTATCAACCATTTTATAATTGGAAAAAATATTTGTAAAACTTTAATTGCAAAAATTATTATAGATCACTTAAAAACCCTAGAAACACAGTTTTGCAAATACTTTATATCGAATTTAAATTTCAAAAAAGTTATCTTGGATTCAAAGACCATTTTTGATTGACATTAATGAGATTAATCACCTGCCATATAAAGCCCAAGAGGAATTTTCTGAGCTATCGAGTAACTCAATCTTAAAACTTGTCTTTCCACAAAAATCCTTGACTGAATTCTGGATTGGAGCTAGGACTGAATTTCTCACAATTTCTGAAATGGCATTAAATGATTTTCTGCCATTCAGCACCACATACTTATGTGAAATGACTTTTTCCGCTTTAATGTATATTAAATCCAAATATTGTTCAATGCTGAAAAATATTGAAGATGCTTTATATCCAGCAGTATCAAATATTTCACCAAGATTTAATTTGTTATGCAGCAAAAAACAAGAACATCCATCTCATTAAAACGTGTTTTTCTTTCATTAATTTTTGTATACTTAAAACAAATTTTAAAACTACTTATTTTTATATGTATATTGTTTACCAAAGAAATAAATTATTTATGGAAATATTTATTTCTATATATATTTTATATTTAATATCTGGGATCATTTAAAAATCCCGATGATAAAAAAGGGTCATGAATGAAAAAAGTTTAAGAAGCGCTGATCTATATCATTTATTAAACTCTTTAATGCCAGTTTGTTGTCTAATTACTGCTAGTTATTTTGATAAATAATCACAAAAATTGATGATATTCTGGTGGTTTTCTTTTGTCTTGATACTTCAAACCTTTAAATATCTTTAAAAGATTTATAATGTTAAATGGCTTTTCATAATATATAAATCCAAAGCAAAAACTCCTACTTATTCGTCCTTTTGATAACTTCTCTTAATATTTGATGTAATCTTTTGTGCTATAATTATTTTTACATCCAGAATATGACAAATCCAATGTTTCTTAAATGATTTTAGTAAAGATTTTATATGGAACTTAATATAAATATTACTATTGCATTCTTCCAATCATTGGTTATATTTTTACTATTTAGATATTAAATAGATAGCTTTTTCAACAATTTTCCTTTTTTCATATGCTTTTTAAACAAATATATAATGATTCTAGAATTTTCTGACTCTTTTCATTCTTCATAAATTTAATTTTGTGTTTTTTATTTAAAATACTTAATATTTTAAAAGACATTATTGTAATTGTAATGGGTATTTTTTTTTTCATTCTTTATTACTACATAGTTCTTTGTGTAATTTTTTTTTTTACATTTTCATAATGTTATTTTTCTTTTTAATAATATCTTTTTTTTATTTATTAATGAATAATTTTTTTTTCAGTACCAAAATATTGTTTTATAACTTTGAGACTTTTGAACTCTTCTATAGCTTTCTTTACTTTTTCAGATTTCTTTTTATGCCATTTTACAGAATTACAATTATTTAATTTTCTAAATGAATTATTTTAAAATTGATATTCCTTTTTTTTAATATACTGCCTTGACTCAATTGAAAATATATTGGTAAATTGCTGTTTATTTAATTTCTTCTATCTATCTAACTATTTTTAATAAAGTATCATTTTCTTATTGAATTTTTGCAAGTCAGAAATCCACTGTAGTATTTCTGAAAGATTGAATATCAATATTTAATGTTATCTTTTAAATAGATTTTCACTTTTTACATTTTATGTAAACCCTTACCTTGCTATTTTGAAGGTTATACCAATTTCCATAATGCTCTTCCAATTTTTAATTGCAATGAATTTAATCTTCTATGAGTTCTAATATTTGTATTTTTATAATAAAGTATATGTTGCCTTTTCAAATTAATGGTTTAGTTTACAAAGTCTGATAATGACAATTCTTGTTTCAATTCATATAATCTTTTTTAAAAAGTGCATTTTTTGCTTTCAGATACCAGCCTCTACCTTAGCTAAGGATTTTACCCTATCCAGAATATGAAAGCCATAATTTATTTATCTTTGTTGATCATGCTTATAAAAATAAAAATAGGATGACTATTTGTGCATAAATGCACATATTCTTTCTTTCTTTAAAATAACCCCCTCAATATTTCCATTAAGAATTATCAGATATCTGGAAGAAAATGTATAATTTGATTTTTTTAAATCTTAGATGCTACACCTAATATTTACCATGGTATATTGTGTATTTGGCAAGCATTCCTTCTGTATTATTTTTTATTTTTATATAAATAATCACAGTTGCAGTGATAAGAATATATAGAATTGGCATTAGACATATATCATGCTTGGGTTTTTTAAATATCTATTTGAATTAATCTTGAAGAAGTCTCAAAATTATTACTTTCAATTTATTATTACTGTATAAATATGATTAGGTTGTTACCCTCTATTATTTGTATACAAATGAATCAAATAAATTAAGAATGTCAGGTTTGTTTGTATAAAATTTTTATTGAAACTAAATTAAGTAAAATGGTGAAATTAATTTCCTAAATTTTAATAAAAGTGTGATAATTTATATAAAATAAAAGTCAAATAATATTTGAATGATTTGATATATAATATATGTTCAGTATTTTAATAATAATATGTAACACTTCAAGATTATTTCTTAAGTAAATAAAATACTCTCAAACCAAAGCATAAGAAAGTATATATATATTTATAGATAAAAGATTGGTTATTTGTTTAAAAAATCATTTGTATGAGAAATAATCTTATAGATAGATAGATAGATAGATAGATAGATAGATAGATAGATAGATAGATAGATAGATAGATAGATAGATAGGTAGGTAGGTAGGTAGGTAGGTAGGTAGGTAGATAGATAGATAGATAGGTAGATAGATAGATAGATAGATAGGTAGATAGGTAGATAGATAGGTAGGTAGATAGATAGATAGGTAGATAGATAGATAGATAGATAGATAGATAGATAGGTAGGTAGATAGATAGGTAGATAGATAGATAGATAGATAGATAGATAGATAGATAGATAGATAGATAGATAGATAGATAGATAGATAGATAGATAGATAGATAGATAGATAGATAGATAGATAGATAGATAGATAGATAGATAGATAGATAGATAGATAGATAGATAGATAGATAGATAGATAGATAGATAGATAGATAGATAGATAGATAGATAGATAGATAGATAGATAGATAGATAGATAGATAGATAGATAGATAGATAGATAGATAGATAGATAGATAGATAGATAGATAGAAGATAGATAGATAGATAGATAGATAGATAGATAGACAGATAGATAGATAGATAGATAGATAGAAGACAGACAGACAGACGCACAGACAGACAGACAGACAGACAGACAGACAGACAGACAGACAGACAGACAGACAGACAGACAGACAGACAGACAGACAGACAGACAGACAGACAGACAGACAGACAGACAGACAGACAGACAGACAGACAACAGACAGACAGACAGACAGACAGACAGACAGACAGACAGACAGACAGACAGACAGACAGACAGACAGACAGACAGACAGACAGACAGACAGACAGACAGATAGATAGATAGATAGATAGGTAGGTCATAGGTAGGCTGGTAAGCAGGCAGGCAGGTAGGGAGGGAGGGAGGTGGGTAGGAAGGAAGGTAGGTAGGTAGGAAGGAAGAAAGGTAGGAAGGGAGGAAGGAAGGGTCTCTGAAGAATTCTTGAAAGTCTGAGTTCAAGTTTCTTATAAATATATATAAACTTAGCAACAATCATTTAAGTATACTATAATGTAAAATATCAAAAATCTTAGCAGTAAAAAACAAAATAGTTCATATTGCATTAATGATGCATGAAGTTGTATAGTATGCAAAAAAGTTAAAATTAATTAATTACTAAAAATTAATACTTTTTCAAACTGATTTATCATTCAAACTCCATGAGAATAACTAATAGTTTTATGTCAATCAAGAATCCTCTTACATTATACATAGTTTCTTGATGAAATGATTAAACAAAGATCATATTATTATAGTCTTTCAATCCTTTTTTAAATTAGAATAATTGAATATTTTAGGAAAATTTCAAGATATAATAGGTTCTTTAGTTTATCTGAATAAATCAGCCAACATGACAGCTGGTAGTGTTTCAACACTTAGGACTTAATTTCAAGCTTAACGAAAATACTTTTTTTAATAGTACGCCAATAGAAAAACTTGGAAAAAAACTAAAATTATTTAATTCATACAAATTATACTAGATTACCAAACCAGAATTTTTGACATTATTGTTGAGTGTATGTTAAGCTATTATGCAATCTTAGACAACATCTCTCTTTTTCATGACATTTAATAGTCAGCAGTAGCAATTTCTATTTATTTCTCATATACAATTAAGTTATAATGATTTAGATTTGATAAACCTGCAGCTATTCTTCAAAGTATAAAAGAAAACAATTTTAATAAAATGATAATATAGAGGCTGACAATACAAATATTTGATCTACATATGATTTCATACAAATCAAACACAAGAATTTTAAGCTCAAACAAATTAGTCATCTTCTATGCTTTTTTTTAGATGATTTGAGGTTATAAACATTAATATATTTAATATAGCACATAGAAATGTAAAAAAAAATCAAGCTCCTTCATTAATCAGTTTATTATTGTATAAGACAGTAAAGTATCTACAGAACATAAATGCATTACAATTGCAATTATAAATTATTTTTACCTCTTTACATAATACAATATAAATAATGATATTTTAAAATTAAAGATGTAGCCTGAAACTGAATCCTGCTTATGTCCTATGCTAAATAAAACAATTTTTACATATTAAAACATATGAATAAAACATTCAAGTCATTTAATCCACACATTATGTGTGATTTGATTCACATCCAAATAATATGAGATTGATGTGAGGTCGATTTTATTTTGACAATAAAGAAGTTTAATACTTCTACCTTCAAAAGTTATTTCTTGACAACAATGAAAAACGTTTGATTAATATTTATTTTTTAATATGTAATGATGATTATAAAAAAAAAAAAAGAAAGGCAAAAGACAATATTTAATATAATTAAACACACATATACACACAAAAAAATAACAAAAATAAAGACACTAATAAGTAATTAGATATAAAATTCAAAAGAAAATGAAAAAGTAACAAAGTAGATATAAATAAAATTTAAAATTCAACATAAAAATAATTCTTCTTCTTTTTAAATAAACACTGTTAATATTTGAGACTTGATTTTCTAACTATATATTACAAATAAACTATAATTACAAAATTATTACTGATTCCATTGTATTTCTTTATATAAATATATTATTTGTTAAGAATTTATTTTGAAAGAAAGTTTTTATATATTTTATAATAAACTTATAGGAATTAAAAGCATCCAGTAAATATTTTGTTCTGTTAGTTTTCTTTGTAGATGACTTTTTAAAAAAAGTTATCAAAATGGCTTAACAATAAAAAAAGACTCACCAAAATTAAAGGATGAAGTTTTTGGAGTATTATCTTTGTCCTAATACATAAAATAAATAATTATAATAATAATATGGTTGTTTTTAGGTAGTCTTGGGATATTTAAGCATCGAAGTGTCAGATTAAACTAATATGTGTTGCAGACATCTTTAGGTATTAAGCCTGTCAATCAAAACCACTGGTGCATTATATATAAATATAATATTCAGGAACAAAAAAAAATACATTTGTTTTGTAGTTTTAAATTTTTTTTATTTTTAAAAATAGGATTAAACTTTATTGGTACAATATGTTTTACAAGGTAAACCTTGATTTACATGTGTAATATGGAGATCTAAAATGATACACTATTTTTGTCCATAGCATTTCCAAAAATTGATCAACCTGTGAATGTTAAAGGCATTAGTCCATGAGGTGATTAATTATTAAAAGTAAACTTGGGTTATAATTAGGAATTATTTATAAAGTCTAGAGTGCAAATACGAATAGTGTTTAGGAGTACAATATTGAAAAATCTAATTTTCAGTAGATACATTGAGGAATAGAAAAACATTAGAGATAATATAAAATACAGCCTAAGTCAATCTACTGTTCTGTTCTCCGAAATGGCTTCAAATATCCCCAGAAGAGAGCAATCCAGTATACTTTGGAAGAACTATGGAGAACAATGAAAAAAACTGAGCTTTAAAATGTCTCTGCTGAAAACCATTCCAATCCTCAATGAAAAACTATATAAACAGCAAAGGATCAATCCTATCAATACCCACATTGGAAATCATAGAAATAATTAAGGTGAATCACTTGCAATTAAAACCATTAGACCAAATTGCAGCTTACTTTGCAATAATTCATGAATAAAATCATTTATGAGAATAATGCTAAAAAAACTGCTAAAAATAATGTTATTTTTCCTTTCATATGAATGGAAAGTTCAACATCTGAAACGATCCCCATAGCATCCTCATCTCAGCTCCCATGCTCAACAGAACTAGGATTTAGGCTCCCAGGGCCTCTACCGATAACTGGACCATCTCATCCACTCAGAAAAACTGAGTGAAATGAAGAATTTTTATTAAAAGGCAACATTTCTGTAAAAATCTTTTGAAATTTTAATGGCTCCATATAATTTGCACAGCGTTTTTATAAGGTTGAAATTACTCTTACTTGTGATAACGTATTGACATAACTTATTTGTGATAACATGTTGACATAACTTGTATATGAAAAGAGAGACTAGAAACTCCTTTTTTAAATAGAAATAGTTTTAGAGAAAAATGATTCCTAAACTAAAAAAAAAGGAACTAAAATGAGGAGCCAGAAACATGTGATGTGATGTATTTGGCTTCTCCTTAAATGAAGTCAAGAATATCTCAGCAATTATGCCCAGATAAACCTGTTAGCCATTTTATTCTCCATTCCCCACTCTTAAGTCTTCCCAACAGAGTCAACTGGGGTTCTTGGCTCCCTCTAGTGGACTATTTTTAAATTTTATAACAAATAATAAAAATTTTGGTTACTAAATATTAAAAGTTGTTCATATTACATTTTCATTTTTTCTTAGCCCATAAATGCCATAAAATAATTAACATTATTAATTCACAATTAATTATATTAATTTGCAGTTAAATTGGAAAGACTTATTGATTCATTATCTTATTACCAAAATTATGAAAATGGTTTATTTAGTAATACAGTAGTAAATGATTCATTTATAATATGATTTATGTCAATTAGTTATATTGTTGGGTTTTTTTAAAAAAAATTCCTTTTCAACCTCAGTAATCAAATATTATTATTATTATTATTATTATTATTATTATTATTATTATGATGATGATTATTATTATTATTATTATTATTATTATTATTATTATTATTATTATTATTATTATTATTATTATTATTATTATTATTATTATTATTATTATTATTATTATTATTATTATTATTATTATTATTATTATTATTATTATGATGATTATTATTATGATGATGATGATGATGATTATGATTATTATTATTATTATTATTATTATTATTATGGCTGCAGAAAGGAGTTTTGCTATTAACTGAAAGGAGACCCTTTGATTCCTCTTGGAGGCCTTAAAGGAACCGAGCAGGGCAAATTCCTAATGTCCACTCCATACGTTCTTGTCATTGCAGCTGTTATTACTATGTGATTATTCATATAGTATACGAACATGGATGGTCTGCTCACCAACATGCATTAGCCAGCGTGGTGAGTTTATTGGCTTTTTACCTCTGAGTTTAAGATCAAGAAACACCATGGTCTTTCTTCTCAGTGCCTGATAAGGCAGAATGAATGTTTGTGTAAATGATAATATTTTCCCAATACATATATACAATTATGACAGACAAAAATAAAGCATGGCCCTTAATCCCAGGAGGCTGTAAAGTCACCAACCAAGGCAGCGGTTGGTGGCCAAAGGCGGAGGGTGCTAAGAATCCCCTGATTGCAGACCCAGGCTGCCATTTGATGATGACTTTTTATTTAGGTACCTACAACTGCAGATCACTTTCAAGTGAAGGAAGATTGCAAGAATTAGAAGAAGAACTCTCTTATATTAAATGGGACAGTATTGGACTTTGTGAAGTTAGAAGAAAAGGTGAAGAGATAATTGATTTAAAAAGTGGACATATACTCTATTATAAAGGCACAAATATTGGAAATAGAAGTGGAGTAGGATTCATTATAAATAAAAAGTGGAAGAACAATATTGTGGAGATTGATGGTGTATCGGACAGAGTGGCAAGATTAGTTATACAACTTAATAGCAGATACCAAATGCAGATAATTCAGGTTTATGCCCCAACAAGTTCTCATAGTGATGAAGTAGTAGAAGATTTTTATATGGATGTACAAAAGGCTTTTGATCAGAGTAAACACCATTTTAAAATTGTTATGGGAGACTTTAATGCTAGAATTGGTAAACAAATGAAAGATGAAAGTGTTGTAGGTAATTTTGGTTATGGTAATAGAAATGAGAGAGGACATAGACTTGTGGAGTTTGCAGAAAAAGAAAAACTTTATATTATGAATTCTTTTTTTGAGAAAAATGTTAAAAGGAAATGGACATGGAAGCATCCAAATGAAGGTACAGCAGAATTGGATTATATTTTGACTAACAGGAAATACATATTTCAAGATTGTAATGTTCTTAATAAATTTAACACAGGAAGTGATCATCGATTAGTAAGGTGTAAGATACGTGTTAATGTAAAACTAGAGAGACAAAAATTATTAAGAAAAACAATATTTACAGTTGATATTCCTAATCTTCAGAAACATTCTAATGAATTTAAATTAGAACTTACAAATTGGTTTCAAGTATTAGTAGATTTTGAACATGATTCAGATTTGAATGAAATTAATATGAAAATAACTGATACACTTTTGAAAACTGCAACAAAGATAGCTGGTAGAAAGAAACAGCAATTGACCAATAAAATTTCTACTGAGACTAGAGAATTTATGAAGAAAAGAAGGAATATGAAGATATACAAAAATGATGCATTAAAAAGAATTGAATATCTCGAATTTTGTAAAATGGTGCGGAAAAGAGTTGAAAATGATATAAGAAAGTATAATTGTGAACTAGCAAGGAAAGCTGTAGAAGAAAATAAAAGTCTTAAGAATGTAAAACAACATTTTGGTATTGGTAGGAAATTTATATCTGCAATAAGAAAAAAAGATGGAATTATTACTAAAAGGAGAGATGACATCATGAAATTGGTAGAAGATTTTTATCAAGAATTATATAGTAATAAAGAACAAGTACCTCCTATATCTATTACATCTTCCAAATTGCCCAGAATTTTAAATGAAGAAGTGAGACATGCAATTAAATGTATGAAGAAAGGAAAGGCTCCAGGTAACGATGGAATTATAATTGATATATTAAAAGAAGCAGGTGAAGAAACAGAAAAAAATTTAGCAAAGTTATATACTAAATGTCTAAATGATAAAGATGTACCGGATGATTGGAAGAATGCAGTAATAATATTAATATTTAAAAAAGGTGATAAAGAAGATATTAGAAATTACAGACCTATCAGCCTTTTATCAGTTTTATATAAAATTTTTACCAAGATAATTACTACTCGGCTACAGAGAACATTGGATTTCCACCAACCAAGAGAACAAGCCGGATTTAAAAGTGGTTTTAGTACAGTAGATCATATCCAGGTACTGAGAGAAGTTATAGAAAGGACAAATGAATATGAGTTGCCATTATGCTTAGGATTTGTAGATTATGAAAAGGCACTTGATTCTATAAACATTTCTTCAGTGATTAAAGCATTAGATCATCAAGGTATAGATCCAGGATATTGTCATATTTTAAAGAATATTTATAAAAATGCAACAGCAACAATTAGATTACATAATGACACTGGGAAAGTCAACATTGAGAAAGGTGTAAGACAAGGTGACTCCATATCTCCAAAACTTTTTACAGCAGTGCTGCATGAAGTATTTTGTGGATTAAAATGGGAAACTAAAGGAGTGAAAGTAAATGGTGATTATTTAAGTCATTTAGATTTTGCAGATGATGTAGTTGTTTTTGCAAATAATGCTTCAGATCTGCAGGAAATGTTGCAGGAATTATCAGATGAAAGTAGGAAAGTAGGACTAAAAATAAATGTTAAAAAGACTAAAGTAATGTTTAATCGATTTGCTCAAAATATGAAAATAAAGATTGATTATGATGAATTAGAAGAAGTTAACAGTTACAAATACCTTGGTCAGATTGTTAATACAGATGGAAACATAATGGAGGAAATTAATCATAGAATTAAACTTGGTTGGAGTGCTTTTGGTAGAAATAACTTGATACTAAAAGGAAATATGCCTATGTGTTTGAAAAGGAAGGTTTTTAACAAATGTGTTTTACCAGTTCTTACTTATGGATCTGAGACTTGGACACTTAATAGAAGAGCAATTCAGAGACTTCAGACCACTCAAAGAAGTATGGAGAGATGTATGTTGGGAGTAACAAGAAGAGATCGTAAACGCAATGTATGGGTAAGAGAACAAACAGGTGTTACTGACCTCATTGAAAAAATTAAAAGATTGAAGTGGAGTTGGGCTGGACATATTGTTAGAAGAGATGATAATAGATGGACAATTGAAATTTTAAACTGGATTCCAAGAGATTGTAAAAGGCCCAGAAAGAGACCATGTGTGAGATGGATGGATGAAATAAGAAAGTGTGCAGGGGTGATGTGGAGAAGAGAAGCTAAAGATCGGAGATGGATTAAACTTGGAGAGACCTTCATCCTGCAGTGGATTGATAATGGTTGATAATGATGATGATGATTATTATTATTATTATTATTATTATTATTTCTTTTTTTTTTTGCATTTTTTATAAAAAGGTAATTTCAGATTCCATTATATTATTTTTTTTTAATATGTATTTATTTGTTGATAGCATTAAATTATTAAAATAATATATTATTATATTTAGAGAAATCCAATAACTTAAAATTTTTAACAAAATTAAATAGCCATTTTTATATGTAGTGAAATAAACTAAATTAAAATTATCATATATTTGCTAAATTTGCTGTATAAAATAATTATAATTCATAAATTATATATAATATATTTTATTTTTAGGTAATACATATGAAATGTTAACAGATGATATGAATTTAACAGATTCTCAATTGAATAATATTGAAAGAGAATGTTTCAAGTATGACTTTTTACCCATATTATTAAAATATTTATTGATATAAAAATATTTTACTGTTGCTAAAATTATATTTTAAGTATGTTTGACATTCTCATTCATGTAAAATATCAATTTTTTTTTTGCTAATTTTTAAATATTTTTTTATAAGATGGACAGAGATAGATAGGCAGATTGGGTAGTCAGGCAGGTAAGTGGGTAACAGATAGGTGGATAGACAGGCAGGTAGGTAGATAGTTAGATGGATGGATAAATAGATAGTAGATAGGAAGGGGGAGGTATATAAAAATTATTTGAATAAAAAATGGTTAAATATATAGACAGATGGGTAGATGAATAGGCAGATTGGTAGACAAGCAGATAAATAGATAGATAAGTAGATTCTCAGATATATATATATATAAAACAAAACTGTCTAACATTATACTAGCAAAAATAAAAATGCAAAACCATAAAACAATACAATACTAGATTAAATTTTAAAAATTTATCAAAATCCTTACACAACCATGGTTTCATCTACTACAAATAGACCTTCTCAAGTGAAAATCAATCTAAAGGAAAACATATATATATATACAAACAAACCTTCCCATAATTCACTACAAATTCCACCTTCCCTTAATATCAAAAGAAGTCTTCATAAGATTGATAGCCTCAGAATCAAGGAGTTTTATCATCAAAGTCTCCTTTATTCTTCTTTTTAACTCATTCTTTTCATAAAAAATAACCGAAGCATTGTTAAACAATATTCTATGACCTGTATTCAATTCATGAATATATAAAGCTGAGTTAAGATACCTATGTTTAACCCTACTTATATGAACCTTAACCCTTTCATTAAGGCTAAATTTACTCTGACCTACATAAAATTTACCACAACTACATGGAATTTTATAAACAATACCAGGAATAGACCTACTATCAATAGACTGCTTTGAACCATTAAGTAATGAATTCAAATCAGAACCTTTCCTCCATGCAACCTTCATTCCACCTAACAAATGACTATTCCTATAAACCAAATTATAAATTGATGCTTTAAATGGTAAAGACATATAATCATCATCCTTACCAACAAAATTCTTATCATCCAAATCACGACTATAAACATTATTATTAAATACCACTTTTTTAATAAAATCATGATTATAACCCAATTCTACATATTCAGCAGCAAATTGACTTCTTTGAATATCAGCATCATTATTAAAATTATTAAGCCTTCTATTCCGACAACAAAAATTCAACAAAGACATTTTTTTATGTATAAAAGGCTGATAACTATCAGGCCTAATCATATTTCTCAAATTTTTAGAAATTGTTGATAAAATATCAAAATTTATTATAAGATATTTTAAGGATTATATAAAATTGGGTCAATTTTGTGTTTCTTCTTCTTTTGAGGCTTTTAAGAAAATAAATGGTTTTGTTTTGGATGATGATTGTGTTTTTGGTAGTTTAGACATTGAAAATATGTATCAATCGGTTAATAGATTAAAAAGTATTGATGTTTTTCTTTCAATTTTAAAAAAATTAGAATGTTTTTCTGCAGATAAGATTAAGGTTTTTCATGATTTGCTTTTGCTGTTAGAGGATTCAATGTATTTTATGTCTAATGATGTGTTTTATAAGATTAGAGAAGGTTGGGTTATTGGTTATGTCATTTCTCCATTGATGTGTGCTGTCTATATTGATTATTTGGAGTGTAGTATTATTAATATGTTTTCATGTTCTATTAAATTATTTGTTAGGTATGTTGATGATTGTTTGTTTGTTATTCAGAAAGAGAAATTAGAAGAGTTTTTATGTGCATTGAATGGTTTTGATTCTAGTATTAAGTTTACAATTGAGGGGGGTGGTTTTGATTTTGTAAAATTAAAGTTTTTAGATTTAAATGTTGAGAAGGTTAATGATGTTTTGTTTTGTAGTCATTTTATAAAACCTAAAAATTTGAGAAATATGATTAGGCCTGATAGTTATCAGCCTTTTATACATAAAAAAATGTCTTTGTTGAATTTTTGTTGTCGGAATAGAAGGCTTAATAATTTTAATAATGATGCTGATATTCAAAGAAGTCAATTTGCTGCTGAATATGTAGAATTGGGTTATAATCATGATTTTATTAAAAAAGTGGTATTTAATAATAATGTTTATAGTCGTGATTTGGATGATAAGAATTTTGTTGGTAAGGATGATGATTATATGTCTTTACCATTTAAAGCATCAATTTATAATTTGGTTTATAGGAATAGTCATTTGTTAGGTGGAATGAAGGTTGCATGGAGGAAAGGTTCTGATTTGAATTCATTACTTAATGGTTCAAAGCAGTCTATTGATAGTAGGTCTATTCCTGGTATTGTTTATAAAATTCCATGTAGTTGTGGTAAATTTTATGTAGGTCAGAGTAAATTTAGCCTTAATGAAAGGGTTAAGGTTCATATAAGTAGGGTTAAACATAGGTATCTTAACTCAGCTTTATATATTCATGAATTGAATACAGGTCATAGAATATTGTTTAACAATGCTTCGGTTATTTTTTATGAAAAGAATGAGTTAAAAAGAAGAATAAAGGAGACTTTGATGATAAAACTCCTTGATTCTGAGGCTATCAATCTTATGAAGACTTCTTTTGATATTAAGGGAAGGTGGAATTTGTAGTGAATTATGGGAAGGTTTGTTTGTATATATATATGTTTTCCTTTAGATTGATTTTCACTTGAGAAGGTCTATTTGTAGTAGATGAAACCATGGTTGTGTAAGGATTTTGGTAAATTTTTAAAATTTAATCTAGTATTGTATTGTTTTATGGTTTTGCATTTATATATATATATGAATGAATATATATATATATAATAACAATAAAAATAATAAATACAATGGAATTATTTTTATTGTTATTACAATAGATTTTTAATTAATGGGCATTTTATATATATAGAGAGAGAAATGGATAAATATTTTATGGAAGATAGAACAGATAAGTGAGCGAATGTATAGACAAAAAGGTTTCACATAAATTTACATATTCATTGTTTAGTAAAAAATATTAATTTTCTTTTTTTTTATTTAAAAATTTCCAATTTATTATCCTAATATTTTATATGATTGTTCACTTGTTATTTTCAAATGCAGTTAGATGAGCTACATTGAATGATACTTCATATAAATAAATATGTTAAAATGAGTAATTTTTCATCAGATGAGAACATTTGCATCACAAGAAAACAGAAATGTTTTTCACAAATAGTGCCTACAAAGTTTAAAAAGAAACAAATTTATGCTACTAGTAAAACAATCTAAATATTCTTTTTACTGGCTAATTAAAAATAGCTTGTACATGAAGAAGAAATAGAACAAATATATACTATAATCAAAAACACAGTTGAAGTTTTGAGGAACCGATTTATGAAGATGCTAGTCAGTGAAGAGTAAAGACTGCAGATAATTTAAACCCTGATAAGAAAACAAGTAAAACTAACATCTAAACAGCTAAAAAAAAATATTTTTTTTCTGCAAAATTATAATGATGCAGTATTAAAAAATCACAATGTTCAACATAATTGTAATTAATGTTTGTAGTAAAATGATTGTCTGAACTTTATCTTGGTATTTATATATTAACTGGAATAAAATTATATCTTAATATCTCAACATCAGTTATTCATACATTGAAAGGATAAACAATTTCAGTATTCAAATTATATTCTAGAAAAGATTTAGAAGTTGTATATTTAATTATTATAAGACTTAATATTTACCAACAATTAAGTCAGTTATAGTAAATCAATTTTGTTAATATAGCTTTGGAATGCAATTTTGCAATATTTCATTTGATATATTGTTTCACAGTTACACATAATACACAAAAACTAATAAGATATCATGTAACATTTTAATAACTGGTGATTTTAATTGCTTCCACAATAATCTTCTTGAACCCTTAAAAGTACTCTTTTTTTAAAAAAAATCAGTTTCTCTATGACATTAAATCTCTTATGAAATAATCTTTTTTAATTTAAAAACAAAAATACTGATATTTGGTATTTATTATAAGATACCGATATCCATTCAAATAACATTAAGACAACTTTTACCAATCATGAATTTTTACTTATACTGATGTAAATTGCAAATTTTTGCCTTTCTATAAATTCATTTTTAAGAAATAATAATACTCTCTTATAAATAAATTTTAGAAATCTTATTAAGATAAAACAAATCTATAATAAAAAATAGCAATTATATGTTAAAAATCATGTGCTACAAAAAACAAATTAGTTTGAAAATATAAAAACATGAAAATGAAAAGCTGCAAAAAAAAGAGCATAGAAAATCGTGAAAATGCAATATAGTAATCATAACAGAATAATTAGAAATCTTATACCATATTTAATATACATAATAAGATCTACATATTATGTAAAAAAGGTTTATATATAAAATCAAAGAACAAATAATAATCTCTCAATTGTTGCATTAATGAAATCCCCGCAAAAAAAGGTTTTCATAAATAAAAATGCAAATCCCACAAATTATAAACATTATATATAAGCAATATTATATCAGTAAAGATAATGTTTTAAAAAAATCTAAAATCAAACATCATTCTAACAAATCATTTTATTTCTACTTCTATGCTCAATTTATAATAAAGTGTTTAGTAAAATTGTGTTATATAATATTTTGTATATCAAATAACTTTAAAAACGATGTGTAAAATTAAGAATATGAATATATGTATATAAAGATTTTTGTCCAAGATAATCTTTAGCAGAATGAATTCTAAAATGCTTTCAGAAAATTTTACAATTCATCACACAATCAAATGCAAAGAATTGTGGTAATATTAAATATAATCTTACACAAATGAGAATTTGAATTAAGTTTTGACTATATAAATTGTCCCTTTTCTCAAACACTAAAACAAACTTATTCTCAGATCTTATACTTTGTTTTGTGTATATACATATATGTAAACATTGACTGAATAAAGATTGCACTTAAGAATTACAAAAGAATATCAATTTTCTTTAAGTCATAATAAAGAAAATTTCTTATTTTCTTCTAGCAACACCTTTTTTTTCTCTTTGTATTGTTTATTAATTTAAAATACTGAACAAGTGCTTCAAGATTTGTTATCAATGATCTATATTAATTTAATAGCAAATATTGATAATGTAATTGTAATTTTTCAGAATATAATAAATTATATAGTTAAGTCAAACAAATCTGTAGTACAGAAATCAATAATAGATTATAAAATTCACTTCTATTTCATCATCATTTCATTAACTTTTTTTCAGATCTTTGAACACTTCTAACTAAAATAAATGATACCTTAAATACAAATGTGATTATAAAAAATAGAGGAAAAATAACATCCTTCAATTTTTTCTTCTTAAATTGAATATCCAAAATGAAACTCTTTAATGCAATATCTGTGGAGGGTTTTAATCTCTGTTTCATGAATAAACTTACCAATGATAACAATATCTAAAACAACACAAAAATATATTAGAAAAAACTTTTCACAATTGATGCTGTAATATATATTGTACTATCTTGATGATTATAGATTTCCAACTTCATTTTTCATTTATAGAAATAAACTTTCTATCATCAGCACAATGCCAACTTTTCAAAATTAGAATTCCATATACAATATGTATAAAGTTTATTTATCAAATCAAAATGTATATATTTATGGTAACTAAATATAATAACACATGCTTTTTATGTACACTGAAATTCAATACTTTAAAAAGTTGCTTCATGGCCAAGTTTATTTTTTGCTTAAATATTGAAATCACTGCAAGATATTATTCATCACAAAAAATTCTATTTTTGAAAAAAGGTTTTAAATAAAACTGTAACTGACACATTTTTTGAGTTTAATAAAATAATTAATGCATTTTGTTTTTATGAAATGCCAGATTTTTAAGAATACTATATCAAGAGGTTAACTTTTCCAAAATATATGATATGGAAATAAAAACTGATATTAAACAAATATGTATATTAGCCATAACTTTGTTTCCATTTTTATGACAATGGTCTGTGGAATACTTTATAGTCAGTTTTATAAAGCAGTCACTAATTTATGTGAACAATCTTGATGATAGTGTTTTTAATTTGAACTAATTAAAAATGTAAATAATAACTTTATCTTTTTGATTTCTAGATTTATAGTTTGCAGATAATTATACTTTTCTTGCCAATATAAAAGATGATCTATAGAAAGTTTTTAAAATTTTGAATGTAATTTATAACGATTTTGATTTAGTAATGAATGTTAAAAAAAAAAAAAAACTCAAGGATTTATTTGCCAATAATAAAAGAAATCTCCAGGAACTTTTTGACTAGGTTGTTATCAACTCAAAATGTTAATCAATTAAATATTAAGATGCATCATATATAGCAATAAACTGCTGCTGCACTTAACATGTAATTATTTCATTATTATTCTATATGAATAGCAAATTTAGTTATTCTACTTAATTTATTGTATGACAGAAATACTTCCTGTCAAAATAATATAAAAATCATTAAAACATTTATTGCAAAATGTTCTATAAGATTTTAAAAATTTAATGATTAGATTATAAGACCAATCAGTATTATAAAGTGATATCGTTACTGATTGGGCATATGAAGCAAATAAAAAGTAACAAAAGTTTATGAAAATATGTTATGAAGAACTTGACAATGATTTTTATGGGAGTGGCAGATCAAATTTACATTATAAAGATTTTGTGATAGACTGACTCTTAAAAAATGTAACATTTATTGATTTTATTAATAAGATATAAGTAAAAATAGAATGGAATGGAGAACTATAATTAGGCAAAATGTCCAAATATTTTAAAAAATAAAATTTCCTGCAGAAGAAATTATAAGATAATTTCCATGATTCCAAATAAACAGACTAAAACATCGCCTTAAGATACAAAGAGAGTGATCACTCCCAATGTTAAATCTGGTAAGCACACTAGTCTTGAAGTATATACTTTTTTGTTAGTTCAAAATAAATTTCAATTCTGCTATTCTTTCATTAGAATGATTTTTCTTAGAACAAAATCCATACTAATACATCCCCCCCCCCCCCGCTGACACTTATGTACTTTCTTAATTTATATTCACATAAAACAGAGAATGCCTTTTGATTTGTATATTCTTAATTGAAAATATTAGTTCTATTTTTTTAAGATTGTCATTAATTATTATCAAATGACCAATTGGGAGAATTATTGTTTACTAGTTTGAGATTTACATTAAATAAAAATTTAATAGCATTGAATTCAGCAAAAAAATTATCAGAGATAAAACACAAATCATATATAAATGAATAATGTATAACCAATCTAATTTAAAAATTTTATATTAGTATTAATTATTCCTAATTGTTTTTAGAGAATTGCCATCTGATAATATAAAAAAATTTCCAACCTTTACAAATATTACTTTTGATGAGTCAGAAGGAAGACAACTTCTTCAAAATTTGTTTTCTGAATTGAAAAGTATCAAGTAAGTAATATAAATAAATATGAAAAAAAGTTATGTTTGTAATTTACTACCGGTTTAAACCAGGAATGGCCAACCACCAGACAATGGACTGAATGCAGCCTATGACAATGTCAAATTTGGCCTGCTGCATAAATGTATAAATTGACAAAATCTATATCTAACAAATTATTAGGAAACTAGAAAACTGACAATTTTATACAATTAACAGCAATAGAGAAAGAGACAATGACCTCATTAATGTTTGCATGAAAAGTATGCTGACAACATAGGCAGTGAAATTAATGTTCTCATGGGGTTGCAATGCTGCACTTGTACATATATAATACAGGAATGGTGAGCATAAATTAGCACTGATTTTACACCACTACAATAGTATGCACTGCAACTAGCAAACATACATATTTACTTATTTGTTGAATCATAGGCTCAAATTATTAGTATGTAGCAATATGGTGTACAGTTAACCAGGTGAAGCTAGATGATCCAAAACAAAGCAAAACTCTCCATATAGTAGTGCTTTGTTTTGGATTGTTTAATAACAATTATTGTGCTAGTATGAGATAGTGATCATGTGATGTGAAGCTAGATGCACATTGAAGTGTATTGTTTCCTAAGTATTATTTTATCAATTGAAGAAAGTTCTTTTGGTTTTCATCAACTTTTTATTTAAAAAAATAATATTGTTGCATGGTATTTTATAAATAAGTTTATGCATTTTTTAATTATTAGAAATTTTAATTTAATATAATTTATAGCCCATAAAATAAATCAACTAAAGAAAATAAAATTTGATGCTGAATGCCATATTTTTAATGATAATTGGACATTCAAATATTTAATTGCAAATATATGTAATAAAACTGTTTATTTGGTTTGTAATAAAACTATTTCCATTTTTAAAGAATATAATTTAAAACTACATTTTTCAACAAAACATTTTGACAAACTTAAGCTACTTTCATCAGAAGAAATAAAAACTGAAGCAGAAAAATTAAAAAATGGTTTGTTTAAACAACAAAATATTTTGGAAAAAAACTGGCGATAGAGCTTTAACAAAAACTAGTTACATTGTTGCACATAAGGTTATAAAACACTGCAAATTATTTTCTGATGGGGAATTTGTAAAGAAACACTTAATAGATATTGCTGAGTTATTATGCTCAATAAAAAAAAACAATGTTTGAAAAAAATTTGTCTCGCATGAAGAACTTTTGTGAGATACATTGATATTTATATGATCAGTTAGAATTAAAATTGAAAGATTGTACTTACTTTGCATTGGCTTTAGACTAGTCATGACATTATTAATATGAGACAACTTTTAACCTTTATTCAAGGTATAAATAATAGATTTGAACTTATGTTGGAATTACTTTCTGCATGTCCTATGAAAGATGCAACTACTGGCAATTTTTTTATAGCCCTTCAAAAGTTTTGCAAAACTACAATATAAAGTGGAACAAAATTGTCAACATCACAACAGATTGGTGTCCTAATTGAATAGGAAAAAACACTGGATTATTAAAAAAAATAAGTGATGAAATAAAACATGTTCTAGGAAAAGAAATAATTTTTTTACACTGTATAATTCATTAAGAAATTTTTTGCAAAAGTGTTCTAAAACTGAAACATGTTATATCGGTTGTAATTAGAATAGTTAATTTTATTCATGGAAGAGCTTTAAATCACTGGCAATTCATAACATTTTTGAAAAAAAAATTGAATGTGACTTTATTAATATTTCATATCATATGAACATAAGATAGCTTAGTCTTGCAAAAGTGTTCAAATGATTTCATGATTTGTTGGATGGAATTGTTAACTTCTTAAACATTAAAGATAAACTTAACAAATTTTGTGAATTAAAAAAAGAACAATGGCTGAATGACTCTTTCTTCTCCATTAATATGTTAACATATCAAAATAAATTAAATTTGTCATTACAATGGAGAGGATTATTTATTTATGATATGTATACAAATGTCACATCATTTATGACAAAACTAAAGTTATTTTCACAACAATTTCAAAAGGAATAGGTAATTTGCTTTCCAATCCTGAAAAAAAGAGAAAAAACTTAAACTGTGCTAAGTTTAGGAAATATGAGGTGATAATAAGTGATTTATTCAATAATTTACCAAAGATTTGAAGATTTTCACATTTCTAAAGATCTATCTTTAATAAGTCTATCATTTATTTATAATGTTAATGATGCACCACTTTGTGTCTAGTTGGAAATGATAAATTCACAATCAAATTTAATATTAAAGAAACAATTTATTGAAAAAACAATAATGGACTTCTAGCCTTTTTAAATCCAGAAATGTTTAAAAATAAACTGGATAATACACAGAAATATTTGGTATTCATTGGATCAACATACCTATACAAAGTACATTTTTTTAAATAAAAAATACAAAGAGCGAAATCAGATCACAAATAACAGATAAAAATTTAGAAACTGTTCTACTAATAGCCACTTGTGAATTTAATCCCAATTTTGATGCAATCATATTTCAAGAACATTCCAAATTCAAACCTTTACATTAATTTTTTTGTTACAATAAGTTTTTTAAATTTACTTTTTTATCATGATAATAAAAATGTTTGTTACATATTTTAGTTTTTATCTATAATCGATTCCTAATATGTCAATGATAATTTAGTAATTCAATTAATTTAACATTTTTCAGATTCTTAATTTTTTGTTAAATTGTTCAATCTATTCCCGCCTACATCATGATATGAAAATTTTATTCTGCCAGCTGACGTAAAAAGTTGCCCACCACTAATTATTAATTTAAAAGTGAAAATTATATTAACAATATATCCAAAATATGTGCAACAGTAAAATAACTTAATCGTTTTTTCATATTCTTGACTGCATTGTTTTAAAAAATAAAAGGTTTGATATTATTTTAAAAGTATGCATATATAAAATGTGCATAAGTATTTCGAAGATATTAAAAAATAAAAACAGGCGTTATAAGTTCATGAAGGTTTTTTTTTTTGTACTTTTCTAAAATTTTTACTAATATTCTAATTTTAAAAAGTCTGTTAATAATAGTCCAACTAAGTTTTTGTAAAAACAAATAATATTCATTAATTACAAATCAATATTTTTTTCTATTCATAATTTTAAAAATTACTTTAAAAGATTGAAGCAATTAAGTTTTATTATTATTGATTAATTGAACAATATTATATTATTAATTTATTAGTATTCAAGTGTTTGTCAATTTAGTTTTAAAATAAATATTTTAAATATATACTTTCCAAAATAAAGACAGCTTCATTTTTATCTGTTTTTGCATGTAGATATATATCAAACAGTACATAACATCAGTTTTTTGAAAAACAAATTTATAAAAAACTTTAAAAAAATTAAAATTAATTTGATAAAATTAGTTTATCTGTCATATTAGATAATAGAATGGGCTATTTTAATGTCGTCCTATCTCATTTTAAAATGCCAGTTAAAATAGTGTTTTATATATATTGAGAATGTTGTTTAGCGCTGTCACATTTATTTTAAACATTTTACCTTGATTTAAGAAGAAAAAAATATAGAGAAAAGAAATTATGGAAAGGGGAAATGGCATAAAATAATAATATGGGAAACTTAAATATTACACATACATGGGATTAAAATAGTTGGAAAAACTATAGGTATAGTAATATATTAATCGTAACATTTTTAATTTATAATTCAAAATAGTTAAAATACTATTACTAATTATATATATATATTGAATTCAATGAAAGTTTTCATGGGCAAAAGATATTTTATAAATTATATTTTTAGGCAGAACTTTGTTTAATTAATAATAAAATAAAAGTAAAATATTGATGTTTTAATAAGACAACATCCTCAATCGACAATCATGCAATTGTTGAAGATATGTTGTACATAAATTAAAATGCATTATTTATAAATATGTGTGCATGTGCACAGATTTACTTAAGTTTAAATAAATTCTCTTATAGATTAAATTTTATTTAATTAAAAGGGTATTTAAAATAATTTTTTTTTATTAAAATCTATTAATATAATGAACTTGAAAGATGAATATTTTTACTAATTATTTATAGATGAATTAAAATGTAGATGCTGTACAATTAAAAATAAAAACAATAAATTACTTACCAGATAGATTGTAATTTGGTATAAATAAATTAAACATGATGCAAAATCAGTTAAAGATTTATGTATCTGTTATCTTTTAAACATAAACAGATAGAATAACTCAATGTTGTTAATTATGAATACTCTCTATTAATTGGAAGAGCCACCCTACATATACAATACTATATCAGAATAAACCATCAATAAGTTTATTTTTTTCCTTAACAAAAATATATATATGTTTGAAACAGGAAAATAATGTTGTTGTTTTTTTGAAAAAAAATAAATTGAAATTAATATATTTTTGCAAATTGCTGATGATTGTAAAATAAATAATAAATTTGAAAACATGAAAATAATATAATTTATTTAGAAATCAAATCTTTGGGGAAAAAATTAAATCGTTGATGAAGCATAGTCCCTATTCAACAAGATAATAAATTGAATTAGATAAATGGGAAAAGCACATTAAAATTTTTAAACCCACAAAGTAGGAAATTAATTATGTTTGACAAAAAAAAAGTGAAAATGCATAAATATTCATTTAATGTTTCCACTACTATCCATGTTTCATCAACATTGATAATCAAAATTCAGTAAAGGTTATTCTTGAGAAAATGTAGAGAAAATAGCATGTTCTACACACATGTATGATATACAGTGAGGCTGAAAACTATGCTATATTTTGTTCTAAGTTCTCCCTATATGCGATTAACCTTTTGTTGATTAACAATAATCAAAATAGAATATATATTATTTATTGTACTGTAAATATACATTATAATACATTTCAACATACATATGCATATAAAACAGGTGCTTTATGTGTATAATGTGTACATAAATTAAAAGTATAGACAATATTTAAAAATAATATGGTACAGTAGTTATTAATAATAAATTGAGGAAGCACCTTTACATATATATTTACAGAACTGTGTGTGTGTGTGTTCAATAAATTAATTATCAAATAATATTGTAATAAAACTTACTTTATTATTATTATTATTTATAAAATGGGTGATGAAGACATTGGATTATTAATCTTTTGAAGCTGTTGATGTATCAGAATCAAAAAGTTGATGGAATATTATTTTGTTTTCAAATTTTTTAAAAAACATTGTTATGGGAAGTTGTTTTTTTTTTCATTCTTAAATGATTTTCCATGTAGAATAATGCTGAAATACATTGTGGAATCATTTTGAATAATTGTATTTTATAAATCTAAGCAGCCATTCTTTACTTGCAATGAATTGTTTAGCATTGTGTATTCCAGATTTGTGGCTAAATTTTTGGTAAAAACAATGTTTTCTGACACACAATAACCATAACATTCTTATAATTCATGTCATTCAGCCATAAATTTAAGACTTCATCAGTTTTAGCCAAAAAATTCTTTTTTACTTCACTTACAACTTTAACTGTTTTAGGAGCACAAGTAAAAATAACACAAATCTGCTTCTCCTTCTTTATTATTTGTTCAATTGAAGATTCATTTTTTTGATACACGTGACTCACTTCTGAATAAGACTTCTTTTCTTTTTTTATTAAATTAAACAATTTTTATTTTTCCCTTTAACAAAGCATTTTACAATGTTTTTTTTAATTATGACTTAGGGTTCTAAAAAATACAATATTTTATTAAAAATATACTATACAAAATAAAACTTTTTGAAGAAAAAATTATACTAAGAAAAATATCAGTATATTTGCCTTTAATAATGCTATTGAACTGAATAGATAAAGTATTTAAATCATGAAAAAAATGTGATCACATAACTCCATATTTGAGAAAGTGATATTTAGTAGGTGAAAAAATGGCTGCCATGGTAACAAGATTATAAAATTTAAAACGTTTGCAAATTTCATTATTTCTATTATCTATTTGTTTACGATTTTTTTTTGTTTATTTATATTTGTTTTAGAATAATGTATAATTGAAGTCACATAGTTAGATATCATGTAGTTCTCAGTTCCACTGTATTATGTTATAGTTAATGTATTTCTCTTTTCAATAGATTTTTCAAAATGGTGATATGACTTATAATTTTTTTTTGTTCTTTTATGATTTTTTTTTTTTAAAAGTTATATTTTAATAAAACTTTTTTTATATAGAAAAAATCCCAGAAATTTTCAATATGAGATTTTTAAAAATAAATAAATGGATGCTTTCAGTTATGTACAATATTAATAATTATAATTTTCTGTAATGTCAAAATGAATTATCTCAATGCAAAACTATGTTTTCTTATCAAATTAAGTTTATCAGTACAATATTAATTATATTTTTTATATTGTGATAGTTAGCCCTCGCTGTGAATTAAAAAACATATATACACATGATCTTTAAAAGAATAATTTCTTTTTTCATTTTTAGTTGCGATCAAAATTATCACTTTATAAATAGAGATATGTTGTGTCTATTTGTTTCGTGCATAAAGTTGTTTTTATTTTTAACTGTTTATTTTTTGAATGTTGTTAAGATTAAAATCTTTTATTCACGTTTAGGTAAAAAAAATATTTTTTTAAAAAAAAAAAACAGAAAATTTGAAATATTCTAGGCAATTATTCTAATTTTAGTATTTGTCAAAGAATATATATATGTGTTGGTAGATATTTAAAAGAACAAGGGAGATGTAAGATTTAAATTTAATAAAATTATATAAGAATTAATTGTTTAAGTTATATTTTTATTATTTTTTGTTAATATTAAAGTTAATTTCAGAAATAGTCGAATGCAAAGTGTTCAAATACAAATGTTCAAAGTCTGTGCACAGGTATGCAAAGCAAACAATGGAAAATTTTAGCATCACTTGGTGTTTAGGAGATAACTATAGTAATTTTGAGTGTTATTGATTTTGCAGTAAAGGGGGCTGTTGATTCTTAACAAAAAAAACCTGGGTACTTGATATAAAATTTTTGATCCAAGTAAATTGTTTTCTTTTAATATAGTTTTTTTTTTTTTTAAAAAATGGCAATAGTATTAAAGTTATCAACTATGATAATCAGTTAGATAAAGATAGTCTGATGGGGTTTGTGAAGCCTCTGGTTCAATTGCCTACATTACTACCTAGTCTTCGTGGCATGATATTAAAATAAAATAAAAGCCTGCCTAATAAAATAAAAAAAAGAAATGATCTTTTCTAAACAAAAAGCATTGAAGAAGTTAGATTTTAAAGATGTCCAGAGGGAGAATGTTTCTGCATGGAACAATTAATAATTTATCAATATTTCTGAGAATTCTCAAATTTTAAGTCCACCTGTAATCGTCTAAACAAGTTTGGAAAAAACAAACTTTTTATCTAGAACTTTTAAAACTTTTAAATCTTTGTTTTTTATTTTGTCAGCAATTATCACCTAGAAAACCTGCTGGAAAATCAGGCTAAATTCAATAGAAAGGATTTGAAAATGAACTTTAAATTTAGGACTTTAGATTTAAAAAAATAAAAACAGAAATAATGAGTTATTTCCATTAATAATAATTTTATTATGAATTGTTGCTATGCATTTTTTCTCTCTCTTAGATCTCCCAAAGAAACATTCTTTTAAAATAGCAAAGGTAATATTTAATTATTTTATATGTAATACATGTTTGCAAACATCCCACATAATAATTTTGGTGTGAATGGTTATGCTTATTAGGGTTTATATAATGATTATTAAAATTTATTATTAAAAATTTTGGATCTTATAAATACATTGTTCCAGGGTGAAAGGAATTGTGTTGACATTTAGTGAGTCATTAGGGATACACGTACTAGAAGAAAAATGTTGGTAAATTTAGTTTGTTACACGAATAATTTGAATAATGGCTATCATATACTTGTCATTGTTATATGCAGTAATACATATAATTTTATTTGTATAAAAGATGGCAAATTCCTCTTATGACAAAGGTGTTTTATCTGACAAGTGTGAATTCCTATCATTGTGTAGCTACTTCATTTTTATGTAAGATGATAAAGTTCTTCTTATTCTATGTTAAATGAGAATATACATGAATACATGCTACATTATATTTATTTTGTTCTTGCCACTTTATTAAATATACCATTACTTGTGATTCTAAGTTAGTTTTTTCAGAAGCTCCCTATATATTATTTTAAATAAGTAGAGAAATTTGATGCGTTATTGGAAAAGAAAACTTTTACTTGCGAAATACATATAAAACTATATTCCAAATTAATTATTTTATTCGTAAATAATTATATTTTTTATATAACCCTACGCAAAATATTTTTTCATTTTATAAAAAACAGAAAAAGAGTGCTAACATAAATAGCCCCATTTTATCCTGGATGTTTTTTTTAATACTTTGAAAGGCTGTAATAATTTCATTAATACATCTGTTATTATTGATAATATGAATTCACTTAAATGTCAATAAAATATATGTATTTTTTCAATTAAAATTGGTTTTCATATATTTTCTTTATAACATAAATACTTATCATTAATTTATAGTCATATGTATTAGATTTGCTATGTAATTTTGGTATTTACACTGAGATATTAAATACACATATACTAATATTTTCTTTTGCCTAGCCCTATCAAATTGTTATTAGATATTATAACATTGTAATATAAAAAAGAAAAGGATGATGTCTACATAAAAAAAAATTTAGAATTATTTGTTTACTTATTCTAAATATATTTTGGAATCAATAAAATACCTCTTTGATTTCGATGTATATTTCTTTAAATATGCACATATCTAATAGAAGAGTTTTAGATATAAATATTTTATCTTTTATAACTTTAGCTAGCCAGATGTGAGAGATTAACTAATATTGATCTATTATTTATAGTTATAGTTTTTGGCCTATTCAGTTTATAGAAAATATTAAATAAGAAAAGCCAACTTCACTTTCCCATTATCTTTATACAGATGGTACAGTTTTGCCACCCAAATACATGGAATATTTGAAGAGTGAGTTATCAGCAAATATGGATGAGTAAAAGGGTTATCCTTTTAACTTCAAGAACCCATATATATTAATATAAACTTATGAATTGAGACTCTTAAAATTCTACATAAATTTTTATTGAATGAAAATACTGTTTATAAAATATGTAAATTATTTATAAATATTAATTAAAAATGAGGTTCTGCAGTAATGTATATTTAAAGTTAAAGGATATTTTATTAACTCCAAATATACTTAAAATGAAAATAAATAATCAAGTCAGGGAATTGATGATGATGATGATGATGATGATGATGATAATAATAATAATAATAATAATAATAATAATAATAATAATAATAATAATAATAATAATAATAATAATAATAATAATAATAATAATAATAATAATAATAATAATAATAATAATAATAATAATAATAATAATAATAATAATAATAATAATAATAATAATAATAATAATAATAATAATAATAATAATAATAATAATAATAATAATAATAATAATAATAATAATAATAATAATAATGTGGCTATAAATTGATATAGGATGAATGAGGGCATAAAATAACTACTATGAAGTTATAAAATGAAAAAACATCCAAATTTTATTTACATCATTGATAAACAATAATAAACAAATGCTATTAATAATTTAAATGGCTCTGATTACTTCATAGTGTTCAACTATCAAAGTTGATACAAATATTTTATAAGTAAATGTTACATGAAAGCCTATCATAGAATTGAAAATAAAATCTATGGGTAAGTAACACAAATGAAAAAATATTATAATTTCCCAATACTTAAATTATATACAGCAATGAGTTCCTTTAGTTTGTTCCCACCAGATCAAACATAAGTAATATAATATGTGCTAACTATCTAATTATTCAGACACTCATATATTATAATGTATGTGCACATAGATATATGTATAGTAATATTATTAAATTTGTTTACCTGACCAATAAATTCTAGAACAAAAAAAAATATGCATGCATAATAAAAAAATAATACATCAAGTTTTATTAAATTTTGGAAAATGTCCTTTTTAAAAAAAAAAGGGTTTTGCATAAAAGAGTTCTTTATTCAAACTTCTGCATTTAACAACTAAATTTGCTCCAGGCAGTTATTTTTCTATGCTAAGTCAATTGTCTTTATTCCATTTGGTCCACTGAAGTCATAAACAACTTCTCTTAAGGAATTCTGGTATAGTAATGATAAAATAGTTTACACTATAATGGAATAAATTTCCCATCTCACAATTTATTAAGAATGAACTTCACTAAATATAAATCATTGTCAAAATTTTGAAATAGAATTGATAAATATGATTCTTTTAAAATAACTAAGTTCACACTTCTAAATGCTTTTAAAACCATGATCATCAAATTTATAGGCAGAAATTGAAAGAGCAAGGCATTTGACCATTTTCTACTTAACTTTTAGTAGTGCATCCTGTTATTCAAATGTAAAATATAGGGTTTTAAAGAAAATACATATTATGTTAATAACTGCTGATTCAAATTATAAGTAAGTAATTTTGATTCTATATTATTCTTTTTGGTATTTTGTCTTGTAATTTCACATAACATTGTTATAGGAGTTCTAGAATATGTTATCTCATCATAGTTTTATATAAATTTTGATATAGCTCTGCAGATTAATAAAAAAATAAATCATTTGATCTTTATAAACATTGAATATAATGGAATTTTGGAATTAAGTCTTAATTAATCATTTCAATCAAATTCCCATACACAACTATTATAGATTAACTTATATTAATTGAAGTCTAAATTATAGAAATAATTTTTTAAATGTTTATTTTTAATTTGGAATGTTTTGAGAATAAACATTCTGAAGTGAAGAAAAATATATACACATTATTTTAGTTGGTCCATATATAAATAAAATATAAATAAATGACAAATAAATGATTTCATGTAAATAAAAGTAGATAACAAATATAAACGTTTTCAAATGTTATTATTAATGTATAGGCTTAAGAATAGGCCTATAATTATATATCTTCTCATTTAGGCAAAAAAATGTTTACTGCAGTTATTATAGCTTTAGAGTTTCTAGTAATTTTTCTTTTGGTAATTTTCTTAGCTCTATTTATTTTTTAGATTTATACTTCTTATTTTATTCCAAGTAAAACTTTATATTAGTTTGTACTCTCTAGATAACTTTATGAGTTATCACCTAAGGTCTTGTCTACTTTTCATTAATTACTTATGCTAATACTATCTCTTTTATATATTAATTCCCTCAATTATTTTTTCATGGTGTGAACAGTCTTTAAGCTCCAAGCATTATATGTTTCTTTAGATTCATCTGGTGTATTGCCCACAATCATGTTTTCACTTCTTTGTTCTGTTATTTTATATGCATTTTTATATAAGTTAAAGAATTTTTTGTATTTATTATTTTGTGGGTCACTGAATGTGAAGTCCTTATTAAGACCAATTCTCCTGGTTAAAGTAGAATGGGTTTGTGTTTTGTTGACAAGTTACTTGACTTTCATGCCTGGCTTTAATAAAATTAGCTTTAGCTTATTATAGCTATATTATGGTCTATTTCTTCTGGGATTGTTGGCATTTGAGTTTTTATAAAGATTGATTCATGACTGAAATGTATTTGAGTTGGGATAAACTCCATAGATTCATTTTGAGTAGAGTTTATATATTTAATAATTTGTGGCCTATTGACCCATTCCTTATGGTTACCTTCCAAATAAACTCTACAAAGAAGGCTTATCTCTCTCATTATTCTTTCACATGTGTTTGATTGGGAGTTGTGAATATAAATAATGTTTATATCTTATTTTTTTCATCCACTATTCTCATTCAGAGGATAAGAAAGATGTAGCATGGTCAGTTAGGATTGATTTAGACTTTTCTACTAACATGAACTGAATGCTTCTTAGATTTTTTTATAATATTCTGTGCATTGGCTCTTATACTGAATAGGATACATATTTTGTAAATAAGTCATGTGTTACTACTACAAATTTATAGTGGCAATATGATGGTAGAGCTCATAGAAGTCTTTGGCTAAATTTTTTTTTGGTCCATCTGGTATAATATATTGAAATCTGCCTGCATGTGATTGATTCATGGATTTAATCTTTAAGCAGATCTCGCAGAATTTCAGTCTATTTAATATGGATATATACATCATGGACCAATAGAATAACCTTCATATTATGTGTTATATTTTATTCAGGCTGTAATGTCCATACATGCAGTGCATGTAGTATATTAGTTTTTCTCACAGAGTGGTTGGGATCATGACTCTCCAGGATTTATTATCATTTTTTGTAACCTGGTATGTTGATAATTGATTTTGCATTTTATAGTGGGATAAATTATTTGTATATTATAATTTTCTAAGGTTTTTACTTTGTTTACCAATTATATTATTATATTTCTTAATACGTGATCTTGATACTGTTGCTTGTCTAAATTCTTTAGTTCCATCTTGATTGAATCATCAACTAACAGTGAGATTACCATTACCCATAAATTATCCATGTTAATGTTATAGGGTTCTAATTTGATAGGGTTTCTACTGAGTATATCCAGGACTATATTTTGCTTGCCTTGGCAGTATTGTACCTGGTAGATAAATTGCCACAAGAATAGACTCCATCTGACAAGTCTCATTACTTAAATATCCCTTATTTAAAAATTTAAGTATTTTATGGTCAATGATTACAATAGCCTGTGAACCTAATAAAAATTGCTCAGTTTATTGAATGCCCAGACAACTATGAAAGTCTCTTTCTTCATTGTTGAGTAGTACAACTCACCACCATTTAAATGTCTACTAAGAAAGCATAATTGTTTTCATCTAGTTGAATTTGTCAGTTTGGACATAGAATGGGTCAAGAAATTGGGGTAGTGTAATACTAACTCATTCAAGAATTTTGCTTTAATTAATTTTTATTTCTTGGGTGTGCTCAAGTTGCCACCTTCACTTCTTTCTTTAGTGACAGAGAGAGATATATTGTGTCATATAGATTTTTTTTTGTAAAATTGGTGATAAAGGTTACATAGATCAAAGATAGAACAAAGTTGTTTTCTGTTTTCTAACATAGGGAAATTCTGGATGATAGTTATCTTTTTAGGGTGAGGTTTTATTCTCACTACCCCTAGCAGATAACCAAAAAAAATGATTTCCTTTGCAGTGATAGCTCTTTTTTGTATGTTGATTTTAATGTTTTTATCTAAGCATTCACTTAAAAGGATTTATAAATGATAAAAATGTTCATCAATACTTTCTGAGAAGATGACTATATCATCACCAATACATAACAATGACATTTTAATCCTTTCAGATAGTATTTGGTTTAAGCAATGGATTAGGTTGGTCCCATTATTTGTCAGGCTAAATGGCATGTGATGGAATACACATGTCTGTCCCTCTTGTTTAAAGGTGGTGTATTTTTGAACTTCATAATGTAACTGTATCTTCAATAACTTTCTGTAATATCAGTTGTAGTAAATATCTTCTTTTCTCTAAATTTTGTGAGCAGCTCTTATATAGTAGGTGGGACATTGTGCTCTGATATGGTTCTTTGGCTTAAGAATCTAGTGTCTAGACAAATATGTGCTGGTCTATCTTTCCTTTTGATGGGGAGCACATTTTTTGATAATTTTCATTTGATCAATTGCTGTGTTTATTTATTGATTTCATCCTCATATTGATATGGTATGGGATGTTATATACATTGGAATGGGTTGTTGTCATTGGGGTGGATCCTATGCGATATAGCCCTTGATAATTCCTGGTTATATTGAGAATGCATTTTCAAATTCATGTGATGTTTCATATAACATATCCTTTATTTCATCCCCAAAATTATTGAATTCTTTAATTTTTAACTCAGGTCCAAATCAATTATCAGGGTTTGAGCACAGGATTATTAAAGAAAATGGTAAATATAACAAATATAAAGTTTATAATTTCATTTTGGCAAATAATTTGTCTTCTTTTGTAATAAGTAACACAGGTAAACCTCTCTAGAAAGTCAAGCCTATGACCATGTCCTGTATTAATTGTCTCATAACTAATAAAATGTGTCCAAAGCTTAGGGGATTTAAATACATTTTAGCCCATATCTGTTAAGCAGATAATTTGGCTTTTTGACCATTTGTCAGCTTGATTTGCATGGATTGTTTTAGATATAATGATGGGATTGATTCATTCAATTGCCTGATTATTTGGAATAGGAACTCTGAAATAATAAATACCTGACTATCTTTATCTAATAGAGCCCTTATTTCAATTTTCTCAATCTTCACAATAATTTCCAGACAAGTTTTATTTATTGATATAGTATCCTTTTGGTTTTCTTGTATAAGTTCATCTGAATCAATTTCTAATGAGTTATTATCAAGTACAAGTTATCCCTCTAAAAATTATTTAGCAGCCACCATAGTGAGGAATATTCCCATGAGATTCTAATTAATTTTATTGTCTGTTCTTGATCTTAGTCACAGTAGTTTTTATTAGTATGTTTTTGGTATTTTGCTCTGGACAGCTCTTTGTTTGAACCTCAACTTTTTGGTTAGATGTTTAAGTGTACGACCTGTGTTTATTGGGCTCATTATATGGGCAAGGCCTTTTTGTCTGATTGATGTTTTTATCTCTACCCCACCTCAACACCACATTTTGTTCCTCGTTATTATCTAAATTTATGTTAGATACCTTGTAATCAGAGTTTTGCCTATTCAATCTCATTAATCTTTCATTAGGGTTATTGCTTACTTCTAAAGTTCCTAAAATGTCTAAAACTTCTTCTATCTTACAATATTTATTTCCTACCAACATCGTTTTGATGTAATGAGTTAAATTCCATCTTGCTATTCTCACTATAGCTATTTCTGACAATTGGAGGACTGTTTTGGTTTTTAAATTTATTACTTGTTGTCTAAAGAATTGGGCCAGGTTATCTTTACTAAACTTATACTTTTTTTAGATATTTTACATTATATGGAATTTTGTCTATCCTTATTCCAAAAGTAAGCAATTAGTTTTTCTTTAAATTCAACATAAGTTCTGAGTGATTCAAACAATGACATCCACCAAAGTCTGGCTCTGCACTTAGGTGATCACTTGCTATTGCTATTTTTTTCCATTTCAGTCATTTCATTTAAAGGAGACAGTTTCTTTAATATGGTCAGATATTTCTTAAGGTTCTCCCATATCCTCCCTTTTTGTTATGTACAACTTAAACATACAGAAACTACAATAGCTTCTTTTTTTTTTTTTTTAAATCTTTTACACAAATGATTGATAATTAATCTTACATACCATTTTATTGGAAATTTTATGTAAAATAATTTTAAATAATTAAAAAAAGCTCTTATTTTAAAATTAACAAACCAAAATTTATAATTTATGAATAAACTTAATATTAGTAACATTTAAAATGTTTAATTATTTTTTGTTTTATTTATGATAATTATAATATTTTAGCTTTATTTTTATGGAAAATAAAATCACACTGGTTACCAAAAATATATTGCATAAAATTTTCATACACCTTGATTTTTTAGAATTTCATGATATGAACAGATGATCATCTCAATAGCTTTGTTTGTGTGTCTGTATTTTCAAAAAAGATATTTAGTATGCATTTGCTCACATAGTATAAATATATATGCTATTTGTTTTCCATCAGTAATATCTCATATTAGTTATATTCTAAAAATAAGTAATTTTATTTCTCCTTTTTTTTTAATCTATGGTTATATTTTTTTACTTTTTTAAATAAATATTTCTTTATAATAACTGATTCTTTTCCTAAAGATTGTGCCCAATGGAATGCTATTAAAAAGAAAAAACTTTGTGTATACAGACTATGTAGCAAGCTGATTCATTTGGAGCACATAAAAAATGTGCAATAACTGTTCCAGTCTGAAATAAATCATTTTAAAATTATTTTTGTTTTTCTTATTTTAAATGTCCATTTGGAACTCTGGTTATATCAAAGTAATACTTGTCTCGTGGATGGTATTAGATACTGCTATAATGATTGCATTATAAAATTGTGATTTAAATTTAAAATGCTTTTAATATTTTACATGTATTATTATGACATTTCATATTAACATAAAAATTGAATCATCAGTCAAATGCATAAAATATATATTGTAATGGTAAAATTTGTACATCCACACAACAAAATCCAGAGTATAGGTAAAACACACTAAAGCTGATCAAATCTAGATAGTGAGATCCAGAGTTTAGCTTACATTCAATCCTTTTACCTTTACTCCAAGATTTACTACCCTATGAATGACATTTCCCCAGTTACATATGAGTTTAATTTAACCATGGGCCAGCAGTAACAAAGGATGGAACAAGAGACTCGGGGGATAAATGATCAAACTACTATTAAATTAGCTGAATAGACATATATATGGATAAATAAATTAATAATATGTTAATAATTAACTACCAAGCTTAATGGAGAGGTTTTCACATATATAAAATGATGCACAAAGAAATTTATATGAAGTTGGATGCAAACAAATTAACTACCAATGAGGACATAGAAACGAGTTTATATTTTAAATAATGATTTAATGAAGCAAATAAAGGAAATTATAAATAAAATACACAAAATTATATAATTGCTATGTGGAAAATTGTGCTTGCAGGCATTACATAATTCATGCAATTGTTACTTACATATCTCATTATATGTGTTTAATAAATTGGTTTGCTGTATTCATGTTTATGCCTATATTAATATGCCAAATCTTAGCTATTTTGTAGTTTGCTAAATCATATGGAACATATTAGCCAAAGTTATATAACTAATCATGAAGTGCTTTTAGGGCATCTGTCTATATATAACATTAAGATATGCAGATCAGCATGTTAACCTAGATTAGTGTTCAGCTTAATGGTGAATAAACATTTAATATAAGAGAGAGAGAACTGGTTTACTCTAGGTTTACTTATATACACTATGGCACAAATTAAAATATTAATAAAACTAAAGAAGGTGCGAATGGGTCATTATTCATGGGCTTCAGTATCAAATTCTCAGTGCCCTAAGACCGAATGACTTGCTACAAATATGAGAAACATTAATAGTTCAGGGAATCCTATAAGCTTTAATACAATAATCTGGACCCTTGTGTTCCAGTTCTAAAAGAGTTTACTTTACCCAAAATAAGTGAACGAGCATGACTTCCACCAGCGACTCATTGGGAAACATACAGCAAGCAGTTAATGTAAAGAAAGTACTTAGTAAAAACACAGTCAGAACCTATACATATATAAAATAAACATGTTTAACTAACTTAACGTTCCTTAAAATAGATAGTGTTTATTTGCATATCTATATAACCCAGTACTCAAGACTAGTATCTCAAATATACTATTTAGGGGCTAAATTAATAAATAATCTAGCTTAAGTTATCACCTATATCTTTAACATAAATAAATCTGGGAGGAGAAAGCATATTTGAAGGGCAATTAATGATAAAACATTATAAGTATGCTTTAATAATATTCCTATGGCTAATTCCTATGACATATGGATTACATATATAGAAAGTTATAATTCATAACTCTAGTTAAGCAAACTACATTTTTATCTAGGCTGAAACTGATTACTACAATATTAATCAATAAATCAATCAGTTAAAATAATAATATCTCCAAACAGCAAGTTAAGAATAATAAATCCATTATTTAATATTTATTAAATGAAGACATGAAAATATCTTCGCAAAAAATTAGACTAAAATTATATAAATACTCATGGTTTAGAGTTATTTGGCATATTAATTACATATAATAATAAAAGACAAAATTATGAAAGTAAATTAAAATAGATTTGATAGGCATAAAAGACCACAGAAATATATGTATCTTAAATTAAATTATTAAAGTGTTTTACTTTTTAAGAGTGCTTTTAAATTATAAATTTTGCATTCAGACAAGATTGAGTTTTACATAGATTAGCATTTGATAGATTTTACAGAATTTAGAATACAGATTTTAAATGTAGATTTCTTATATAGATAGCTTAGGTAGATATTAGAAAGTTAATAATTTATCAACAGAGCTCTGCAGAAATTTATGTTACCAATTGTCTTCATCACAGCTTCAGACCCACAGGATGGTATGTTATTGTTCTTCCTTCTTAAAGTAGATAGCTTGGTTTTCATGGAGATCTTATGGTAGGCTGCTTTGTTGGGATGTTCATCACATTTTAAAGGACCACACTCCCATTCTTAGCAGGGAAAAAGTGGTAAGTTGATGCCTTTCTACCCCATCATTTTAAAGATAAAACTTGCATGTATTCAGCTTACAATCTATATTATATATTATATATCTGACCATCAACTATAAAATTTGGACTATTTATATTTTTTCAATTTTGACCATCTGGTTGTTTACAAGCTCGTATGCAGATGAACAATGCATTAGTTCATCTTAGAAAAATATATTTAATTATTAAATTCTAATTTTAATTTTGTTTTTCTACCTTTTACTTCTCTGGTTTAATATTGCCAGTTGAATGCATTTTGTTGACAATTTTATTAAATTCTAAGAATTGTTTTTACAAATTTAAGATTATAAAACTAAACTCATGGTTATATCAGGACATCTGCGGTGGTCTAATTAAAATTGTTTACAACTTAAACTAAAAACTGAATTTATAATTAGTATAAAATTGTAATTATAAATTTATAGGATGCTAGTATCTGAAATACATTTATATATATGCAATTTCAGTATACTAAAATATGAAATTGATTAATATTTTAGATTGAATTGCTTTTTACAGACACAGTTTCTAAAATAAACATATATCTGCAATATATACATATATCAATTTAATTACAGATTTTTTGCTCACATATATATTTGTGATTATACATATATAATTGTTTAATGTTGGTTGTGTAGGTACTCTGAGAGGGTTTTAATCTGGCATAGCTATAGGTGTGAGGGTAAAATAAGTAAAACAGACAAGTGATCAAAATTGACTGTTTCAATATATAGCATTTTCAATAGTCAACAGGTTAGAGAAATTGTAGGTAGATCTTGATTGTCATTATTCACTGAGAGCAAATATAATTTCATAATATTAGAATTTTTGATGATGCCTGTTCTTGTGTGATTTGCTATAGTTTCAGTTATTCAAATGTGAAAGCAATAATTTTGATCAGTCATAAAATTTATGATAAAACATTTACGGAAAAAGTTGTACTGCCAATTGATAAATAATAAACAGACAGCATTAGAATGTTTGTACCAACACAATCTCTTGGATGAATATGCCACTGCAGAGATTTATCAATGTGTTTTTTCTGTGCTAGAAATGAGAAGGAAAATTTCAAGAAGGCATTTACATATGGTTTATGGTGCCCACAGAAAGATTGTCAGACAAATCAATCATTCAGAAGTGGTAATACTTTATTTTAATTATTATGGTTTGAATGGGAAATACTTTGCATTCTGTTTGTTATATGAGATTTTAAAGATTGTGGGGTTTTTTGTCATGATTATAACTACAGCAGCATTTATAGAGTTTAAAGGAAAAGCTTTAAATAGTGTTTGATTGGTTTAATATGTGCAGGAAGTTTACTTGGCAGCAAGAAGATATGAATCAAGATCTGTTCATTGTGTATTTTGATAATATTCACTATGCTTTTTACATACAATATTTTTCATGATTTCTAACTTAGATTCATTTTCAAAATAAATTATTTTATTTTTATATTTTTAAACATATTATTTGCTTTTCAATAATTGTCTGGTATCCAAATAAATTAATTTCATATTTGTTTGCTAAATAAGTAATGTTATTTTTATATTTTCAAACACAATTACACTTCTCATATATAATCTTTTCCATGGAGACTTATTTTCAAAATAAATTACTTTATTTTTATGTTTTTAGTATATTATTGTTTTTCAATTATAGTCATTTATTAAAATATATTAACTTCATGTTTGTTTACTAATAAATAATATTATTTTATATTTTCAAATATATTCCTTTTTTAAAAAAAATTTTGAAGAGAAAAAAGAAACTTATCCATTATTTTATTCTGGTATAGTTTGATATGTATCTAAAAACTCCACCAAATGGGAAGATCTCTTTATTTTAATTTGATCTCTTTTTCCATGTGTAATATTTTTATTAGATATACTTAAAACTTTCATTTCATCATATATTTTTGAAACATATAAAAAAAAAACCAACTGTTTTTATTGTATTTATAGATTGATATTATATTTATTTTATATACTTTTTTAATGTATTTCTTATGTCACTTTTTTTATTATCATTATAAAACTAGACTGACAAATCTATCAGAAAAATAATAAAAAATCTAAACAAGTGTAATTAAATATTTTGTATTAATTTTTTTATACTTAAAGTATAAAAAAGATATGATATAATTAAAAATTTGCTAATTGTAAATTCATTACTAAATATAAATTTGTTATTAGATAATAATTAAAAGATTGATTAACTGCTACAAAATATTTTAAAATTTGTAAATTAAAAAATATATATAAAGTATATAAATAGTGTAATAAAAAGATTTAAAGAAACTTTTCATGAAAAAAAAGAGAGTCAATGGTTAAAAAATTGAATTCATGTTCTAGAAATTAAGGTTCATCCTAATTGATGATAAACCAATAGACCCACCTAGAATCTTCTCTGATAATAAATCATGCAAAATCAAAACAGATTCCTATAGAGAAGTTAAAAAGAAATGATCATCAAAATATGTCTCATTTAATTTTAAGAAAAATTATATTATTTTAAAAAGCAATTGCCATTGAGTTTAATCATATATGATCCTCAAAGTGAATTTAAAGTTATGATTTTTCTTATTCAATATCTCCAAGCTAAAATTATAGAAGTTCCTTTAAAATAAAATTCATAATGAAACATCAATGATCCTGTCTTTGCTACCCAAAAGACAATTTCCAATGTCAGACTGCAGAAAAAGACTGTTATAAATTTAAACCTTATAATCTGTATTATAATCTTTTAAATGTATTATTTATAGACTGATATTATATTTATTTTATGTATTTTCTTTATGTATTTCTTATTATTATTATTATTATTATTATTATTATTATTATTATTATTATTATTATTATTATTATTATTATTATTATTATTATTATTATTATTATTATTATTATTATTATTATTATTATTATTATTATTATTATTATTATTATTATTATTATTATTATTATTATTATTATTATTATTATTATTATTATTATTATTATTATTATTATTATTATTATTATTATTATTATTATTATTATTATTAAGTTTCAACAATAGTAAACTTTATTGATCCAATAGTTACATAGTATTACAATGCCATAGCAAGATACATGTTGAATCTTATTATTGTCAGTTCAATTTCAAGTGCTACAATATTCATTTTTTTTAAAAGTACATATCTATATAGGTAATTTTACATGATTCTATCCACTTTAGCAATGTTAATTAATCACATTATTGTCCAATAGGAGCATAATCTGGACCATGCTTTCTTTAATTTTCCATTCTTTATAGCTTTGCTGTTTGTCTGAGCAGAGATCAAGTAGCTGCATAAATATCCAGGCAGGTGATCTGCTTGTCTCTAACTTGAATTTTATTCAACTTATTTTCAAATGTGGCTGGATGCCTTCTGGGGTTATTACCCAATATGAACACACACCTAGTGCACCAAAGTGCATATAAGACAAACATTGAGGCCCTTATGGCTGGTATAAACCTACCTTTGTAATTTGACATAATTTGCATCATTGTAGTATTTTTTCTGTATTTGCCCTGCAAAATGCATCTAGTCTGCTCCAAGGCCTTGCAGTTGAAAATTATATGCTGTAAAGTCTCCTCAGCCATATGGCAAAGGCCACAGAATGGATCAACTGACCTGTACATTCTTCTGTGATGTAAAAAATATTTAGTAGGTAAAGCATTCAAATTCATCTTGATTATAAAATCTAGGAACTTAGGTTCTAGTTGCCATTTTTTGTACTGCTTGATCAGATATTTGTTTCATATTTCTAGTATTGATGGGATTTCCTTATTATAATTATTTTGATGTATAAATTTATATATTTCCCAATATTTATATTTTTGGTCCAATTGACCTGGAATTGTTCCTTCTCTCTTGCATTGGTAGACTGTGATTGCCAAAAAATGATCTTTTGAAGGAGGTCTATCTGTAGGTGTTATCTGCTCTAGGTGTCTTAATTTAGAAAATTGAGTGAGTATAGCAATTATAGCATTCCTTGTTTTGAATGTTTGAAATGTTTGTAAGCTATGCAATCCCAGTCCATTTGCTATAAGAGAGTGATTCAGTTTTGCCATTGAAATTGCCACCATCTTTTTCCCCCAGATGAGCTTACAGCATATGGAATTAATGCATGCCATAAATTTTTTTGAAAATTCAACTATAGGCATGTAATATGTTATCTTGGTTATTATAAGTTTGTTAATCAGTTACACCTTTGCATATATGGACAAATATCCCTTTGAGAGTGATTCAGCTATGCTTTTGACTTTCTCTTTGAGCTTGGTG
Source organism: Epiperipatus broadwayi (assembly GCA_028023455.1). Taxonomy (NCBI): domain Eukaryota; kingdom Metazoa; phylum Onychophora; class Udeonychophora; order Euonychophora; family Peripatidae; genus Epiperipatus; species Epiperipatus broadwayi. The sequence continues at coordinate 1,784,996 of JAQFVV010000103.1, forward strand.
ATTATTATTATTATTATTATTATTATTATTATTATTATTATTATTATTATTATTATTATTATTATTATTATTATTATTATTATTATTATTATTATTATTATTATAATTATGATTATTATTATTATTATTATTATTATTATTATTATTATTATTATTATTATTATTATTATTATTATTATTATAATAACGTGAAAGCTAAACAGCTTCAAACAGATATGCTTTAAACATGCTTATGTGACAGCCAATCAGATGGAATAATGACATCACATGGGACTCTAAATTCTAAATCACAAGCCAGAACTATTAGAAAAAGATGGGACCCATCTTAATCTATGCCTCATTTTGCTTGAGTCTGGCTTATTTAAATAAAATTGAGGCATAGATTAAGATGGGTCCCATCTTTTTCTTAGTTCAAAATGCTTGAGTCTGGCTTATTTAAATAAAATTGAGGCATAGTTCTGGCTTGTGTTTTAGAATTTAGAGTCCCATGTGATGTCATTATTCCATCTGATTGGCTGTCACATAAGTATGTTTAAAGCGTATCTGTTTGAAGGTGTTTAGCTTTCACGTTATTATAATATTATTTGTTTACGCTTAAATTTGATATATTATTATTATTATTATTATTATTATTATTATTATTATTATTATTATTATTATTATTATGTTTCAAAAGGCCTTTATTGTCTCAAAAGAATACATTAATGGTTACATAGTAGATTATGTGCTACAAGTTTTCCAATTACAACCAGGTTACAATTGTTATTACAATAATCAAGATAATGTCTTTATATTATATTGTCTTAATTGAATGTTACAGATTTGTTCATTATCAAATAAAGTGTTCAGAATATTATAGACAGTTGCATTTCAATAGTTATTAGGTGCACAGATGTTACTGAAGCTATTACTGAATAGGAATGGTCTCTGTTCTTTTGCTTTATTTCCTGTTTTATTATTTATTTATTTTTGTTTTTCCCTTGTTGGTGCTCCATATTACTTAGTTATTATTTCCTTGATTATGTTACAACCTTGCTCTGTGTTTAAGCAGAGACCAGGTAGCTGCATAGATGTCTGGACTTGTTATCAATTTGTCCTGGATTTGTATTTGCATTAACTTGTGTTCAAAAGTTGATGGATGTCGCCTTGTGTTATTTCCCATTAGGAATGTACATCTTGTGCACCATAGTGAATATAGAACAAAAGTTGCTGCCCTAATCAGTGGTATTATTATTATTATTATTATTATTATTATTATTATTATTATTATTATTATTATTATTATTATTATTATTATAATAATAATAATAATAATAATAATAATAATAATAATAATAATAATAATAATAATAATAATAATAATAATAATAATAATAATAATAATAATAACAACAACAACAACAACAACAACAACAACACTTGACTGACAAATCTATCAGAAAAATTAAAAAAAGTATAAGCAAGTAAATTTAAATATTTTGTATTAATTTTTTTTACTATACTTAAAGTATGACAATATAAATTTGTTTAAAGTGAAATCATGAAATTGAGGATTTATCAGTCACTCCCAAAATAATGTTTGTTTTGCCATTTACTTAAATTTAACATGGTTAAGTGAAGTGATTAATGTTAATTAGTAACTATTTAATCCTACATATCATTAATAAGAAATAAGAACAAAGAAATCTAAATAAATAAATAAAACTCTTTATTTAAAAAAAAAAGTTTGAGGCTTAAAGAAAAAGTTTTTTATTTAAATTATTTTAAAATTAAAAATGATTTAATATTAATTAAAATTTCTAGTATAACTTAAACTATGAGGTAATTTAATACATGTACATGATTTTGAAATTAAAACAAGCACATTTTTATGTTACAATAGATATTCTGGTAATTATAAAATTAGACTATTTTGATTAGATAAAGACATTTTTTAATTAAAGCTTGTATAACATATTGTAACAGTCATATTTGTACATTTACCCAACAAAATCCAGAGTTTTAGCAAATCATCGCAAGGCTGATTAAAATGAGGTTGTTGAGACCCCATATCCAATCTCACCTCAGTTTCTTTACCAATGCTCAAGAATTTACTACCTTACAGATGACATATATGAGGTCACTGCAGTATTTTTCTTAATTGCGTGATGGCAGTAGCACATCGGTAAAACATAAGACTATAGGCAAGGGACATGTTTAACAGTATATATATATATATATAGATGTAGTGTGACCATAATTACTAAATATGGATATACATGTTTAACAGTATATATATATATATATAGATGTAGTGTGACCATAATTACTAAATATGGATTGTGATTCTTAATAACTAATAGTTAACTAATTAATAATGAGCAAAATTGAGACACTAAGCAGAAGTTAAAATTTAAAATAATTTAATGAAACCCAAATATAAATGATAAAACTAATAAATGAAATAATAAAGATGCAATAATTATATGGATTGTCTCACTCACAAGTGAAGATTTTAGGGATTACAAATTATTAATATTTGAATTTTAGTTCCCACACAGGTGATGATTTTGGGGATACAAGCAGTTTGTTGGTTTGCATATATATATATATTGTGCCATTACAATTTATATACTAGATCGGAAGAGAACTCATTTAATTAGGTTACAATATATATATAGTGTTTCAAATCACTCCCAGGTGGTAAAATTTATAATTCATGAAGTTACATTTTCATGAGACTTATTACTATGTTAAAATTGGTTTGGTATGCTCATGATAATCTATGCCTAGTGTATGCTATATATTTGAATTTAGATTTGCTTTAGAACTAACAGACGTGATTATTACCATTTATAAAGAATATTTTATTAAACGCACATTATTTAAGATATTCTCTATATAGCTTATATGCCTATAAAATTAGATTCTGTTTCAGATCAATGCTGAAATATCCATTATTATATAGCAGGATGAACTGATGATTGGCAGTCAGACTTCAGATATCGCAGCATATACAAAATATACAATCTGAGTCTGTGCATCTCAAATGTGTACTTTCTCATGGGATTTGTACTGAGTACTGGTTCCCTTTTACTGTACTCATTGTTGTGAAATAGAGGCCTTTTAATCTGGGTGATCAAACTACTAATTGAATATTCTGGATCCTCATGCTCCTGTTCTAAATAGGTAGAATGGGGTGACCCTTAAAACCTATGCCCATTTGAAGAAGATAGTTGTCAAACTAAGAGTAATGGAGTGGCTCTTAACACTTATTCCCATTGAAATATAATGTACACCAACAAATATGTATGCTGAAGCGTTTCCTAAGGACACATTTGCACCACTGACTACATCATTATATAATAAAATAGGACACAAAACAATAGTTTCCTTCCATGAAACTTTCATAAATCAGTTCATAATCTAGCATCTATAACTATGCTATTAAGAAAAGCTTATGAATCTAATTTGCAAAGCTATCTATATAGGCATTTATGATTCTAGGGAGTAATACAGCATATTTTGGATAATTACAATACTAAGTTTTAGCTTTATGCCATATTTCATCACTTCAGCTACATATAAATTAAATATTACATTTAAAGCAAACCTATCTTAAAGTATTTATAAGCTTTTATTTATATCTCTTAAATGAGATTTATTTTATCCATTTCAAAAAGGAGTTTTGTTTTTTCTGATAATAAATGTAAAATTACATATGTGTGACAATATCTAATCATTTCTCACTAATCATTTAATTACAAATAAAACTCCATTCTGAACAACATAGCATAAACAAATACATAATTGAAAATAAAATAAAATTGGCATAGATTTAACTAAAAGAAACAAATTTAGAAATAAGATTTCATGTAAGTGAAATCTGGGATTTGGCTTTATTCACTTAGTTTAAAAAGGGAATGAAATAAAATAATCTAACTTTGATTGATTCAGTTTATTATAAATTTAATTCATATATGAGATTTATTAATAAAAGCAAATATTATTAGACTAAAATATATAAAATAATTTGGAAACATAATTATCATTTAATATAAATCAATTAGAATCAATCAAGTCAGTTAGAATAAATTAAGATAAATTAAAGAAAATCAAAATGAATCAGAATAAATCAGGCAAGGGTTATAATTTAAATGAAAGAAAATAAAAGTTTACATTTTAATTTAGGAGTTTAGGATACATTAAATTAATTTAGCCATAATTAACAAACTTAGCTAGCTTTTATGATTTACAAAGTTTAGTTTAAAAGTTAACTTTAGATTGATCATCTTGAGTGCTTTCTTTAGGTGGCATCAACTTTTAATACATCTGTCTTCACATCCTGTAGACTATCATTGGGGTTCAGAAAGCAAGGGAATTGCTCTCTACTTCATTATCATCATCATTTTTACAAAATACTTAAAATTCAAAAGCTATAATGTTTCTGGAATGAATTGACCTCTTCAAAGATGTCTGAAGTAAGCTTATATACTAGCTCACATCCCTCTCCTTTTTTTTAGTAGTTCCAGGTCTGTTTTCTAATTACCTCACTGTATTTTTGGAAATCTGGGATATCTGCTGTTATTGATTTTTTTTACAGGTGGGTTTCCCGAGCTTAACCAGGTTAATTTATTCATACTTGGTTTTAAAATTTATTTTTACTCTTAAAATTTTAAGTAGGTCAGAATTCAGTGACAATGATTAATTTTATTAAATCATCTTTTTCAAATTAAATCATCTTTTTCAAAAAACAAATCTAAAGCTGGAAAACATTTTATTATATATGTAATGCAATTATATAATTTAATGATATATGCAGAAATATTAAAATTTCAAATATTAATTTTAGAATAAATATTCTAAATAAAGAATTTTCTAACATTTTAATCCTATAACATTATTTCTTTCCTGCATATATGTAGTTTCTTGATACACATACATAGCCTGTTTTCATTTATTTAACTACTAGAAATATATACATGCATATTTACTGATTTTTACATATATACATAAGTTTTCTACATTGTATGCTAAAATATATGCACACACATATAACTAGTATAATTAGGTTTAAAATAATAGCATAATATTAGCATAATATATGAGGATTTGGGTATAGCTATACATAAATAAATACTTTTATAGTATAATGAGGATTTGGGTATAGCTATACATAAATAAATACTTTTATAGTATATAGTAGGTGAAACAGAAGGATAGCTATATGATCTGACTGTTTCAATATTTTGATAAAAAGCTTACAGAGTTGTTTTTGAAAGGATTAAAATAAATTGAAAAGAGTCATTAACTTTTTTCAATAAAAAAAAAACTTACTTTTAATTAGTGTTTTTTAAATTTCACCCTGACTAAAAAGATTGGCAAAAAGATTAGATGCCAGATTATGACAACATTATTAGCACTATTATGATGAAATTATAACTGAATGTGCAGAGAGAACAAATCAACTACTAGTGATGTAGAGTTTGAATTCACATGAAAGTAAATGACCTGATTTTCTGAATCCATAGTCCATATTGTTTATTAAATGATGGTTTGCCTAAAGTCTATCAAATGATAGAGACTACATGAAGCTGATTGACTTCCATCAGTTACTTGATTTATACCATCCCTAAAATATCAATGGGACATTATACTACTCTTCTGGGGACATGATTATGATGGACCAGCTTACTGAAAGATTTTAGTATTACCATATTATGTTGTATACTGCCTTATCTATAGACAGAGAAGCATGGATGAAATTACTATATCATATATACAAAGTGCACACAGCAGACCTTCATAAATAGATATTTGTAAGTAATTTTATTGAAAAATGACCTGATTTTAAATATGCTTGCAGTTAAAATCTTTAAATTATAAGATTTACAAGTAAATAAATCTGTATAAATTATTCAACTAAAAGTAAGGTGCATTTTCAGTTTTATTTTATTAAAAAGAAAAACTTCAAAAAAATTATTTTAGATCAGAGAACAAAAGAACTAGCTAGAATATTTTTAAAGTTGTTTACAATTAATTAAGAGTGACCTGAAAAAAAAAGAACAACTTTAATGAAGGACTGTCAAAAAAGTAATATACATATTGCAATGGGAATTAAATATTCTATACATTTTAAACCTCTTACTATTTATTAATTAATCATACTAATGCCTTCTAAACTTTTGATTATTTTTTCTAAGTCTAATTACTTGTTATTTCATTTTTATACAAATAATATTAATGTGCAATAAGATTTTTAAGACACCTGTTACTCAAGCAGGGGAATAAATATGATTAATAATTATATGCCAATCATACCTCAGGTCAGACTGAGATTTAATAATATTAAACCAACAGTCACCTTTCCAGACTGAAGCATCTCCCAAGCTGCATGAAATATGAAACATCTCGGGGATATTTATAATGGATTTAAACCCAGGGTGCCATCCAATACTTACACTGGAATCCATGAAATGTCATTAGCACATTTCAAGCACTTGACCCATGGCTAGTTCTTAACATGAGACCAACTACACATTTACTTAAATGAATGGAGAGAGATGTAAAATGACATTAATAATTTAAACAAATTTATTAAAAGATAATAATTATAAATGTAATAATTATAAGAAAAATAATAAAATATAAGCACATAAGAGATAGTATACACTTAACAAATATGCATGCTTATGATAATGAATTTTATTCTAGTAAAATTTAAAGGTTTTAATAATGATGTCAGTGAATATTTATCTAAGATAAATACAGCACAGTTCTTGGTTTTTCTTTGTATGTGGATATACATAGTTCTTGGTCTTTCTTTGTATGTGGGTAGGCTCAGTTATTGATTTTTCTTTGTATGTGGGTATGCACAGTTCTTGATTTTCCTTTGGATGTGAATGATAAACCCTTTTTCTCAGATCTGATCAGTTTCTTGTTGAAGGTATTTGTAACATAAAGGAAGCTTCTCGGTTTTTTGTTTTATGGCATGTTTAGTTCACTTAATTTGGTAGGGCAAGTTGAAACATTGGCAGAAGGTGAGTTAGAGTAAATTGTCATCATTTTGATAATGGCACATAAAAGACAAGGGGAGGAAAACAGCCGAACCCCAGCATTTGGCTCTAGCCACTCATTCTCTCTAATAATTCAATAAAATAATCTAATAAATCTCTAACTGAACTCAACTCAATTCCTCTCACCAACAACAACTCAACTAAAGACAATAGAGGATATGTGCTTTTTATACTACTCTGATCTCACCCTTGCTCAAGTTTCAACTAACACTATCAATACATTTTATCTCTAAAAAATTTTAATTAAAATTTACATTTCTTTATATTTTATTTATTTATTTATTTATTTGGTTTTTCTCTTTTAATTACAAAGATTAGCCATATTGTTCAACTAATCAGTCTGGAATCTTAATCTCAGAGCCTGATTAATTTTGTACAAACTATTTTAATTAATCATAAGAACTTTTTAATTTTTTAAAAGTATATAAAAGAAAGACAAGTTACGAATATTAAATAATTCCTAACTTATCTCTAAATTTTCCCTCTATTTTTTTAACTTCTATCTTTTCACACTATTAAATTATGATCACTTTAATTTTTTTTTCAATAAAAAAAACAAGTAAATTATGTAACTTGTATATACATACACACTTGCACAACATGTGTATATACATACTGTTACATCACACTCTTCCCAATTGAAAATTTTAAGTGCATTGTTCACTTTTTTTAAAGTATTGACAACTTTAAATTCTTATTTTTAATAACTATTTTTCTAAAGTGCATTTTAGTTTTTGTTTTCATTATTAGATAATAAATGAAAATGTTAAGAGTGGCAGGCAGAAAAGTATTAGCAATTCAACACAGATTGATTTTGTGCTGATTAAACCAACTTTTAATTTCTTGTGGAAGTCATGACTACAGCATGGGAATTTTTGTGCACAATGGATTATGAACAGAAACTTTAAGCTTGCAAATGGCAGGATTACTTCTACTGCACATTTTTCTTACAAAAATATTTATTTTATTTGGTTATTGGTAATTTTTCTTCCAGATTTATTATTTATTATATGCCAGGACCTTTTTTATTGGTGCATCATCATCAGTATTATTTAATTTTCACACTATTTATTTGTAGAACAAAGTTACCACAAGAAAAAACGTAATCCAACCCTAAATCAGGTCAGAAATTTATATCTTTGCCTAAATACTCTCACACACCTCAATCTTAACACATTTTATTTTATTTGATAATGATTTATTTTTATTAGTATTTTTATCATATGCTTGTTTATTTTATTTTTAAAATGTTATTTTTACTTTCCCTTTTTTATTTTAAAAGAAACATTTTTATTTTTCTTGTTTATTTTGATTTTTACACATTCATTTTGTTTACGTCATGCTCTGCTATGTTTTAGACTTATGAGCTGGAATATCTCAATAATTGAGGAGACATAATAGAGGGTTTTGACATAGATCATTATTTTGATAGTTGTTTTTACATTTTAAAACTCTAGGTTGTTATTTTTATCATAACTTTTATTTTGTTTTCCTTATATGGGTTCTTAAGGTCATTATTAATCAGTCCAGCCAGCAAATCCATCCAATTTTATTTTTAATTTTTGTCAGGCAATTCTTTATACTTTTTGGCCTTTCAATTAACTTCAGTGATCTGGCATTAAATGTTCCTTTTTCTACATTGCCTTTGGCTATCACAAAGGCATTGTTGTCATATTGACAGATTATAGTTTATGGGCCTTCATAAACCATCTGGAATTTTTTATAAATGTGTTTCTCAGGATGATTCATGGGGTTATTTTTAATATGCGTGTTTACACTCAGCTGGTTTAGCTTTTTTATTTCTGTTTGTGGGGTATTTTATTTACTTTTAAAGCTAAATTAGTAATTTCAACTTTTATATCCTCAATTATTTTTTTATTATCTATCTTTTTTTTTATTACTTGTGTCATATATGACCATGCCTTCAGAAGTGGACTATTCCAGATTCCTTGCCTGATTGACTAGCACCCAGTTGCTATCCAAAGAGATTAAAGCCTTCACTGGTGTTCACACACTGAATCTGCATGTTTCCAGTAAGGTAGGGGATCTGCCTTTAAATAATCAGCCTTTTGGAGGCAAGGCAGAGAGCAATTACTTCTGTTAACCTGAACGACAGAACATCCTCTCCATTAAACTTTCTGCCATCAGCAAAGGTATTTATCTAGTCATTATCATGACATCCATGCAGTGAGGCAAATCCAGCTATGGACTAGAAGCTTCTATGTCTGAATTAGAGCTAACTTGAGGCAAGCTAACTACATAGCTGGAAGTGTCTTACCAGAACTCACGATGCAGGCTAATCATTAGCTGGAAGCAAGTTCCATACTTCGCACAACTACCTCAGCATGAAGCATATCAACTGTATTTATACATTTGTTTAACTAACATGTATATATATATATATATCTATAATTTATATATATATATATATATATATTATATATATATATATATATATATATTGTACTAATAAATTATACATATTAATTGCTGAGTAGTTGTTCTTTTTATATCTGTTGGTTTGGTAACAAACCTGCAAGCCTAACCAAACACAACAGATTTGGCACAGCCACACAGAAATTTTTCCCTCATGGCTGGAAAAATTATAAAATAAACTGTGCCAGTTATAACAGATTTGGCGCAGTCATACAGAAAATTTTCCCCCACAGCTGAAAAAATTATAAAAATTAAACTGTGCCAATTATAACAGATTTGGTGCAATAATAAAAATTTTTCCCTCATGACTGGAAAAATTTGAATAAACTATGCCAGTTTAAACAGATCTGGTGCAGTAACAGAAAAAATTTTCCCTCATGGCTGGAAAATTATATTATAAAATACATCAGTTTTAACAGATACATGAGAGTGTATTTGTTTTATTATTTTTGGTTTTTGAAAAAAATTTACGTTACCGTAATTTCATTACGGTGGTATTTTTTATTAGAAAAATAACAACATAAAACTGTTGAAAAAAATTGACCGGAAACATGAAGGCATGTCAATTAGAAGCATCAACCAATCACAAGAGCTTTATTCACAAGACAGCATAAAAGCTCATTCTATTGGTTTAAAAGCTTCATTCAGTTAGTTCCAGTAACATAACTACAAAAACAAGTATGAGTGGTTACTCAGCATAAATAAAAAAAGATGGCTAAAGCAATTGGCTCTATGGAATCTTTTGATCCGGCTCAACCTGAGAGCTGGCCAAATTATAAAGAGTGATTTTTTTATCTACAGGCTAACAATATAAAAAAACCTGAGATAAAGTCAGCTATACTAATGACCATGATAGGTCTGCAAACATACAATATTCTCAAGTCTCAATCTACAGCTGTAACACCAGCTGAGCTGGATTTTGATAGAGTGTTGACAATTCTCACAGAGTATTTTTTTTAAATCCTTGACCATAATGCAGAGATACCATTTTAATCTCAGCATACAAGAACCAAGAACAGGGTGAAACATCTTGAGAATTTGCAACATGAATCCATATATTAGCCTTGAAGTGTGAATGCTCAAAGACTTCATGAATGAAGCACTTCATGATTGTTTTATTTGTGGCATAAACGATCACAATTTGAGGCTGAAATTATTAATGATTCCAGACCTAGATTTTGAGACAGTGGTAGCTCATGCAAGTCTAGCAGAAACAATAGCTAGCCAAGCTAACCCATTAAAAAGACTTATAAAGTATGATGTGCAAAAAATCGAGCATAACACTGGGTCAGTCAAGCACTCAGTCAGCTCAAATAATTCAGCATCAAATAGTCTAAGGTGTTTTTATAGATGCAATGAGCACATGCATACAGAATGTCCATACCGCAAAGCAACATGCATGTTTTGCAAGTGTATAGGACATATAAAGGCAGCATGTCTGAAATTAAAAAGACAAGCGGCCAAGTTTAGTCCTAAAGACAGTAAAGGCATTTATAAGAAACATAAGCAAGTTGCCTATATAAACCATATCAGAGATAATAAGTCTGGGTTTATACACACTGTCATAATAAATGATACACCAGTTAATATGGAACTTGACACAGGGTCAGCAGTGTCAATAGTTTCAAGAAAGACTTGGATGATCATAAATAAAAAGAATAAATATAAACTGCACCCTTGCAATAGATCAATATCAGACTATCAAGGGAATAAAATCAAACTATTGGGTCAAACAACAGGAAAAATTACTATGCCTAACAAAACTAAATACCTACCACTGGTAGTGGCATTAGGTAACCATAATAATTTATTAGGGTTCAAAGTAAACCAGCTCACAACATATCCAAAGTTGAAGTCTAATGAATCAAAAGTCTTTAACAAAAAGCTGAAACCTGATGCCAAACTTTAACTAGAAGATAAAAACAAAATAAAATTCCAAATAGGAACAAAAGTACTATGTCATATGTTCTATGATTCCACAAGATGGAGACCAGCAATGGTGATGCAAATAAAGGGTCTCTACACTGTTGTTGTGCAAACAGAAGATGGTCATCATCATCATCACCATCACAACCAGCTAAGACTAAACTACACATCAGAAGCTATCAAGACAGCAGCAGACCATCAGAAACAAGCTCATCAAGAGAAGAAGATGAGGACAGGAACAACAATCAACTGGAGAAACCAACCAAGCAGACAAAACATCATCCAGTGCATTTCAATGACTATGTCCTCCAGGGCTAATTTCAGCCAGAGGGAGGAATGTCATTTCTGACCCTGCCTTCAGAAGTGAACTATTCCAGATTCCTTGCCTGATTGGCTAGCACCCAGTTGCTATCCAAAGGGATTAAACCCTTCACTGGGGTTCACACACTGAATCCGCATGTTTCGAGTAAGGTAGGGGATCTGCCTTTAAATAGTCAGCCTTTTGAAGGCAAGGCAGAGAGAAATTACTTCTGTTAACCTGAATGACAGAATGTGCTCTCCATTAAACCTGCCATCAGCAAAGGTATTTATCTAGTGATTATCTCAACATCCACACAGTGAGGCAAGTCCAACTATGGACTGGAAACTGCTATGTCTGAATTAGAGCCAACTTGTGCAAGCTAACTATGTAGCTGAAAGAGTCTTACCAGAACTCATGATGCAGGTTAATCATTAGCTGGAAGCGAGTTCCATACTTCACATGACTATCTCAGCATTGAAACATATCAACTGTATTTGTACATTTGTTTAACTAACATGTGTATATATTTTGTACTAAAAAATTATACATATTAATTGCTGAGTAGTTGTTCTTTTTGTATCTGTTGGTTTGGTAATGAACTTGTAAGCCTAACCAAATGCAACAACTTGGTAAGCAGTCTCTATTTTATTCTCTACTTGTATTTTACTCTCATTTATTTTTTCTCTAATTTCTTTTTTTATTTGATCATAGCCCATTATGATCTGGTTTTTAAATTTTTAAAGCATTTCAGTCTGCACTGGCAATTTTCTGTTCATTTCATTATTTTGGTTTTTAAGGTCTTTGGGTATTTTTTATATTCTTCAGCTGCTTCTTTTTGTTTTTCAAACATGCAAGTTATTAATGCTATGATCTCACTATTCTCTATTTCGCTATCTTGAACCTCCATTTTGGCTTTTTTCTTGTCATATTTACTATTTTAAACAACTTTTTATATGATATTTCTTTAATATTTTATCGTATTCACACTAGTAAGTTTACTAAATCATTTATTTAATAATTTTAATTTAATCACTTTACTAGCTTTTATTTTATTCAATTTATAATCAAACATGAGTGTTTCATCACTTTTCCCCACTACACTTTCCCCTAATACCACTTGCATGCCAATTTCTAACCTAATGCCAATGCCTACCTGCACTTATTTACTTATACCTATGATATATATATATATATATTCCAATACCAACTATATACTTATACCTATGATATATATATATATATATTCCAATACCAACTATATTATTTCACATCTAAATACACTTATTTTTCTTTTAAAATATATGCAATTATCATTAGTGCCATTTGTTTTCTTTCAACTCTCATAAATTCTTTTATTTTAATTATATATTTTTATTTATGTGAGCTGATTTTTTATATTACACATTTTTCTCTTTTTTTAATGAAGGAATGTCTGTGCACCATGTTGGAAACCATTTGTAACAGGAATTAAATATTCTATATTTTCTAAATCTTTTACTACTTATTAATCAATTATACTATGCCTTCCAAACTTTTGACTATTTATTCTGTCTAATTACTTGTTATTTTATTTTTATACAAATCATATTAGTGTGCAATAAGATTTTTAAAAGTCCCATTATTCAAGCAGGGGAATAAATATGATTATTAAGTATATGTCAATCATACCTCCAGTCAGACCGAGATTTAATAAAAATATTAAACCAACAGTCACCTTTCCATACCGAAGTTAACTCCCTGTCTGCATGAAACATAAAACATCTCAAAGGGATATTTATAACAGGTCTAAATCCAGGGTGCCATTAAATACTTATGTTGGAACCCATGAAATGTCATTAACACATTTCAAGCGCATGACCCATGGCTAGTTCTTAACATGAGACTTGCTACACATTTAGTTAGATGAATGGAGAGAGATGTAAAATGATATTAATAATTTAAACAAATTTATTAAAAGATAATAATTATAAATGTAATAAATATAAGAAAAATAATAAGATATAAACTCATAAGGGATAGTATACACTTAACAAATATGCATGCTTATGATAACTAATTCTATTTTAGATAAAATTTAAACATTTTAATAATATTGTCAATGAATATTTACCTAGGATGAATACAGCACAGTTTTTGGTTTTTCTTTGTATGTAGGTATGCACAGTTCTTGTTTTTTCTTTGTATGTGGGTATGCACAGTTCTTGTTTTTTTTATATATGGGTGATCATCCTTTTTCTTCATATCTGGTCAGTTTCTTGGTCAAGATATTTGTAACATAAAGGAAGCTTCTTGGTTTCTTGTTTTATGGTGTGGCGGGTTCACTTATTTTGGTAGGGTAGGTTGAAACATCAGCAGAAGGCGACTTAGAGTAAATTACCATGGCATTTTGCTAATGGCACATGGGAGATGAGTGGAGGAAAACAGCCAAACACCAGCGTTCGATTCTAGCCACTCATTCTCTTTAATAATTCAATAGAATAATAATCTAATAGCTTCCTAACTGAGCTAAACTGAACTTTTCTCAACAACAACTCAACTAAAAACAATAGAGGATGTGTGCTTTTTATACTACTCTGATCCCATCTTTGCTCCAGTTTCAATCATACTATCAATACACTTTATCTCTAAAAAAATTTAATTAAAATTTACATTTCTTTATTTTTTTGGTTTTTCTTTTTTAATTACAAAGATTAGCCATATTGTTCAACTAATCAATCTGTAATTTTAATCTCTGAGCTTGATTAGTTTTATACAAACTATTTTAATTAATCATAAGAACTTTTTATTTTTTTAATTTAAAAAAAAAACCTTTCTCAAGGAGTATTTTTGACAGGATTATAAAATAAAAATATATAAAAGAAAGACAAGTTACAATTATTAACTAATTCCTAACTTATCTCTAAATTTTCTCTCTATTTTTTACCTTCTATCCTTTCAAACTGTTAAATTATGATTATTTTAAATTTTATACTTTTTTTCAATAAAAAAGCAACAAGTAAATTATGTAACTCGTATATACACACACTTGTGCAATATGTGTATATACATACTGTTACAATATATATATATATCATTATCAACCATTATCAATCCACTGCAGGATGAAGGTCTCTTCAAGTTTAATACTGTTACAATATATATATATGTTGATATGAATATTTTCATGGGTTGCATAAATGAGTAATTGACACAGTGTTAGGAGAGATGAGCATGCTAATGTAGTTAAACAACACTGATCATCATCAGCACTCTCACTCCATGCTATAGATTCAGGTCATAAAATTGATTTTTCTAGTACCTGGATCATATCCAGATGTGATAATATCTACCAGTGTAAAATTAGAGAAGCCATTGAGATGCTTAAAAGGCCAGATTGTATCAATAAGCGAGATGATACATGCAAACTTCCTCCTATTTGGAAAGATTTTTTTAAAAAACATTCTTAATTTAACATTTTTGCTATTGGTGGAACTTTAACATTTTTTTTTTTCAAATCAATAATTGTAGCACCTCTACAACCATCTTTCTATCTTTTATCACCCAGTAGATGACTTGTGTGATCAAGTCGAAATGTCGGCATACCACTATTTAAATTTTTAACATGGATGAACCTGCAAAATATGTCTTTTATATATATTTATTTGTTTAAAAAATGTTTACTTAAAATGTACCAATAATTTTGATTAGCAAGAAGAGAATAGTAATATGCACATATGCATGCATTGGTTTTATATATATGTGTGTGTGTGTGTGCGTGTGTGTGTGTATTTGATATTGAATTAATTATGTTTTGTGAAAATATAATATGATTTAGTAAATTTATTTAATTTATTTATCCATACTTATGTAGATGTGTATCATGTAGACACATATATATGTTAAAATCAATCATACTTTATGAATTATTAAAATGAATTATTGAATTTAATTATTAATTTATCACAATTCTGATATTGTAATTTTTTATACAGGCACATCTGTGTTCTATGTAAAATTATTGAGATATTTGTAAATTACAATGTGATTGGTTATTTTTTTTTATATTAAACAAAATCAGAATTCTGAATTTATATTTACTGCATATTCAGCAGACATTAATTTTATTTCATTGTTTCTAATTAATAAACATTAATTTTATTTCATTGTTTCTAATTAATAAAATTATATTTCATTGTTAAAGTTATTTCAGTGAATTTACTCAATCATAAAATAGTTTTAAAATATTATGTTTGTATTATATCTCTTGTTCACAGTAACAGTTATAGAGTTTTTGCTCACTGAGCTCAATTTGTGCTGTTTATAAAAGGGATTATATTTAGAGTTGTGGACATCCAGTTGATGATGATTTTATTACTTTCTTAATGCTGGATGGTGTAAAGGGGAATATTCTTTAAGTCCGTGTACTATATTTATTTTTAATTATTTATTTAAAAATTAAGTTTATAATTAGCCAGTATAGTAATGGTACTAAGTGGAAAAGCATTGATGATAATCAGGATATTTTAGTACCCAAGCATTTATTTTTTATTATATTATTGTGGATTAGCACTTAAGTTTGTGCTTCCAAAATATTGTTTAAATAATCTGCCCCAAGTTGGCAAGGCTAAATAATTAGGCTGGTTTATATTGAACTACTTTAAAATCCAGTCATAATATTGATTGTTAAATTATTTTTATTTTTTGTTTATATTTGAAGATGAATGACTATTATTTATCCATAATGCTGTGGGAACTTACAGTTACTTCTGTGCTGATCTCTTATGCTAATTCATTTTATTTGTAATTTTATATTTTGTTTATTTGTAAATGATGATGGTTTCCCATCTCCTCATAATTCAGGAAAATAAAAACTCCACATGTTTAAAAAAATTGAAATTGGTAAAAGAAGTTCAGATATGATCAAATTCCATTGAAGGAGGGGAAATGAAAATTAAAAGTTAAAGAAGAGGCCAGGGTTTTTATCAATACCTCATAATGAGGCACATAATTTTGAAAATTAAAAGTTAAAGAAGAGGCCAGGGTTTTTATCAATACCTCATAATGAGGCACATAATTTAGTGAGTCAATTCCTGAAGATAACATTTAGGAAACAAATTAATGAAGCCCCTATCAAACATTTAAATAGTCCAGAAAAGTATTTTAGGTTAAACATGATGATGATAGAAGCAAATAAGATGGCAATAGGAAGTGGTCATTTGCAGGGAGTATCTTAGTCATGATAGAATTTTTTGTTTACCAAGCCCAGTACTTTTGAAAATTATAAATAGGCACTATTGGCCAGCTATTGGACTGAAGTATATTAAGAGGGTAGTTATATCAAATCTTGCAGAAAAAATATAAATGTGGAGAGACTTATGCAACATTCTTCAGACTAGATTGAGAGTTCTAACTGCACATCCTTTAACTGAAAGCCAGATCATTCAGATCATATGAGGAAATTTGCCTCTCAAGATTGAACAAATGTTGTTTGATACAAATCCCTGCTCCATTGATTAGGTTGACAAGTTTCTCAATATACTTGATCTAAATGATCAACCTACAGAATATTTTTATTATAATGTAGGATGGTGTAATCAACAGGGGAACCTGTAAATAAAAAGGAGAATGAAACACACACTAGATATATGATGTGGATAACATAGATTTTATCTGTATTGGAAAAATATAAAAAGTTAGAAAAGTACATATAGCATTGGAAAAATAAGAATAGTGGATTTAAAATTAGCCCAGTCTCAATCTTCAAATGAAACTCCTTAACCAAATACAACACACAATTACAGGAATAAATATAGAAAGAAGTAGAGTCAGAAAAAGAAGAGATCAAGGCCAAATTCAGTTTAAGAAAATGAACAGTGGTTATGAATATAGCATAGAGCAGAGGTGGCCAACTTTTGTGTTCATAAAATCTACTTTTTATTTTTAAAATGTGTTTCGATCAACTTATTGTCATAGGCAATTGACTTGTTGTCATAGGCATAGTCTAAGTGGAGGGAGGTGTGAAATACATACTATTTTTATATATCTACCTAGTAAAAAAATAATAATGAGTAATTATTAACAATATTTATTAGTTCAAATTAACTACATTAAATCAAGATTAAAAATATTATTTTCAATAATGACATGGCTTAGTGGACTTCACCTATCTAGAATTAAAAAAAAAAATAGAGCAAAAACAAAAAATCTTGAAAATTTTGACTTAATTTGTTTCACTTGTTACCCAACAGATCTTGCCAGATTGGCCTCACAATTGCTCAAAAATGGCTTTGCAATCAACCAGTGGATCATGATCTACTTGTTGGACACCCCTGTCATAGAGTACTCAAAATTACCAAGGATAAAAATAGCATCTCCATTAAAAACTTCCAGGACAGAGGACAGTGGTAAAAGACAACATTTAGAATAGCAATGAGGATAGCCTTCCTGTCAGTGACCCAGGATTGGTTTAAAAACAAAATGATGCTATAAAATGCAGAATTACTTATGTGTAAAATATTTACAGCTTACTATAAAAAGTGTGAGTGACTAATCACTAATAAATAATAATTAAATTGTGAATCAATAAAAAGGTCCAAGAACCACGATTCCAATCAAGAGTTCATAATTTTAAAAATCAAATGGTGTATGGCATCCTGTGGAAAAACCCTCAATGGAGTTTAAGAACAAGATACGCCAATATATCTTCAATCTACTTCCTCTAAATAAGAAATTAATTGGCTAAAGATAAAATACTAAAGCCTTTAATGACATATACAAAAAATATTGTTAAATGATACAGCTCCAGCAATTATTTGAAAACTAAAGTACAAATTTAAAAATAATGAGAAATGAAATATACATTGTCTCAACAGTTTAAGGTAGGAGTATTGTAATCTTATAGAGAGAAGCCAACTTTAACTTTTTAAATTTAGAATATATTAAGGAAGAAATGATAGACTTAATTTTCTTATAAGTGTTTTTTATAATATCAAACATTAATGTACTTAAAAGTTTACATTTTTTAAATGATGATATCATAGTTCCCAAACATTATTTTTAAATAATAATGGTAATATTATTATAATTTGTTAAATGTTGTAAAAATGAGAAAAAATATAAAATCAAATAAATAATTACTTTTATTCTCTCTCTTTGGTAATTGTAATTATCTACCAATTTTAATTTTAATTTTGAAAAAGGTACTAAGACTAAAAATATTTCTCTTTAGTAAATTATTTAACATTTTTTAATCTTAGCTTTTGAGAAAGATAAAGTAAGTAGTAAAGTTTTATGTTTAGCAAGATTTTAAAAAAAATTAGTGAAAATAATAAGGTTTAACATTTTTGTCGAATATGGTTTTAATTAAAGTTTTTTTCATCTTTTATCTTTATCTCTCTTCAAAACAAAAGCCAATGTTTACCAAATAAATGGTTATTTTTGATATAAGAAAAAAATAATTACACAGGATTTTTTTTCTTCTGATTAGAATTTAATTTCATATTTTGTTTTGCAATTTTAATTTTGAAGGAGGGAAATAATCTTTTGTAAAAATAAACCCAATTGGTCAGGATTAAATTTTGTCAGATGGGAGACAAGATTTGGTTTGAATGGACACAGGATTGTTCCAAAAAATATGGTAGAAAAGTTGGTAAATTAATAGCCTGTGGTATCTTATAAAATTAGACATTCTGGATCAAGCTGTTGAAGAAAACAGTAGAAGAAGTTGTCTTGATCAAACTGGTAAAGAAAACAGTAGAAGTTATTCTTAATGCAATTATTGAAGGAAACAGTAACAACAGTCTTTCTTTGTTAAGCTTCTAAAGAAGTCAATAGAAACAGTCATTCCTTATTCAGATTTTGAAGAAGACAAACAAAAGTTCTGCTGTGGAGAGCATACTACCAGTTAAAAATGGTTTTTAAAATGGCGTTAAAGGAAATCATGTGCTAAGTTTTTTTTTAAAAATCAGATGAATGTCATTAATCTCATCATTTGGCCTTCACTGGAAAGAAATGTAAAAGGAAAGAGTGTAACGATCATATTTGTACATTTGCACAACAAAATCCAGAGTTTTAGCAAATCATACCAAGGCTGATTGAAGTGAGGTTGTTGAGACCCCAAATCCAATCTCACCTCAGTTATTTTACCAACCCTCAAAGATATACTACGTTATGGGTGACATATATGAGGCTACTCCAGTATTTTCTTAATTCACATGCCAGCAGTAGCACATCAGTGAAACATGAGACTATGATATAAATTGGCATAACTTAAGTATAGCTATATAGATATGGCTCAACTAACAGACATCATTAAATTTAGATTGTGATTCATAAATGTTCAAACAATAACTAATTACTAGTTAATAATTAACTAATGAATAATGAGCAAAATTTAGACACTATGCAGTTATATTTTAAACAAATTTAATAAAAGCCAAAATTTAGATAATAAAGTAAAATAAAACAATTGAATGACACAAATTTGTTTCACTTGCAGGTGATGGTGATTGAATAAGTTACAGGCTGTTTTAATTTACATAGTTTGTATTGGGTCTCACTCGCTGGTGATGATGATTTATCAAGTTATATTTTGTTTAAATTTACAAACTTAGTATTTTCTCTCACTCACAAGTGATGATGATTTATAATTTACCAAGTTACATTTTTATGAGCTTTATTATTACAGCAATACAGATTTATTTCAAGTTTAGCTCATGATTAGCTATGCCCTATTTATGCTATGTTTTGTGGCTTAGATTTGCTTTAGTTAATATGCAGAAGTGATCATCATTAATTATAATTAATAATTTATTTGATCAATACACAATTCTCTATATAAATAATAAGCTTACAAAACCAGATTCAGTTTCAGATCAAAGCTGAAATATAAATTATTATGGAGGAATGAACTAATGGTGGGTAGTAAGACTTCAGATACTAAGGCATATATAAAACATACCAGCTGAGTTTGTGCATTTTAAATGTACTCTTGCTTACAGGATTTGTTACCATGTAACCAGTTCCTTTTTCTACTGAGCCCATTGCTGTGAAAGTGAGAGACCTTTTTAGTCTGGGTGATCGAACAGCTTATCAGGATATGTGGATACTTGTGATCCAGTCTTAGGCGGAGGTAATGGGATGACTCTTAAAATCAAAACCCATTGTGGAACAAGAGCTATCTGAACTAAATAGATGGGATGGCCATTAAAACCAGAAGCCATTCAAGAGATAATATACAGCAATAAGCAAATGTGCATATGCACTTCCTAAGAACACATTCGCCCCACTGACTATATTAATATATATAAAATTGAGACTCAAAACATTAATTTTCTTCTATAGAACCACCATAAATCAGTTCATAAATTAGCATTTATAATTATGCTATTAAAGAAATATAACGAATCTAATTTATCAAGTTATCTATATAGGCATATATATATAAGGAGGAGTAATGCATATTTTGGGATAATTACAAGATTAAATTCTAACTCTATGCTGCATTTAGTCACTTCACCTAAATATCAACCATATTTTTCATTTAATGCAAACTTATTTTTAATCATTTACAATCACTTAATTATACACCTAAACCAAGCTTTATTTTACTAGTTTCAGAAGGAAGTTTTGTTTATGTGCTAATAACACAAAATTGACTATGAATGAGAATCTCTAATAATTTCTCATTAGTTACCTTAAATGTGAGTAAACTCCATTCTGAATCTACATAGCATAAACATATAAACAAATAATTGAAAATAATATGGCATAGACTTAACTAAAAAACAAAATTATAATTAAGATTTCACATAAGTGAAATCTAAGATTTGGCTTTCTTTACTTAGTACAAAGAAATGAAATTAAGATATGTTAAATATCAAATCAAGTCAGGATAAATTATTTTAACTCAGTTTAAATCAGATTAAATTATACTATATTATTTTAAATCATATTAAATCAGGCAAGATTTACGATACCAAATAATAATATAAAATTTACATTTTAGTTTAAGAATTCATATTTGAAAGTTTAAAATACATTAGTTTAAATCATATTGACCATTTATAATAACTTGAGCTATATTTAATAGGTTATGAGATTTAGTTTAAATGTTCATTTTAACATTGCAGAAGTGTTACCACTTTAAGTTCTTTTCTCAGGCATCTTCTCTTAGGCATGGTTTTTCAATGCTGATCTTGAGCATCCTGTGGCTGGTATTGGCCATTGGTCATCCTATTCTGGCACATTGTACACCACTTTCTGGAGGTTGGAAAGCCAGTCTTTCCATACTTAGCCCATCATTTTTATTATTAACAACTTTAGCAATCTGTTTAATCTTAAACTTAATAATATTCCAACTAAAAACAAAATGGCTGTAATAAGCCTTTATATGCTTTCCTGCCCCCCTCTTTTCACTTAAGCCACCTGTGTTTTTCTTTATTAGCCTCATGTAATAATGTGAAAGCCAAAATCACATGTTTTTATAGTTCTTAATTATTTCTTAAATTGCAGATCCATCTTTCTAATTAGCTCACCACATATTGACAAATCTAGTGACTCCCACCACATTATCGACTTGTTTACAAGCTTTGGTCAAGTTAATTTCTTTCACCTTACTTTAAAATCTATTTTTATTTTTAACTTTATAAGTAGGTCAAACTACAGCGAGATGAATCAATTTTATTATTCCTTTACGAAAAACAAATCTGAAATTCAGCATTTTTATGAAATCTAGCAAAGCTTTATTTTATATGTGTAATATGTAAACAGAATTTAACTACATATGCAGAAATATAATTTCAAATATTATATTTATAAAATTATTTAAACAAAAAAAACTTATAATGTTTAAACTTATCACACTATTTCTTCTCTGCATATATATACATCTTGGTTACACACACATCAAGATTTACCTTTATTTAGCAGACAGTAATATATATGTGCACATATGAGTTGATTTATTATTCATATACATACACTTTCCACATTGTATGCTATAATATTCACGCACATACATAACTATGATTATTTTAAATTTAGTTTGATATATGAGGATTTGGGTATATATGTATGTGAATAAAAGTACTACTACTAAACTCATGGAAAATTTTATTGCATAATTGCCCTTACTTCAGGTCTAAAATATTAATCAAAAGAAATTTTAATGACAGTCTTTCCCATCACCTGCATTACACTATACACTTTTATTTTGGGTCTAAAATACTAATCAAAAAATCTCAATGCCAGACCCTCCCCATCATCACAGCTTGCATTATCCCATACATCTATACTTCGGGTCTGAATATTAATCAAAATTTCAATGACAGTCTTACCATTGCCATAACCTGCATTACCCTAAACATCCTTTGCTCACTTTAGTTTTAATTTCTACCTTAAAAAAAAACAAAAAACATAACTCTCACACTACTAAGAATATGCATATTTAAATGCATTAGCTACAAAAAAAAAATTATAATATCTGAATTAAACACATACAACACACTAACCAAATGGATATTTGCAAATTATATATATCTAAATGTACTACTTATACTAAAATTATAACAAATTAGAATATCTGTCCTTTCTTTTAAATTTTGACCTCTCCCAATAGGTCTTGCTATCTATTTCCATACAATAGTTTTTTGCTTTTACTAGTTCAAGGGCTGGCAGTTTGCATCAAGCCCTATTTTCTATCCTATCTCTCTGACTTAGCTTTCTTCTTTTAACTTTCCTTTCTTCTATAGGCCCTAGTGCGACTTGTTTAACTTTAATCTTACAGTTTATCCTTCCTCCTATACTTGTTTCAGACCCCCAATCTTCATACTTCTTGCATAGGTTACATTCTTGTTTCTGTCCCTTATTGTCTACTCTTATGACTGCTAACCTATATACTTCACTATTACTTTCTACCTTTCCAAGGTGATCTTCCCCTGGCTTCAAATTTTTTTTTCCTGTCTACCTCCACAGGGGTATTTCCTGCATCTGCCTTTACAAGTTTTAACTCGTCCTGATGCATATTGTCATCTCCCTTCTTTATGCCACTTTCCTTTACATCTTTTCTTCCAACTATCTTCTCATAACCTTCTTTTCTATTTTCAAACCCCTTGCCTATTCTTACACCTTTCTCCCTAACTATTTTTTTCCTCCTTCCCTGCTCAGATGGACCTTTTTCAGTTTATTTCTCTTCCTTAACTTCTTGGTGAATCTCTATTTGCTCTACAATTTCACCTGGTAATTTTGCTTGAACTACTATCTCTGCCTTTTCTATTTCTTTTGTTGGAATATATTCTACTTCGGTACTTATTTCTGAAAGCAGTTTTTCTCTTTCTTCAATCATTTCTAAATCAACTTTTAATCTTTCTGTCCCATTACTTCCAGCTTCCAGCTTTTCTTCTCTCCTTAAAGGCTCCATAATTTCAAGTATGATGGGCATTATTTCTTCCTCACTTAATGGAATTACTTTAATAGTTTCCTTTCCCATCACAATGCCCTCTTTCTCACTAGTAATTTCTTCCTCCATTCTCTCTAAAGTACTTGACTCGACGTTTTCTTCATTCACTCCTAATTCAATGTTTTCTGCTGGCATATTTATTTTTATAAATTCTCTTTCTGTAATTGATGTTATCTGTGCCTCAATCTGTTTTTCAGGAATAGCTTCTCCTTTGGCAATTTTAAAAATTTCTCCTAGTTTTTCTGAAGGCTCACAATTTCAATAGTTTCTCTTGTAACTTCTATTTCTTCCTTCTTAGTCTCAACTCCTGTTTTCACTTTCTTTGATATATCTTTGTTTGGAAGTTGTACAATTTTCCTAACCTGCTCTAATTCAGCCATATACTCTGGTTCTTCTATTTTATCCCTTTCTTATTCCACTGTACTATTACTATCTGTTATAGACTCATCCGATTCAGTACCTTCATTCCTTATTCTCATTTCTATCTCTTCCTTCATTACTTCTTGCTCAAATGGACCTTTCTTGGTTTCTACCATACTGTGGCCCATCTGATCCTCTGTAATCTCTTGCTTGTTTAATTCCTCTCTCCTATCTACATTGTCCCTCTTTTCTTTCTGGTCCTTTCTATTTTTTTCTCGATTCTTTCCTTTTCTTCCTGGTCCCTTTTCTTTTTTTTCTAATCTCTTCTTTCCTTTTCTTTCTGATCTCTTCTTTCCTTTCCTTTCCTTTCTTTCTGATCCCTTCTTTCCTTTTCTTCCCTGTCTTTCCTTTCCTTTCCTCTTGCTCTCTTCTTTTTCTTCTCATTCCTTTCTTTCCTTCTCTTTCCTTTCCTTTCTTTCCCTTTTTTCTTGGTCCTTTCTTTCCTTTTCTTTTTTCTCTTGTTCTCTTTTTTCCTTTTCTTCTTGTTCCTTTCTTCACTTTCTTCTCACTCCTTCCTGTCCTTTTCTTTCCTTTTCTCTTGCTCTCTTTTTTCCTTTTCTTCTCATTACTTTCTCTCCTTCTCTTTCTTTTCTTCCTTTTCCTTTCTTTCCTTTTCTTCCCTTCTCGCCTCATCCTTTATATCCCTGATTTGCTTTCAAAAATCTTTTTCTATGCTTAGAATACCCTTCCTGTAATCTTCTTCTAATTCTAAATTTTTTTATACCTTTCTTCAATCTCCAAATTTTGCGTTTCTCTTATATTCCTTTTATACCAATCATCCCTGTACCACCAGCCACATACCCCTCTCACATTTCTAGTGTTCCTATTCTGTAGCAGATTCTATCTTCCTTTCTGTATTCAGCCCAGTCCTTTTGTCACTTAATTTTGTCTTTCTCTCCTAACCACCTTTGATATATAGTCTCCTTTCTCTGTTCTGCACTATACCTTCATTCTTTCAAGGACATCTTATACTATGTCACTAAGTCCCCTTTGTCCTTACTTATGCTTGCCTTAGACTTGTCTTCTGTGCCACTGCTGCTATCTCTACCTACTTCCTTTTCTGTTGTCAGTGTCTTTCCTTTTATTTTGATTGGCTTTTCTTTTATTTTGATTGGCTTTTCTATTCTGCCTTCTTTAACCTCTCCTGTTTTCTCTACTATGCTTTCCTTTATATCACTATTCATCTTAATGTCTAACTTAACTTTTATAATCAGCTGGCTTGCTCTCCTCTCCCTCAGAAATAGTCTACATCTTCTTTCAACCTGCTGCCCTAATTTCTACCTCTGCCCAAGATGCCCAACATAACAATTAATATAACAATATGCCCAACATAACAATTAATATAACAATATGCCCAACATAACAATTAATATAACAATATAAATAAAATAAATCAAAACTTAACTCACCATGCTTCTTGTTGCTATCTGCAGAATTTAGTTTTATCATGTTTCTTATTGCCAGTAAAATTTAGTTTTACCATGCTTCTTGTTGCTAATAGACTTTGGTTTTATTTATTATTATTACTATTATTATTATTTTTCTGGGATTTTACAAAATTTTGTACCCCAAATACTTGTATATACATATCTTGCCTGTTTTTTTTGCTCACCTTCATTACTGAATCATATATACTTTACAGTTTTAAAAAAAAAAATTTCTCCCTCTGACAACACATTTATAAGAGGATAATTTTAGCTTATTTAAATTACCTCAGGCACCAGTTGTCAGCAGGTGAAACATATATAATATCTGTATTAACAGCCACATCTACTCTGAGTTTTATATAATATTATGCTATACAGTCTCAATGCAAAACTTTTACATATATATATATAGAAAAAAATTTTTACATCTACATAACCTATTTAGGGTGTGTAATTGATTGATACATCCAATATTTGAATCTATACCCAGAAAAAATTTACATATATGCATTTTCTGTCCAAACATGCAGAGATCCCTTCATGGTTTGCTCAGGATCATGTAAATAAGTCACAAAGTCTCACATTGTGGCGCTATACCCAAAGGAAAAAAATCTACTGTAACAATCACATTTGTACCTTCGCGCAACAAAATCCAGAGTTTTAGCAAATCATACCAAGGCTGATCAAAGTGAGGTTGTTGAAATCCAGAATCCAATCTCACCTCAGTTATTTTACCAACACTCAGAGATTTACTACCTTATGTATGACATATATGAGGCTACACTAGTATTTTCTTAATTCACATGCCGGCAGTAGCACACTGGTAAAACACAAGACTATGATATAAATTGGCATAACTTAAATATAGCTATATAGATATGGCTCAACTAACAGACATCATTAAATTTAGATTGTGATTCATAAATGTTCAAACAATAACTAATTACTAGTTAATAATTAACTAATGAATAATGAGCAAAATTTAGACATTATGCAGAGTTATATTTTAAACAAATTTAATAAAAGCCAAAATTTAGATAATAAAGTAAAATAAAATAAAACAATTCAATGACACAAATTTGTTTCACTTGCAGGTGATGGTGATTGAATAAGTTACAGACTGTTTTAATTTACATAGTTAGTATTGGGTCTCACTTGCAGGTGATGATGATTTATCAAGTTACATTTTATTTAAATTTATAAATTTAGTATTTTCTCTCACTCGCAGGTGATGATGATTTATAAAGTTTCATTTTGTTTAATTTACAAACTTATTACTTTCTCTCACTCTCAAGTGATGATGATTTATAATTTACCAAGTTACATTTTTATGAGCTTTATTATTACAGCAATACAGATTTATTTCAAGTTTAGCTCATGATTATCTATACCCTATTTATGCTATGTTTTGTGGCTTAGATTTGCTTTAGTTAATCCACAGAAGTGATCATCATTAATTATAATTAATAATTTATTTGATCGGTACACAATTCTCTATTTAGATTATAACCTTACAAAACCAGATTCAGTTTCAGAAGTGATCATCATTAATTATAATTAATAATTTATTTGATCGGTACACAATTCTCTATATAGATTATAACCTTACAAAACCAGATTCAATTTCAGATCAAAGCTGAAATATAAATTATTATGGAGGGATGAACTGATGGTGAGTAGTCTGTGTATCTCGAATGTGCTCTTGCTTACAGGATTTGTTACCATGTAACCGGTTCCTTTTTCTACCAAGCCCATTGCTGTAAAAGTGAAAAAAAACTTTTTAGTCCAGGTGATCAAACAGCTTATCAGGATATGTGGATGCTTCTGATCCAGTCTTAAGCAGAAGTAATGGGATGACCCTTAAAATCAAAACCCATTGTGGAATGAAAGCTGTCCAAACTAAATAGATGGGATATCCATTAAAACCAGAAGCCCATTCAAGAGATAATATACAGCAATAAGCAAATGTGCTTATGCACTTCGTAAGAACACATTCACCACACTGACTATATTAATATATATAAAATTGAGATGCAAAACTTTAGTTTCCTTCTATAGAACCACCATAAATCAGTTCATAAATTAGCATTTATAATTATGCTATTAAAGAAATATAACGAATCTAATTTATTAAGTTATCTCTCTCTCTCTCTCTCTCTATATATATATAATCTAATTTATTAAGTTATCTATATAGGCATATATATATATATAATGAGGACTACCACATATTTTGGGATAATTATAAGATTAAATTCTAATTCTATGCTGCATTTAGTCACTTCAGCAAAATATCAACCATATTTTTCATTTAATGCAAACCTATTTTTAATCATTTACAATCACTTAATTATACACCTAAACTAAGCTTTATTTTACTAGTTTCAGAAGGGAGTTTCGTTTATGCACTAATAAATACAAAATTGTCTATGAGTGAGAATCTTTAATCATTTCTCACTAGTTAACTTAAATGTGAGTAAACTCTGTTCTGAATCAACATAGCATAAACATATAAACAAATAATTAAAAATAATATCGGCATAGATTTTACATAAGTGAAATCTAAGATTTGGCTTTCTTTACTTAGTGCAAAGAAATGAAATTAAGATATATTAAATATCAAATCAACTCAGGATAAATTATTTTAACTTGGCTTAAATCAAATTAAATTATACTATATCATTTTAAATCATATTAAATCAGATAATATTTACAATACCAAATAATAATATAAAATTTACATTTTAGTTTAAGAATTCATATTTGAAAGTTTGAAATACATTAGTTTAAATTATATTGGCCATTTATAATAACTTGAGCTAGCTTTAATATGTTATGAAATTTTGTTTAAATGTTCATTTTAAAATTGCAGAAGTGTTACCACTTTAAGTTCTTTTCTCAGGCATCTTCTCTTAGGCATGGTTATTCAATGTTGATAATTTCAAATATTACATTTATAAAATTATTTAAACAAAGAAAACTTATAATGTTTAAACTTATAACACTATTTCTTCTGTGCATATATATATGTCTTGGTTACACACACATCAAGATTTACCTTTATTTAGCAGACAGTAATATATATGTGCGCATATGAGTTGATTTAAATCATTCATATACATATGCTTTCCACATTGTATGCTATAATATACACACACCTACATAACTATGATTATTAATTTTAAGTTTAGTTTGATATACAAGGATTTGGGTATATAGGTATGTGAATAAAAGTACTACTATAGCATATAGTAGGTAAAACAGTAGGATAGACATATCTGACTGTTTCAAGAGTATGTACCTGACATAACCTGAAATACCTTATCTTCAGTCAAGAGTATGTCTCTTTTTATATGTTAGCATGACCTGGAAATTAATAAAGAAAAAATATACAAATTTAACTCTGTGTAGAAGCTTGAAAATACTCTATTGCAGAAATGAGAAATTGGACTGTATTCATTATCCTAAAAATATGTGTTAGTAGAAACGCTTACAATAAATGCCAATAAGTAAGAAAATTGAAAATTACAGCTAAGAAGGATTCAAAAGAAAAAGAAAAACCATGGTAAAAATATTTAATGTGCACATACATTTAAATTTTTATAGAAATAATAATTGGTAAAATTAAATAATTTTTATTAATTTAACAGTTTTTTTTAAATGTGCTTTTTTATTCATTTGGTTTTCCCTTCAAAATTATAAAAAGAGATTTTAACTTATTTAAAATTTTCTTATCTCTTAATGTTAAAAAT
Source organism: Epiperipatus broadwayi (assembly GCA_028023455.1). Lineage (NCBI taxonomy): Eukaryota > Metazoa > Onychophora > Udeonychophora > Euonychophora > Peripatidae > Epiperipatus > Epiperipatus broadwayi. The sequence continues at coordinate 1,814,749 of JAQFVV010000103.1, forward strand.
TGTTTTCCAACATTAGTTATTGAAAAGGAAATTACTTAATGAAAGCAAAAGTTAATTAGTTTAATGAATAAAATCAACTTGTTAATCATATTTGCTAAAGAAAATTATATTTTTTTATTAAATGTATTAAAGTTTGAATTATCATATTGTTATGTCTTTTTTAATTTTCTTAATTATTAATCAATTACTTTATTAAATAATTGTTTTAAAAATAATAGTGTTAAGTTCTTATTCCCTCAGATGTCAGTTTTATAAATTGGGAGTGTGTGTGATTTGATTTCATAATAGCATAGTGTTTTACTATGTTTTAAATTATTCCAGTAAATCTATTTAAATTAAAATAGGTTAAGCATACACACTTATTTTTCTCTTCTACACAATCACAGTTCCTAATGTTTTGTGATCTTGAACTAGCTATAGAAAGCAATAATGGTTATGTTTTTTATGTTTAGGGATTTACATTTGTGTTTGGGCATCCAGGAAGTCCTCTGGATAGAGCATACTCTTAAAATCCATTCACTGCATTTATTTTTTTAAAATTATTATGATTGACCTTCATGTTACCATATTATCAGAGCATTCATTGATGGTATTATAGTATTCTAGCTTTATTTTTTATTATTTTTATGAAAGACAGCTTGACACTTAAGAATGATTACCCAGATCATTGTGTTATATTCTGCCTAAATTTGGTAGGGTTAAGATAATTAGACTGTTTGTAATATATCTCTGCTAAATCCAGTCACAACACTGCTGATTGTTGATAAGTTATGACTGTTTATGTCTAATGCTGGATAATTTGTAGTTTATAATTATTAGTGTAAATATATATTATTCATGCTGACCCTATAATGATGATGATGATCTTCCATCTCACTAATGTATCCCGTGTTACCCCTTCATTTCTGTATAATTATAATACATATTATAACAGTCAAATTAGTAGCCTATGATGGTCAAACAATCTTTTTAGTGGGTGTCAATCATGGTAAGATTTTGACCAATATAATGATAATAATGATGTTTCTCTTGCTGCCATAAATATTGCTCTCTTCACTATTTTTCTTTTATTATTGCTATTACGCTTTAAAAACTAATAGATGCCTGATAATGCTTATTAAATCCTTACACAGTGCTATGCTATCCAATATGATCAAACTAGTTTTTATCAATGAGGTTTTTTGACTATTGGAACAGTGCACATAGAGCTTTAGCATCTAATGCATCATTTTTAAGTAGAAATATTTTAATTCTCTGTTTTATTTACAAGCTATTATCCCAAAGTGAATTTAAATGTTTTCAATCTAAGCCAACTTGCTTATACAGCAGTAAACATCTGAAACTAGTTCATTATATATAGTATTGTGTCCTCAGTTATTTAACATCTCTAGACACTTCTATCCTATGGACAGGATTGCTCTTAAACCAATAAAACATTACAAGATACCATATTAAACATTGTTGTTCAGAAGTATACTCTTTTTTCATCACTTCTATGTAAATTTAAGCTTTAACAATTAAAAGATATCAGATAGCAATGCTTATTAAATCTGTATACAGTGCTATCCCATCCAATATTCCCAAGCTAGTTTCTAGCTTATGGTTTTTATCAGTGGTGAGACCTTCTTTCTTGCAGCTACCTTATATTCCTCTATTATACTATCAAGCTATCAGTCCAAATTAAATCCTAAATATCCAGGTGCATTTTCATAATTCAAAGTTTTTCACTAATACAAGCCATAAACTAAAAACTATTCTAAGGATATTGAATAGGACCATGCTGGATAAGTATTTAATGATCCCTATTATGATTTATAATGAAAGAATAATAATATTGGTTTTATACTAATACTGAGTATAAGGTAGATGTGCCTATGATTGTCCAAAACTTGGGGAAAACATCAGATATTAATACTGAAATGTTTTTTCATCTATATGCCTATAAAGGCAAGTTAGTTTAGAATGGAAACATTTATATGTTTTTCAATTTGGGCTGATGGCTTGATAGTAAACCTGCAAGTAAAAAATGCTTCTAACAGTAAAGTGCATTTGATCTTAAAAGTACAGATGAACTGTTTTAAAATTCAAAGTTCTTCACTGATGAAATCCATAAGTTATAAAGTAGTTTGGAGATATTGTATAAAATAAGACTGGACAAGAATTCAATAAGCATTATCATCTGGCATTTATTAATTACTAAAGCTTACAATAAGTGGTAATGCAGTAATGTAAGAAAAAGAATATGTTGCTAAACAGCAATGTGTAAGATGAAATTATGTGATAAAATCATGTTATAATTTCTTGGTTTAATGTTTTTATTTATGGGACAACAATTTAAAATAATTGTTTCTTTTATTATAGTTTTTAGTTTATACATCCATGATATTAGATGCCACAAAGATTACTGCTATCATCCAAATGAAGTAAATTCAACCACCATGCATATTTTCTCTAATCTATATCCCAAAATTCTGAATCTTTAAAAGCATAAAACAATAAGTGATAACTATGACAAGTAAAAAAAATCTAGTTATAATAATATAACAAAAATATTGTTTTAAATGATTAGAAAATATAATAATTTTTCAGAAGTAATTTCACTCACAAATTGGTATTGGTATAGTAGATGCTCACTTTTCCTTCCAGTTTCTGTTGTTACTCATTGTGTGGAAACACTGAAGCAAATCATATTATAAAAACCAATCTATAAATGGAAAACTAAGTGTATTTTACGTTTATATGTATTTAAATATATAAATAGTGGAATATAGATTTTTATAAAGTAATCTAAAAATAAAAGTGTAAATAGTTGCAAAAATTGAACATTTATGCATGTTTCATAATTAAAAAATATATAATATATTTTCCTGTAATATCAATAGTTTTTTATTTTATTTTTACGAAGTAATCTAAAAATAACTATATTTGTACTTGTACAATAATAAAATATTATTTGCTAAAAAAATTAAACATGTATGCATATTTCATAATTGAAAAATAAAATGTTTTCCCATAACGGTTCCTAAACATTCGACTGACAACCATCAAAAGCATCATGATGATCAGTTGATTGTAATAAACATCTTTCGTGAATGAGCATTCATGGATAAAACCAAACTTAAAATTCTGACAAAGATGAGAGGTGGAAAATGTTTTGGCATAACAATAGCAAACTAAATCTTTTTCTAGCTTTTTTTCCAGACATTTACTCTGTTTATCGCTGTTAATAAAAAAAATAATAATAATAAATACCTTTTTTACTTTCTGCTAGTTCATTTTTATTGTTCTATTGTACCCTATTGATTAAGTAATGCAATTTCCTTTATGAAAAAAAAAATATAATTTACAATTGATTTTATTCTTTAATTCAGTAATCATAAAACTCAACATTTACTATTGGCATTTTAGACAAGTAAGAGAATTTATAAAATTTTGTAAATTACATTAATAAAAAAACATTTTAATATGTAATTTACAATTAATTTATATTTGGTAATATGGAATTTTATAAGAATCAAATTTTCAATAAAATAGAGGTGCCACACTATGGATAAAAACAGAAATTCAAATGAAAAATGAGTGTAGAACATCTACTATACCGGTATTCACAGATTTTTAAATATTAGAAATCAATATATAAAAATGACTTATTAATAGATTTTCAGGATAAATATATACTTATGCATTTGGATTATTAAATTATCACAACTGAGACTATACTTTTGTCATAAAATATTCAGAAAGTATCATTATCTTTATGATATTTTCATCTCATTAAACTTATTTTTGTTTAATTATTCTAATTAATATTAAGAATAAAACTTATTTACATAAAAATATGGATTGATTCAATCTTCTAAATTTGCAATAAAGATAAAGTATATGAGCACAGACTTTCACACGACCCACCACTCTCTACTCCATCTCATAACACTGATACACTTAAAGATATATATGTCGAAAAGATAAATAATCACCAATATATGTATTTCATGCTAAATAAACCAGCAATCATCAGTTGATCCAGATTATCATCTCTACACATATATGCAATAAGTGCTCAGATATATATTAAGATAGCCAATATTCATACTTTATGGACAGTGTGGAGTGGATTGAAGCCTGTCCATTAAAGTATGAATATTGGCTATCTTAATATATATCTGAGCACTTATTGCATATATGTGTAGAGATCATAATCTGGACCAACTGATGATTGTTGTTTTAGCATGAAATATGTATATTGGTGATTATTTATCTTTTTGACATATATGTGTTCAAGTGTATCAGCGTTATGAGTTGGAGTGGAGAGTGGTGGATTGTATGAAAGTCTGTGCTCATATACACTATATATTATATATATAGATACAGGTATATAATAAGCCTGTATTTCAGTTATTAATAAAGATAAACTAAAGTATGACAAAATCTTAAATAACACATAAAAAATAAATGAATAGATAGTGTGCTTTAAAGTAAATAGATTTAAATATACATGGAAAAATTATATTTCTATATTTTTAACGGTCATTCATTAATTTATTAAATTTTTTTGGAACAGAAGTGATTATTCAAACAAATTCAGAATAATAATGACAATAATAATTTCTTTAGAAATCCAATCAGAGATGAATAACATAATAATAAATAAAAGAAAGATTCTACATGATTTGATACAGTGATGAAATGGTAGAATCTGGAGTTCAAAACCTATGACTTATAGTCTAGATTATGTTCAAACTTCTTATGAACTCCATTCAATTATTTTAATAAAAAAAAATTGAAAAATGAAAGATGAATCATCATAAACTCCTTAAATTATTCTATTTTGGATTCATCTTATAGATGAAAAATAAATCAAGGCTCTAGACATAAGAACAATATTAAATGGAATGTTCACTTTGGATTTTATATAGGATAAGAAACTGTGGTGGAAAAAATAATTTTTGGTTTTAAAATGGAAAATCAAGTTTTTGGGATATAACTTTTATGATATAATGAATCAAATTTTATAATAATTTATGAAAATATTTCCGTATATTTTTATATGTTGTTAATTTATATCATTATAACTGAATGAATAAATATGTGGTTTATATATCTTTGACTTCATTTTCATTGATTAAGACTGTGTAACATTAATTATAACTTGCCATTCATCTTACAATTAATATGTTTTTAAAAAATAGTTGTAATTTGTATATTATATATTAATTTTTTTGGTAACAGCTAAATTTATACTTATAAAATATGCACATATTAATAATAAAAGCTAATTAAGTTAAAGGTAAATCTAATAGTATTTTGAATTGAATTATTTAATTGATTCTTTGTTTTAATGTCAATAATTGTTAATGGTAACATTGTTGTTGTTGTTGTTTTTTATTTTATCTTTATATTTTCATATTTTTTTTATTTTTATTTTGAATAGCCATTTAATAATGCAGTTTCAGAAACAAATTGAGGACGTAAACAACCACGCTTATCCCAATTCGTTACAGAACTCGAAGAAACACTTTAGCTCGATGTCATTTCCTAGAAAATAAAATGTCTGTTTATTTTTAGTTTACAGGATAACAATGCAATATTTAATATATTAAACATTTCATTTTGTATTTTTTGTCTTTTAATTTCAGTTTTTAATAAATGTTTTTAAAGCAAATACATTAAACATTAGCGTGATAATTTTATTATTTTAAAATTGACAATAATAATAACGTCATATGAATAGTAAATATTAAACATTAATTTTGATTAATCCTATTAGACTTATGATAACTTTTATAGTTATTTAAAAAAAAAATAGTACAAGTTTTGCATCGTGTAATTGTACTTATCCAATTATATAAAATGCAGTAATCTTTAAAATGATTCTTTATTTTCTTTAGTCAATTTTTCTTAATCCTAACAGTTTTCTAAAAGGATTATCTTGAAATAAGATATTTGTGAGACTCAGCTAACTATTCTTTATATCACAAATTCAGGTGAGACTAGACAATAACAAGTAGTCTTAAAATAATACTACTAATAATATGAAATTACATTTAAATTTTTTAAATCCCATTTATTTAGACAATAAAAGACGATAATCTTAAATACATAAAAGATTTGAAATAATGAAAAATGTTCACGCAAGTAAAGTTATATGGAAAAATAAACAGATGTTCCAGGAAAATGTATAGTGAATTCAAGTTTAATTACTATAGAATTTATTAAAATACTACAAAAATATATTATGAAAAAATGTGAATAATTATATAGAAGTAAATTACACAAACAAAGCAAAGAAAAAAATTCATTGATTTAAAAGTATGAAGTAAACTCTAAATGAATTATAAAATCATTAATGATAATTGATAATATAAATTATGGAAGATAAAAACTCAAAATAATAATCTTAGTGAGTGAATTTTAAGATGTATTTAAAATTACTGTGTTTGTTATCAAAATAAAGAGAAAAAAAAGAAAAGAAAATTATTAAAAAAAATAGTAAAAATAATAAATACATATTTGAATATAAAATAAACTGAGATGTATAAAAAAAAAGTTATAAATATTATTGATTTAGAAGCTGAAATTAGCAAAGATTTCTTTTTGTTATTATATTATAAAAAAAATAGTATAGTGGGAACATTTAAAAAAATTAAGATTTAAAGAAAGTCAATATATAATAAATAAGTAGGAATTTCAGAAGATAAAAAGCTGAAAATAAAGCTATATATATTTAAATTCTGATAGTAAGTTTTTATTTTATCTTTTTATATCTGGTATGTCTAATTCTAACTTAAGATATTTATTTTTATTTGCTTATTTTCTATAAAAATTATTAAATCATATTTTGTTCATTTCTACATGTATTTCCATTTTACTTTATTTAAATATATTTTCATATTTATACAAAAGTGAACTTGTCTGATCATTTTGTGTTATGATATAAAATATATGAAATAAATAAAAAAGCAATATATGCATTATATTTGAGATATATAATTATTTTTTAAATGTACAAATAAAGCTTTATTCACCATCTGATTATAATTAAATGATGGGTCTTTACTTGAAATTAGTTTTATTTGAAAGGGTTCTTATATTCTTGATCCTGTATCATGGCATATAATAGAATAATATGAGATTTGGAATAAACCATCCATGCCCCATTGCTAGTTTGTCAAATATATAATTGAATTATTCTTAAAATCATCTAAGAAATAGTATTTAGAAAAGCAAAGTTTGCAAAATGGAATCAGTTTTATTTTTACATATAAGTAACAATTATTCATAACCTAATTTCTTAGATTGATCATTTTCACTATAAATCCTAATCTTTCTTCATACAATTGTCTCTATTTATTTACCTGGATCCCTACTTTAGTTCTCAGAACATAAAACTGAATTATGAATCACACAATCATACACACATACATAATGCCTGGATAAAGCAAGAATACAGAATTAATATGAACATAAAATATATTTGCAATTATAATCTAATAATTGAAAAGAACTATGAAATTAAAAATATTACAGATAAGAGTTTACAAAAATTTATATTAAGTTACTTTTGAAATATATGTTCAATATAGATGATTTTATATATTAAATACTGTTTACTAATTCACTATAATATAATATATTAACATCTGAAACTAAAATAATTATTAAAATTTTGAATATGCAATTTAAAATTGTCAATATTACACAATTAGAAATTAAACCTTTTATCACAATAAAATCTTTTATAAAAATATACACTTGCCCAGTATTTTTTTAACTTCTGCAGAATATACATATATATGTATTCTAATAATTTTAATGTTTGTAAACAACCAACAATTATTAAATATATAGCACTGAGAATATAATATTTTTAAAAAAAACTAACTGTAATGCATAAATGATAATAATAATTCACAAACCAAATTCAGCAGATCATTAAAACAAATTTATAAATAACATCTACTTTCATGAATCAATGTTAATTCATTAGTTAGACAAAAAATTGTTCACTTTTATCCAACTGCTATATTAATATATGGTATATAAATCAATCTTTGAGATTTGAAAGCAGTTAAACTTTATATTTGCAATGGTAAGATTTAAATTCTTAAAGTTTTAATAAGCTTGTAATAAACAATAGTTATTAAATGCATAGCACTGAGAATATATTTCATAAAAAAACTAACTGTAATGTGCAAATAATAATAATTCATAAGTCAGAGCCCAACTAGAAAATAATGCCCATTTTTTTTTTGTATCAAACTAATTTATTATTTTAGTAAAAAAAAAAAAAGGGGGGGGTCCAAATATGTGAATTATTATTATCATTTGCAGATTAGAGTTAATTTTTCCATAAAAAGATACATGCTCAATGTTACTTATATAATAGCTGCTATATTCACAAGCTTATTAAAATAATTAGAATTTAAATCTTTAATATTATTTGAAACTGTAAGTTGAATTTATTAATATTTTAAGATTATTGCTAACATAAATGGAATGTCAAGGATTGATTTATTTACCATGTAATAACATTGTAGGTGAATAAAAATGGACCATTTTTATGTATTTAATAAATTGGCATTGATAAAAGAAAGTGAATATTAATTACAATGTTTGTTAAAATGCTTTGTAAATTAATATATTATTTGTGCATTAGAATTAGTTTCTTCATATTATGGCATTTTCAGTAATTTTAGTTTTTGCTTAAAATTTTTCTGATCAATATCTAGTAAATTTCTGTTGACTTTCTTTCTTTGATTAATGAATCCTTGATGGAAAATGAATTTCTCTAAGTTGTTGATGATGATGATTTATTTAAGATTCAACTAATGATTTTGTATATCTTCAGTTACCAATCCACTCAACCTCATCCATCAATTCATTTTTAACTTTGGCTAATCCTTCATTTTAGTCAATTATTTTAATGAGGTTTTGTGGGTTTTTACGTGATACCATTCATTATTTACCAAGCTATGCTAACAAACAGAGATACATGACCCAAAGAGTAGATGTGCCTAATTTCACATATTTCTAAAGTCTCAATAACATTGATGAAATTCATTTTTATATGATTACAAATTATAATCCAACTTTTATTTTTTCAATTATAGTTATGCTTATATTGTTGCTAACTAATACTAAAATGATTTTTTAATGATAGTGACTACATTCCTTTCACAGTAATTTATTCTCCCTTTTTTTTCTAACTTGATAAAAAAATTAATATTGAAAAATCTAATAATAATAAAGTTGGTTAAAATCTCTCTTAAATATATGTCTACCATTGATACTTTGTTGTTATTTTCGAAAGCAAACCATATCATTAATTTTACTTTTTAATTACAATTGTTTATCTTTTACACATTTGTTTTCACAAACTCAATATAGATTTATAAAACTATTAATTCACTTTGTCTTATTGTTTAATGATTTGACAAATTTTGATTAAATTTTTAATTACATTTTACAATTTCATTAAATTAATTTCAATTATTCAGAAGTTGTTGGTTTAATCTTTCTTTTATATTGTATTATTTTATTATTATTATTACCCAAATTAAAAAAACAAAAACAAATAAATACTATTACTTTGTTACCCACCCAACTCCCTTTTCACGAAACTCCAATCTATTTCTTATTGAAATAGATAATAAAAGTATTCATTTACCTTTTTATACATAATATTTTATGGCTATAATATATCTAAAAAATCAATTAAATATACATCATGATATTAATTTTCAAATCATATTTTTCACATTACACTGTTTACTCATTTTACATTTTAAATAACATAGTAGCTATGAGGTGAATTATGTCAATATATATATATATGTTTTATAATGCTGATAATATAAACATTATTAGAAATTTTGAAATAATTCATCTTGTATCATTTTGGCATAAGTTTTTAATTATATTATTTATTCATGACACTCAAACTTTACACGCCATGGGATTTATATGCCAAATTAGATCACCCCTGATAAGTAACATAACATAAAAGTTTACTTTTAATCTTGTAATCATCATCTAATTTAATAACTAATTAGTCTTTAATGTTTCAGTCATGATCGTAAACATGAACTCTATTTTACAATGTATATTTTACTTTTTGTGCAAATAAAGATTATTTTGAAAAAAAAACAATTTTAAAGCATTGAAAAACAAAATTTTCAATTTATTAATGAATGAAGATTAAAACACAAAACAAAAGAGATTTACAAATTCATTACCATGGTATTAATATATTTTTTTAGGTTTCTATTGATACTGATGTATCTGAATAAAGAACAACAAATCCAAATAATTCTATTTATAAAAATTTAAATTTAAAAAAGCAAATTTAACAATTTAATATATTTTGTCAAGACTACAAATACCACAGAATTATGTTATTGAACTTATTACAAAGTTTATCATCATACACTACACAGGACTTTTCTTTGCTTATTATAATAGAGGTCTAAAAAAATTTCTCACCCATTATCTGCTATATCAGGGATATCAAAAATAACATCTATTGCATTTTTTATCCTTATAATTGACATTTGAATCATCAGCGTATACAAACATTTAACAAAGATGATTTTGTTCAATAAATAAAAATTTGTAAAAAAAAAAAAAAAAAGCTATATAATATGTGCTAATATGTTTAAAATCTCAAATGTTCATCTACTATTTTATACATTTATTTAGAATATATGTATAAATACAAAAACTGTAATAAAAGCTAAGCTTTATTAACATTAACAATACTGTGGTGCTTAGCATGCTTTCAACTGATAATCATCATAAACATAGCAATGCTTGTAACAGAGATGTTAGAATAAGATTCTGTTTAAAAGCTAACAAATTACCATATTGTTTGCATAATGCATTAATTAGTTAGAGCAAGTCAATTTTTAGAAAGAGATATACAGGGTTCTTTTCTATTGTCAACTTAATTATCCTTGGAAATGTGCCAAGCCTCCTTGACCTTTCTCTTGGCGTCATTATATTCCGAGCAAACAACATTGAAACATGGACTCAAATCAATGGCCAGAATTAGTGAAATACTAAAAAAAACAGATCTAGCATCTGAATGTGTTTTTGCCTGGTTATACATGTATTTATGCTGAGCCAATCAGATAGAAAGATTAGCCTGAGATTGACCATAGCAAACAGATGAGCACAAAGAATCTTGGCATTTAATTTTTAATTTGAGAATGAAGATTTGATGGTAATCTATCTTTTGAATTATCAATTTACTGATACAAAGAGGAAGGAGTGCAAAGTTCAATTCGATGGGTGGAAATAATAATTTTATAAATCAAATGAGTGATTTTGATTAGTAGGAAAGAAATAGCAAAGATTTATCGTAGGTTGTTGAAGGCAGGTGTCACATTTGATAATAAAAGTTCTTAGCAGTTTGAAATCCAATATTGGGCAGGTCAGATATGTATGTGTCAATATTGTTTTACAGTTGGATTCACATTTACAAAGATAATAGTTTCTAAATAAAAATGCCTTAAACATTGCAAGTTTGTGCACTGTTGGTGTAAGAGATTTTGGGTATATGAAACCGCATATGTGGAAAGGTTTGACAAGCATTTTGTAGTTGAGTGAACTCATATGTCATTGAATACACAAATCGAGAAGTTTGATGCCATTATAGTTGTCTTCATTTTCTCGAGTCCATTTCAATGATGAAGCAAGTGCATATAAGGACTTATTTGAGGTATAACCACACTGAATATATTTACACTGAACATTCTTTATTCTCAACACTAATGCCAGAAAATAAGAGAGAATCCATCCTAGATCACTATAGACATTTTCTTATTTATAATATGTTTATCATACTGCAGAATAGATTACCATCTCTATAATGAAAAACATCTATAGCATAGGTTTAAATTCCTCACTAGCTTCTTTGACAGTAAATACTTCTGTTTGTCCTCAACCGACTTAGATGAATATGGCAGTACTTTACAAGATAATCACTTTTGTTGAAACAGCAAACATAAATCTTTGTTAACTCTTATAAAAAATAATAGACACTGATGTAAAAACTTCATGGAATAAGAACTAGCAAATACTTGTAATGAATAAATAAATGAAATTTATTTTACTGTAATGATTGGATTAATCCTGAATATTTTCATAATATTTACACAATAACATATTTTAATTCATGACAGAATAAAGAAATTATTAATAATAATTAATTAAAAAAATAAAAATACATTAGAATAAAAGTATAAAAAGATTAATATATTTGCATTTGTGAAATATAGAGAGAGAAAAAATATTTACAGAAATATATTATCATTTTCTTTTGTTTTAGTGGTTTCTAATATTTTATTTATTTTAGGTATAGTATTTTATCCTATTAATAAAAATGGAATAATAAAGTCTTACCCTTTTCTTAATTATTTTGTGATCATATTTTGTGTCTTTCAGGATCCTTACTTTGATCTTATGTATTGGAGACTTGATATCATATGGCTTTAAATTTATGAAATCATTCAGTTAATTGTTTTTCTGGTTACATTTAATTCACAAGGATATTTAAAAAAGTATAATTATGACAAACTCTTGAGTTCATGAAGCTTTAACTACAATTATTCCATTTTGATAAGCTTCTAGTTCACTTTCAATTTATACATTTTGGAAGATTTATTGGTTAAAGCTGGATTGATTTTAAATAAAGTTTCAATGTCAGCTTATCCAATATTACTCTCTTACTTTCTTGACACATATATGTTTTTTTCTTCTTTTTATCATATTATTTTAGCAGATAAGCCTATGGTAGATGGATGTCTTAGATTACAGAAAATATCTTTCAAAAGTGATGAACTTATTTTTAAATTTTTGTTACACTATAGAGCAAATTTAGAACGTTCTCTTTGTGATTTGGTCATTACATTATGCAGGATCAAAATGAACACACCCTATAGGTTTAACCAATTATGACAAAGATTTTTACTAGATAATATACCAGCATTATATCTAATGTTTCAGCTTGTGGCATTTTACATTGGCACACTAGTTTCTTCAGAGTTCATTGGTATTTTTGCTCCGACTTAAAAAAAAAAAGATACTAAAGACAAGCAATACAAAACAAAACCCTGTACAAAAGATCACACACATTCTTGGCTTATCTGTATTTTTTTCCTTACTTTATTTAATTAGTTTTTATTTTCTTAATTACGTTGTTAATTATACTTTGGTACTTATTAATCCTATTATTTAAAATATGTACAAATTTTTAACAAAATATCAAATATTCAAGATTAATTATTATTATTATTATTATTATTGAATTAAATAAATTTGTAGTTTTCTGTTTCAATTTTATTTTATCTTACAAGTTTTATTTTATTTAACTAAATAAATCTTTTACTAATATAGAGAGAAATCTATATTATAAAAGTTTCTCTCCGCCACTTTTTCTACTTACTATTTTTATCCCCACCCACCCCCCCCTCCCCCCTTCCCCCTCCTCTCCATCCCTCCCCCCCCCCTTCTCTCCCCCCCCCCCCTCCCCCCCCCCCCTTCTCCTTTCTTTTTTCCCCTCTCCCACTCTTTTTTTCCTTCTTTTTTTTTTTTTTTATCTTTTCTTGTTTTAAATTTTTCAACTTCTTTCTCTTCCCTTCATCTCTTCCCCTCCATTTCCCCCCCAATCCCCTTTCCATATATATATATATATATATATATATATATATATATATATATATATATATATATATATATATATATATATATATATATATATATATATATATATATATATATATATATTTGTGACTAGCTTCGGCTATACTTGCATGCTAAATCAAAGAGTTAGACAAGATGCTGAAATGATAGAGAGGGATTTGAAAAAATATACCATTGAAACATATTTTGTAATGAATATATCAATGAGATGATCATTGTAAGCTCAAAAAAAAAGTATTCCTAATATCTAGAATAAGGATAGATAATTCCCAATATGATGCTAAAAATATTATCTAGACATACATTTTCTGAACTATTGAATAGATATTAAAAAGCAGTAAAATAGCAAGAAGCTTATATCTTGCATCAATAGATTTAAAAAAAAAAAAAATCTCTGTGGCAGAAGTAACAAGAATTGTTGATTATTATATTAGTACCTTTTAAAGCATGTAATATCACTACTCATGATTGGATAAAATGTTTAAATTCACTATACATTTTTTATATGTTTCTATTATTAAAAACTTTTATTTGCCTTTTTTTTAATGAGCTTAATTTACATGTAACCAGATACTTATCTATAATGAAATTAAAATCTGTCTTAAAAATGAAAAATGATATAAATATATATTCTTTCTAATTATACTTTATTTCAATTTATAAAAAACGATTGTCAATCTGTCGCCCAGGACATACATTCAAATTAAGTAAAATGGATTGGATTCAGAAAAAAATATAATTTCACACTTCTTTAGGATATTTCATGTATATAAAAAAAAATGTTTTGATACATTTTAATATTTTAGAATTTGTGATGCAAGAATTCATTAGTTTGTGATCAAGCTCTGAAATTGAGAGTCAGGCATTTGCAAACTGCCACCAATAATATAGTATCACTTGGTCATAGAGAAATTATGTGTGTCATCACATTCAACAATTACATAGCAACATACACTCCAGTCATTATATTATCTGAAATATAATATTTAATTATTTTAATTTCTGACTATAAATAATTGCAATTCCAGAAATTCTAAATAAAATTTGTAAAAACTTTATTTAAAATCATGGTTGTTTATTAAACTTTAAAAATAACTGATCGTTTTGCACATTCTGTTCATAAGTAACAAACAATTTTATATATATATTGTCATTAATACGTTTACACAGAATTTTATTTTATCACATCTAATGGAAAACTAAATAATCTAGAAATAGGTTTTGTCATAGTTGAGGGGTAATTATCCCTGATAAAATTACTGGTATTACATATGTATTTTAATTACCCTTTATTTATATACTGTATTTATATTTAATACTAGTGAATTGGTGAGGGGGAGGGGCAATTAAAATTTGAACTTTATTTAACATGTAGATATTAATTTTCATAAATAAATATTTTCACCACTTTTTGTTTATTTATAATTTTTTTTATTGCAATTATTTTTATAAAAATAAATCCACTCATTTCTATTGATTTCAAGTAGTATATTTTGGAAGTCGCCATTTTGAAGGATGAAGAAAGATGAGCTTCTTGACAAACACATGTGTCCAACAGATCTTAACAGTCCTAAGCAACCTTTCCCACGATTCCAATGCTATGTTGTTTATCCAATCACAAGAAGTGCTTGTCAGAGTTGAGGTGAAGGAGCAATAAGTATTAAAGAAGATATTTGGAAAATTATTTTATAAAGATAAACCTTGTGTGCTAGTTTGTTGAATAAAAGCAAGTTGTCATTGATTACTTTAATTAAATGAATTATCATTGTTAGAGCTGCATCCATAAAAATTATCTTTATAACTTGATAAGTTAAAATATATACATTATTTTTTTACTGGCTGTTTTTTTTTTTTAAAAAAAAAATATGTGTGTGTGTAAAAAAATGTTAATGTAAAATATACGTTTTGTTTTGAAAAAAAAAAATTAATGTATATAGTAATTTAAATGATAGTTTGTATAGCATTTGTATACTGACAAACACATGTATATATAAATTACTTACTCATAGAATTATATTTAATCTTCGTATAGCAAGTGAATAGCCTCGAGAAGAAAGATTGACTACTATAGAAATTTAATTGTAGAAATATATTTAGTTTTGAAATAACTTTATTAAGTGAATAGCCTTGAGATGAAAGATGAATTATAGCAAAGTTAATTTTATTTTTGATCAACTTTAAATTATTTATTATTAATAGTATTTTTTATATAGATAAAAATACTTCAGTATGTATATAGTGGGAAAATAATAATTGGAGAGCCTTTGAGCATATAGAATCATGGACATTTTTTAAATTTTTGTTCTGATTAGTAGTGTTCATATATAAGTGTATTAAGTAGATGGATATGAAAATATTTAATTATTCACTTCTGTGATTTTCCTGTTTATAATATATCGTATATTATGTTTTATGTGAAATATCTGGTAGGATAATCATATAATTTAAAATTTAGTATTTACATAAAATTCATTTTAAATTATTTCATAGTATAATGTCGTATAGAAATATATGTGTTAATATATGTGCAATAAAATAATGACATCATATATAAAAGTATGTTAAGTACGTGTATCTTTGCATGTTATTTTATTTATTTTAATGTTTTAGTAAGGGGTGAGGGTGAATTTTGTTATTTACTTATTTCTCATTCTAATCAGGCTTGTTTTTCTATAATACTATGTTCCAGTTATAAGTAACAAGAGTATTTAATTAAAATAGGCTAGTGAAGTTTCCTCATTTTGTCAATACTCTAATCATTCTATTAAATCATGTATGTATTTGTTATTAGTAATTGACAGGCAAGTTCAAAAATAAATAATAAAAATATTAGAATAAAATTTAAAGAGTTCCCATATTCCCATTATATATAACAATTTTCTGGCACAATTTGTTATAATTTGAAGAAACAAATTCCCTAATGAAAGTTATAATGTCGTGAATGTAATGTATAATAGAATACTTTAACCCAGTAAAGTGGATATCTATATGACATCTACATAAAATGCCAAATATTGAAAAAATTATTTGTGGGCATTTACATGACGTCTACATAAAATAAATACTAAAAAAGGAAAAAATTATAATTTTTGATACATTTTAACAGGAGTACTGTTCAAATTTTTTAAACTCATGAATGTGTTGAAACAATAGCTTATCCGGGTAAATGAATATTCTTTGTAAAACAATCAAGTACAAATACTAAAAAAAAAATTGACATAATGACAAAGAAACCCATATTTTGGTGTTATCACAATTAAAGAAGCCAATTTGAGATTCAGATGACAGAGATACAATTTTCTAACAAAGACAATTATGATGAGGATTTTTTTTTTTTTTTTAAAAAAAAAAACTTTTTTCCTTCAAAAGTCTTTGTGCCAAATTTCTGGCATAGTTTTTTTTTTTAAAACAAAAAATTTTATTAACAAAGTTTACATGGTTTCTTGATACTGTTTTCATACATGGTATACTGCAATGACTGATTGCAAAAGTTCATAAGATCAAATGCTTGGTAGATCAATCCTGGACCAAGTCTCTTTGTATAACCATTCTGGTGCAAGCAGCCGGTCCCTGGCACTTATGCTCTTGACAAGACCTATAAAGGTCTCTGTGACTGAAGATCCTGAATGACGGAAAACACATTCACATCTGGTCAACCAGACTGCAAAGGTAAGGAAGACAGAGAATCGGATAAGAGAAAAAATTCCTGTCTTGATGGCATTCTGGATATTTAAGGCTTCTCCGATGTCAGATGTAACTTTCTCTGTGATGAAGTTTCTGATTCGGAAAAGAAACGGACAATTATAAAGTAAATGTTGGATGGTTTCATCGGCAGTATTTTATAGCTGGCATTGAGGATTAATTTTGGTGAATCCTCTTTTCCATACTAAGAAATGGTTAGTGGGTAAGGATGAGATGTTGAGCTTTAAGATAAAATCTATGTATTTTGGTTCAACAAACCAGTTCTTCAATTTTTTAAGCAATGGTTTATTGTCTATGTTTAATTTAAAAAAAAAAAGCTTGTTAAAATATTTTTTAATAATAATAAAGGGCATTTCTCTTCATCTTAATCTAGTACATTCTACTATAAACTTAAATAATCAATGGAATTCTGATAGTATAGTTCTATAATATTCCCATCTTTGAGTGGTTTTTATTGTTTATTTTGGTTAACATTTGAACTAATGTATCTAGCATTCATATTTTAATCTTTTATACCATTCAAGATAATAGCCTTAAAAAAAACCTAAACTTTTAAATATTCCTTTTCATAGTAAGTCTGATAACAGATCAGTATATTTTAAAAACCTAACAACATTTTACATTAAAATTCATATCAAGTACATTTTTTCTTCACTAATAATTCTCCTTAAAAAGATTCTTATCTATAGATTCTTTCTGCCTTTTTTCAAAGTTAATACTAACAGCATTATCATATGATATTCTCATATGGATTTATTTATATATTTCCAAGAACAAATCTTCACATTTCTTTAACATATCACATGATTTTCTCATATACACTTTTTCATATACATCCAAGAGCAATTTCCTTTACATTTCTTTAACATTAATTACTGTAAGTTTGAGTAATCAATGGATACCAGATGATCCAAAAATTTTTTGCATTTTCATTATATCATCTAATGTTCTTTCTTTACTCAAGCTTATATAGAAGGCTGTGAAATAAAATAAAAAAAGCTGTTCTTAAAAGCATATAAGAAAATTATGTGATGCTGTTGGAACTAACCTTCCTGCCAAAGAGTAAAAGAAGTCTAAAGTTGGCATAAAACTGGAATCTAAAAATTCAGAATTTTATTTCATATTGGATCTATATAATAAAGGAAGCATGGTATCTTTGATTCAAAACTATATGTTCTTTTTTTTAGTCTATTAGCTTGATTAAAATAAAGTAGCAAAATACATTTGCAGGATACACAAGTGCATTAGTTATTTTGCATACTATTCTCATTGATGAAATAAAAATGACAAATTGTTGTATGGATAATCATATTATAGTATCATGTCATCTATTATCCACTGATTACTCAAACTTATGATTGATGAATCTAAAGTATGGTGAAAAGAACTATTCTTGAAAACATATGAACAAGCATGTAATAAACTTATGTGTTATTGTTGTTTGTAATAATAGTTAGAATATATATATATATATATATTTAATATAAAAGTTTTCTTGAATAAAAATTATGTAGAATTGTCTTATAAAGTTAGAAATCATCATGCATAAATAAAAACAAAGTGTTACTAGATATATAGATAAACCCATATTTTAAGTGAAAACTATGTTATTAACAATATAAGTAACATAAGAAAAGATGCACAGTGATACTATATGCACTGTTAAACAAGAGAAGCATACTTTAATCATTCTACAAGTTTTGGTAAAATATGACCTTGAGTAAGATGGCTATTATGTGCTAAACCAGCACTCATAAGTTGGTCCAGATTATCATCTCCCATATATATATATATATATATATATATATATATATATAATCTCCCATATATATATATATATATATATATATATATATATATATAATCAGTGCTCAGTTTATATTAAGACAGAAAATCTTCATACTTTAATGGACAGGCTTCAATCCACTCCAACCTCCAACTTTTTAGCCATCCATATCATTGAAAGTCTGATGATGAAAACTCAAATCCCATGCTGATGCTAATCTTATTGCCATGCCCATGTTGACCTAAAGTCACTCTGGCCCCTCATGAATAGGACCATATCCATTTAAATACATATAAGAGGGATGGACAGGATACAAGCTTGATATGTAAATATTGAAAACCAGGCACTCTTCACAAACTGGGAGCTTAATTCTAAGTATAGAGGATTTGAACTCAGATTTTCAAGCACCCTTCAACTATCCACACTATCTCACACAACTGATACACATGATCACACACATGTAGAAATGATAAATAATCACCAATATACATATTTCATGCTAAACCAGCACTCATCAGTTGGTCCAGATTATCATCTCCCACAAATACATGTGTGTGGTCATGTGTATCAGTTGTATGAGATAGTATGGATAATTGAAGGGTGCTTGAAAATCTGATTCAAATCCTCTATACTTACAATTAAGCTCCCAGGTTTGTGAAGAGTGCCTGGTTTTCAATATTTACATATCAAGCTTGTATCCTGTCCATCCCTCTTATATGTATTTAAATGGATACAGTCCTATTCATGAGGGGTCAGAGTGACTTCAGGTCAATATGGGCATGGCAATAATATTAACATCAGCATTGTATTTGAGTTTCATCATCAGATTTTTAATGATATGGATGGCTGAAAAGTTGGAGGTTGGAATGGATTGAAGCCTGACCATTAAAGTATGAAGATTTACTATATTAATAAAAACTGAGCACTGATTATATATATGTGTGGGAGGTGATAATCTGGACCAACTGATGAGTACTGGTTTAGTATGAAATACATATATTGGTGATTATTTATCTTTTCTACATGTGTGTGGTCATGTGTATCAGTTGTATGAGATAGTGTGGATAGTTGAAGGGTGCTTGACAATCTGAGTTCAAATCCTCTATACTTTCTTAAATTAATATACTAGCTTATTTTTGCACTCACTATAATTAGTTTTTTCTTTTATTCAGACTTGTTCTTGTAGGAGTTTTTACTTTTCTTCATTATATATTTTTAAAGAAATAACATTACTTACATTATTTGGAACATTTCAAAAATGCTTTAATTTCAAAGTCAACAACATAAGTTAAATAGAATGTGGTGAAATGCTTTATATTTTATTTTTATATACTAAGGGTTATACTTCTCAGATAAGTTTTTTCTCAAAGTGATTACGATATTTTCTAGTATTACAATATATAACCATTTACTGTTTCTGCATGGTTTAAATAAACTCACTTCCAAGCTCCTATAGCCTGAGGCCAGGATTTAAATATCTTAGCTTATATAATTATCTGTGCTTTGACATGCTTGACAATTTTTCACAGTCTGTTTGATGTGGCCATTTAACTCTGGCCACAAAACATATGAGGGTATTTATTTCTTTATCCTAATAATATTGGATATCCTTATATAATAAATGTAGAATACTTTTCTTATCTTCAGTTGGAATCATCACACAGTTCATGATTAAAATACAGCTTTTAAACATTGGTAGGTTTTGTGGAGCACTCCATATTGCTGGAGACAAATTTTAGAACTTTAACTGGCCATCTGCATTTTATCTATTTTTTAATGATGAGATTTCTGATAACTTTTATTTCTACCTGTCCAATCAGCTATGACTTTGCTAACATCTATGTAATTTATGCCATATACTCATGACATTCATACTTTTTAGTCTGGCATTCTAGACAGAACATCTGCATGCTTAATCTATTTCCCACATCTATAACACAATTTATAATCACAAGACACTAAATATTAGTCCACCTTATCATTTACTGATTAGCATTGTCTAATTTTGCTTGTTGTTTCCCAGTATTCCTAATAATAGTCTGCAGTCAGTATGAATCTTCAAAATCATCCACTACATATACTATTATTAAAGCTTCTTTGTCTAACTGGCTATAGTTCTTTTCAATCATCGACAAGTTCTTAAAGCATATGCAATAGGACATTTGTCATTATGTGATAACATTGCTCCTGCACCAAATTCTGAATCATGAGTTGTAATAATTACTTCTTGCTGTTTTCTGTAATGCACTAATAACCTATCAAAAGATAGTATTTCTTTTACTCTCTGAAAAGCCATATGTTGCAGTTTTCCCTACTTCTACCTTAGTTCTTCAAAAGTTCATAAAAGGTTGTAGCTACATCTGATTTCTCCTCCAGAAAAACTTTGAAGAAGTTGACCAATCTTACAAATGCTTGCAATTGTATTGCTTTTTTTTTTTTGGTTTCAGGGCATTTTACATGGTAATTTTTTTTTTTTAGTTTAGACATTTTCTGTTTTTATTAATAATATGTCCCAGAAATTTTATTTCTTTAGCAGTCCAAATACATTTCTCAGCATTCAATCTTACAATAAATTTCTGTAATTTTTCATAGACTATTATACCATTTCTACTACTATTGCTTTCTGAAAAGTAAAAATTTGTTAATGAAAATTGGAATATCATTATATTTATGGCGAAAATGTTGCTTTATCATCTGATTCTCCAGAAAGAACGGAAAACTGTTAATAAAATATTTTTTCAATGAAACCGTGGATAACTACTGAAAATTTACAGTTAATAATAATTGTACAAAATTGTCATATTCAAACTAACTAGTTAATATTAAATTGTGTCATATAATGGATTCATACCTGTTCATGTTTAAAGTAGTATATCGTATTCGTGTGCTTGTCTACTATCATAGTGAAGTTGTAGCTGCTTTGTTGTTTTTTATACAAAATAAATAAATAAGTAAATATATTGGGTTGAAAAATACTAATGCGTCGATATTATTCCCATAGCTAACGCCGTGGGACCTCGTGTTGTAAATTATTTGCTTACTGTTGAGGAAACGTTACTAATGAACTGAATTTATCATCCTCATCATTATTATTGTAATTTTTTTTTTATAAAAAAGGTAATATAATAGTTATATATTTTATGCTTTATTTTACATGTCAATGTATATTACTTTACCATCTGAAATTGTCTCGAGGAGTTTACAACAAAGTGTGTAGAGATTTTTATTACACACACGTAATTTTAAATATATTGGCAAAGGGTTTACATTTAAAATTGCCTATTCTTTATAACTTGGGACAAATAAGCATTACAGATGTGTTTATCAGAAGTTTTAATAATTTTCTTAATATCATTCGTAGCAAAAATTAGATTTTGAATTGGTCTGAGAACAAATTTATTTCGTTAACCATTTAATTAATAATATCAATTGCATCAATCTGTCCACTTAATTTCATAAATATTTATTATGCTCATTGTTCGTGTGTGTATTCCTTATCTTAGGCAAATATTTACTATGCTATTTTAATATGCTTATAGTCGTTTTGACTAATACTTTCCTGTGGGTTTCGGATATTATTTAATGTGTGGATGTTAATGATGGTACAAGCTATTAATCTTTATCATTAGGGATAAATTTGTATCTTGCCATTGTGAGAAATAGTTATGCTTTATAACTCTAGATTTATCAAATAATATACTATTTAGGATGTTTATGGGATGGAAATGATCTCCCATTATTACATGTATTTGCCATGAGATGACAGTGTTCCAAAATATTTTATATAGCTTATTTAGTTAGATTCCATGGAGAGAATCATTTGTCTTTGGTGTGTTTTCCCTTTTCTTAGGTTGTAAGACTGCATCTTTGCCTTCACTTATGCTTGATAGATAAGCACGGAAGCCACCATTATTATAGTCAGGTGTTTTGCTCTAATGAGCTTATTTAGTGATGTTGTCTCTCATGTGCTATTTAAAAGACTAGATTGTCCACCACAGAAGGTGTAGACTATTGTATTTATAAATGTTATAGCAATGATAGCTAGTTATTGAGGTAGTAATTTTCAGTGCTTTGGTTGGTCATAATAATATCCGTATTGTGTCACAGTGCTTTTCCAGTGATAAACAAATAAATCCACAACATTTAATAACTTAATTCCTTAATTTAAAGCCTAGCATGATGGAAATACACAGACACAATGCTATTTATAGACATCATGTGGAGAAATTCACCAAGAGGTTTGTAAGTTCCATAAATTTTAAATTTAATATTATTATATGGGCTTTAAATAAGTTAACTAGCAATGTATGTGCGACTTCTGGTGAATATTTTTATTTATCCTTAGTTTTAAAATTAACATAGTGTGAGGCAGTTGTAATGTAATGATGACAGTTATCGTCACCATATTAGCCAGATAAGTTAGAAGCAGCAATAGAATATATTGAAGTTTGTTATATTATTTTAATATGAGATATCATAAGTGTGTTGGGATGTGAAATATATGGAAAATATTAATTAGCTTATGGTGCAAGCTAGCCAACTATTATAATTATTATTTTCATGTTCATTAATGTTTGTTTAATGTCTTAGTTGAGATAGAATAGATTGTGATTTCAAATAAATATTTAGCCAGGAATCATAATCATTTATGATCATAGATTTTATTTTGCAGTTTTGAAAACCAAGAAGCACTAGTTTTGACATAAAATGAACTTAAATTGTTAACTCCTCAGAGTTAAAATGGAAAGGATCTAGTAGCTATGATGTGTAAGCTGTGATTATATTAGTGTGCTGTAAATAATTTTTTTATGTCTAAATGTAATAAATGTATTTTTAAAATTTATTAAAATTTAGTTTTTGAGTATTTTTCTGTGTGAAATTCTTCTCTTTGGTTCCACAAACCCACAAAATGAAATAAATGTATATTTTCAAATCGGATAATTATAATTCTCATGATCCAAAAATTACTAATAATTAATAATAAAAAATGATATTAATTTGTTTTAATTAAAATTTTAAAGTGACAACTATCTTTTTGTTCTTTTCCTTTTTATTTTAAAGTTTTTTTTTTTGTTGTTTGGGATAATGGAGGGAAACAACTATGCCATTCTAGTAAAAGGCTATAAATATTCTAAATTTATTTACATGATTTTTTATATTAGATATTGGTTGAATAAAGTAATCATTTTCTTTGGTAATCTATGTGATTATTATTATGATATTAATCAGATACATTAGCTTATTAGGAAGGGTATGTTCCTAAAGCCTGCTAGAATGTCAGTCATTTGCCTTGCAACACTATACATTTATTTTATTTGATAAAATACCAGAAAGAAAACCCTGAGATCTTTATTTGGCATCATAAGAAAGATTATTTCTTTATTCTACAAGATGTAAAGAAAGTCAAATTGTATCAGTGGATAATATTAAACTATACAATAGAGTTTGTTAATTACAAGAGTCTATTGAAAAATACTTTTGAAAGTATAAATATTCATACCTCAGAGAGTTTGACTGGGATGAAGGTAGAGATTTACTTTATTCTAATTATTTATGAGGGAATGATTGAGGTTTTATCTCTTCCCAAAATTATATGTTTTATTTCGAATAAATTATTCTATCAGAGTTAAGTTCTTCCTTGGTCTTGATTGTATATTTCTGTAGCTAATTCTTTATATGTAACCAACCACTGAGCTTAGTTTACTTTGTAATCCTTATTGTTATCTGTAAGAGTCTCAACCCAACCCAGATATTATGTAAAAGATATGTGCCCAACAATCAGAACTTGTTAGAGTTTTGTTTGATATATTTCTATAAGTTAGAGAGAAGGTCTGTAAATTAGGGAGAATCAGAGAACGACCATTATTTAAAAGATCTTCGATTTTTAAGAGGGTGATTGTTTAGTGGAGATCATCTAGATCCTCTTTCTCCAGATCTTCTATGACTTCTTTATTAGGTTACCATTATTTTATCAAATAAAATAATGGTATAGTGTTGCAAGGCAAATAACTGACATTCTAACAGGCTTTAGGAACATACCCTTCCTAACAAGCTAATGTATCTGATTAATATCATAATACTAATCCTGTAGATTACCAAAGAAAATGATTACTTTATTCAACTAATATCTAATATAAAAAATCATGTAAATAAATTTAGATTATTTATAGGCTTTTACTAGAATGGCATTCAAATAATAGAAGGAAAAGGATACATTTCATTTCCCTCCATTATCCCAAACAACACAGATAAAATACTTCATTTACAATATTTAAATGCTGATAATAGGTTAATAATGTGCAGCCTGAATTATGGATAGATACATCTATTGCAATACTTAAATGAACAGTTGTCACTTTAAAATTTTAATTAAGACAAATTAATATCTTTTTTTATTATTAATTATTAGTAATTTTTGGATCATGAGAATTATAATTATCCGATTTGAAAATATACATTTATTTCATTTTGTGGGTTTGTGGAACCAAAGAGAAGAATTTCACACAGAAAAATACTCAAAAACTAAATTTTAATAAATTTTAAAAATACATTTATTACATTTAGACATAAAAAAAAATTATTTACAGCACACTAATATAATCACAGTTTACACATCACATCTACTAGATCCTTTCAATTTTAACTCTGAGGAGTTAACAATTTAAGTTTATTTTATGTCAAACCTAGTGCTTCTTGTTTTTCAAAACTGCACAATAAAATCTATGATCATAAATGATTATGATTCCTGGCTAAATATTTATTTGAAATCACAATCTATTCTACCTCAACTAAAGCATTAAACAAACATTAATGAACTTGAAAATAATAATTATAATAATTGGCTAGCTTGCACTATAAGCTAATTAATATTTTTCATATATATCTCACATCCCAACAAACTTATGATATCTCATATTAAAATAATATAACAAAATTATAAAAATTAACTTCAATATATTACATTGCTGATTCTAACTTAGCTGGCTAATATGATGATAATAACTGTCATCATTACATTACAACTGCCTCACACTATGTTAATTTTAAAACTAAGGATAAATAAAAACATTCATCAGAAGTCGCACATACATTGCTAGTTAACTTATTTAAAGTCCACATAACAATATTAAATTTAAAATTTATGGAACTTACAAACCCCTCAGCAAATTTCTCCATATGATGTCTATAAATAGCATTGTGTCTGTGTATTCCCATCATGCTATTTATTAAATCTTGTGGATTTACTTGTATACCACTGGCAAAGCACAGTGGCACAATATGGTTATTATTATGACCAACCAAAGCACTGAAAATTACTACCTCAATAACTAGCTATCATTGCCATAACATTTATAAATACAATAGTCTACACCTTCTGTGGTGGACAATCTAGTCTTTTAAATAGCACATGAGGAACAACATCACTAAATAAGCACCTTAGAGCAATACACCTTACTATAATAATGGTGGCTTCCATGCTTATCTATCAAGCATAAGTGAAGGCAAAGATGCAGTCTTACAACCTAAGAAAAGGGAAAACACACCAAAGACAAATGATTCTCTCCATGGAATCTAACTAAATAAGCTATATAAAGTATTTTGGAACACTGTCATCTCATGGCAAATACATATAATAATGGGAGATCATTTCCATCCCATAAATATCCTAAATAGTATATTATTTGATAAATCTAGAGCGATAAAGCATAACTATTTCTCACAATGGCAAGATACAAATTTATCCCTAATGATAAAGATTAATAGCTTGTACCATCATTAAAATCCACACATTAAATAATATCTGAAACCCACAGGAAAGTATTAGTCAAAACGACTATAAACACATTAAAATAGCATAGTAAATATTTGCCTAAGATAAGGAATACACACACGAACAATGAGCATAATAAATATTTATGAAATTAAGTGGAGAGATTGATATAATTGATATTATTAATTAAATGGTTAACGAAATAAATTTGTTCTCAGACCAATTCAAAATCTAATTTTTGCTACGAATGATATTAAGAAAATTATTAAAACTTCTGATAAACACACCTGTAATGATTATTTGTCCCAAGTTGTAAAGAATAGGCAATTTTAAATTTAAACCCTTTGCCAATATATTTAAAATTACGTGTGTGTAATAAAAATCTCTACACACTTTATTGTAAACTCCTTGAGACAATTTCAGATGGTAAAGTAATATACATTGACATGTAAAATAAAGCATAAAATATATAGCTATTATATTACTTTTTTTTAAAAAAATTACAATAATAATGATGATGATGATAAATTCAGTTCATTAGTAAAGTTTCCTCAACAGTAAGCAGATAATTTACGGCGCGAGGTCCCACGTCGTTAGCTATGGGAATAATATCGACGCATTAGTATTTTTCAACCCAATGTATTTACTTATTTATTTATTTGTTTATTTATTTTGTATAAAAAACAACAAAGCAGCTACAACTTCACTATGATAGTAGACAAGCACACGAATACGATATACTACTTTAAACATGAACAGGTATGGATCCATTATATGACACAATTTAATATTAACTAGCTAGTTTGAATATGACAATTTTGTACAATTATTATTAACTGTAAATTTTCAGTAGTTATCCGCGGTTTCATTGAAAAAATATTTTATTAACAGTTTTCCGTTCTTTCTGGAGAAGCAGATGATAAAGCAACATTCCGCCATAAATAAAATGATATTCCAATTTTCATTAACAAATTTTTACTTTTCAGAAAGCAGTATTCAATTTATCTAGGTTTTTTAAAAAAAATCATTTAGACATTTGTTGTTGTTGTTTTTTTTTTTGTTATAGTTAAGGCCAGAATATTTATTTAAGTTATTTTAGTTCTGAACCGTTTTAACATTTTATTATTATTCCTCTTTTTTTACCTTTATCTTTAAACTTTACTTTGACTCTATTAATCTCTCTATTTTGATCAATGATTTCTCTAAGAAGAAGAGAAGGAGGAGGAGGATTAGGAGGAGTAATAATAATAATATTAGTAAGATATTAGTAATTTAAAGTTGCTAATTGCTAGTTGAGGAAAAGATCACTCAGATAAGATATAAGTTCAAATCTTCTTAAGAGATTTAATATCTAGAAAGTATCTTTAACTCAATAGTTTATAACTCTATAATTCTGTAAACACAATTTGCTCACACACATTAATTCAAAGATAGTCCAATTAAATTCTTGACTAGTGCTCTTCTTTATTTATTTCAGAACAACTTTACTTTCACTAATTTATCTTTCCACTAGTTTACTTTTATTCTCCTCTCTTAATTCTTCTGCAGACTTTTTATCAGCTTTGCTAATTTGCATAAAGTAACTTTTTTACATGCAAATACGTTTGTTAAATTTTCTAGTAAATAGTTTCTTTTTCTGCATAACAATTATTTATTATATTTGTGGAATATTCTATCATTAACATTGAAAGCTTTCACACACACCTTTATTCTTTAATAAATATTTGTGTACATAGGAGATATTTCAATTATTAAGAGAATATTTATTTGTGTGACGCTTATATTCCTTAGTTAAGAAGTTTTCCAGTTAAATAATATAATTAGGTTAAATCAATGACAGTTTTGATATAAAAGGTTGGGTTAATATACATGTGAAATAGCATTAAAAGTTGAGTATGAAATAGTGAATAATGTTCAAAGTTAAATAATAATAAAAATACAGCAGTAGTTTTTAAATTATATACTTTTGAATTGATATTCTATCTAGGAAGAAATATTCATTCGAACATGATAATTTTTTGATAAAAAAGTAGAAAATATTCACTTTATTTAATAGTAATAAATAGATTAGATTTAACTATATAATTGCGAGAGATTTAGCTATATAATTGCAGTCTAATAAACATCAAAATAATTGCAGTTTATTGCCTTAGGATCATTATAATATATTCTGCATCTATTAACTATAATTTTCCATACTTGTCTAGGATAAAATGTCATAATGTTTAAAAATGTTTCTTGAGAGATTTTTAATAAGATTTGGCATGAGTTAGTTTAAATGTATAAATGTTGAGATATATCATGTTCTGACAGCACAACCATTACTTTGTGAAACATTCAAGATTGTAAAGAGTAACTTTAAAATAAAACTAATAGAGTAATGAAGAGACACAGGAATAAAATTACTGACATCAAAAATGAAGCTATATCTAAATAGTAAACCTTATTCAACTGAGAATAGATTACAAATGGATTAATTACTATTATATGTTCTATACAATATTAACTTACAAATAAATTATACATTCATATTTAATCTGTTTTGTGTGGAAATTATTCTTTTTGAAAAGCAAATAGGAGATGAAGATCAAAGCATTTACAAGACAACAAACAAACTAACCCATGCTAAAATACAAAGAATCATTATATAAAAATCTGTTTGATTCTTTATGAATTAAGTAGATGACACTAAGGTAAATCACCTTTAAAGACCATACACATGTATTCGACTTATTGTATTTATGATGATAATGATTGAGATTGATGGATCTTAGGTGGTAATAAATGTTATTGTTTAAATGCATTTTTTCTAGCATATATATATATATATATATATATATATGCTAGAAAAAATGCATTTAAACAATATATATATATATATATATATATTCCAGACTAGTTTTGTCAATTTGGCCCACTTCATCAAATATTACTTTGTAGATT
This sequence comes from Epiperipatus broadwayi, assembly GCA_028023455.1. Taxonomy (NCBI): domain Eukaryota; kingdom Metazoa; phylum Onychophora; class Udeonychophora; order Euonychophora; family Peripatidae; genus Epiperipatus; species Epiperipatus broadwayi. Next base: position 1,844,652 of record JAQFVV010000103.1, read on the forward strand.
AAACAGAAGAATTGTGCCTAAATAGTACCCCTATTAGACCTAATAACAATTTACCTTAAGGTTATTTAATATCTATATTTAAGGATAGAGATTGGTATAATTTTATTAGTTAAGATATATAGACTTAAAACTCGGTTAAAGATAAATGCATTATTATAAACTCCAAATGTTCGTAATATTATTTTTAAGTTTTCTCTTTTTTCGCTTGTTATACCATTAAATATATACATTTAGGCATCTTCTGCTAAATATAATTGTCATCCAGACAAATAAATAAAAATATTAGTAAAGGACAAATGATCCTCTTCCCTCTAATATGGTCTCTGCTGAACTAGCTTTATCTGTTGTCCCAAATTATCATATCCTCACAAACATCATTGTCATTTTTTTATCCATCATATTAATTTACAAGTATAAACTTTTGAACAAATTTAATGATGATTAATCATTTTTCTAGTCAGTATATCAAAAGTATTAATAACTATTTATTAGGCTAGAAATCTTACATTATTTGCCTAAATATAAAACTTTAAACTCACTCATATATTTGTCTTTATAAACTCCAATCGTGAATTATAAATTTCAGTTGTTTATTTTCCTCCCTCTTTTATTTCTGTCTTATCATGAACAATTATATACAAGGGTGAGTCAAAAATTATACAAACTGTGGCTGCAGAATTTATTTTAATTAACTTTCAGAAAAAACAATTATACAATTTTTATATATAATTTCCCTGATTTTCAATATACTTTACCTATTGTCAACAAGATTTCATATTCTCTTATTTAAAATGTTTTAGACTAAACTGTGAGCCATGAATGCACAATTTCCATCACCTCTTCATCAAATATGAATCTTCATCATTGTCATAAGGCTTCTTTCAGGAGGAAACAGATGATAATCTGATGGGTCAGCAACAGGACAATAGGAAAAATATTCCAATATCTCAAAATAAAAATTTTAGTGTCAACAATGTGGGCAGTATTGGGTAATGTGCATTCTCATGCAACCAACACAATGTCTTTCAATGATGGTCCTCTACATGAGCACTATTGATTGCTGAATGTTTTTTTGATAATAATATTCCACTACTAACTTTTGGAGTGCAAATAATTTTTTACACACCACAACAATCCATCACTCTTGGATTAAAGTTTTTGTATTTTATTCAAATTTTAAGATTTCAGCTTTCCAATGAACATCTCACAGCACAGAGTACTCTTGATTATTGCCTTTTTTTCTGATAATGTTCCAATACTGGTTTCAGAGTGCAGATAACTTTTGACTTATCTTTTTAATAACATAAAGATATCTGACTAAAATGTAGATATCTGACATAATCATACTAAGATTTATGTTTCACCTTATTATATGAGTCATTGGTAAAAAGTTAGTTATCAATATTAAAGTTCTCTATTGTATTTGATAGTGCTTTAATAACTGACAGGAAAGAGTTATTTGAAAAATATAAAACCTCTAACTGACTCACATAAAATCTTTTATAGTAGTTTTTTGAAGTATATTAAGTTATTGATATATTTCACACTTTATTCAGTTATAAAGTCTTTTTAGTTGAAAAAATATGTTTGTTTAGTTGCTAGGTGTATTATTATAACCATGAGGATCTTAAACAAAAAATTCACTTTGGTTTTAACTTCTTATGATTTTGCACTAAGACATTTATATTGTTCAAATGAATCATCCATTTTTTCTTTGCATTTGAACATTTGGTCTCAGGTTGTTGGCTTTCTATGTTTGATGCATTGTTTTAAAAAATAATAAAAGATGACGGAAATGAACTGGGTTTGCTTTTATACCAAGCCTAGCTTCCGTGTTTGGTATACTAGCTTTTTCATTTCCTTTGACATTGCCATAACTGCCTATTGTTGTGCAAGTTATCTTGGTTGTAGTTAATAATAAAAAAAAAATATGTAATGGAATTCTAATTTCATTTTCCACACTTTGTTGCTTAGTGATTGGTTTGACCTTGGGTCATCACTATATTTACTCAGTCTCTGTCTCAATTCATAATGTCCAATACATTGATCATTACTCTATTGTTAGTATATATATATAAATGATTTTTTTACGTAATAAAAATCAGTTCATTGCAACATTTATCTAACTTGATATAAAGCAAATATTCACCGTGTATATATATATATATATATATTGTAACCCCAAACCACTGATCACTTTTACTAACAAATACCCAGGGCACCAATTCTATGAATCATAGAATAAACTATCGAAGTAATCTTATTTTAAAACTATCAATGAGGCTCTTAAATAAAGTTTTATCTTGACCTAGCTCAGTTGAGGGATACAGAGATCTATGAGGTGTAAAATGTACATTAGATGTGGAAGGAAATATAATTAATAGGAAATAAAACATCTATTAGATTCTATAATAAATAAAAATTATATTGGTAAAATTCTACCATCTAAAATTAACTAATTATAGTCTATACTTCACCTCCTCCCATCATCCACATGCATTGAACAACCTCTACCATATTAGAAAATTAAACTAATAACTAAAATGTAGTGTCTAATCACTGTACTGTGTAGTAAGTTGGAGTAAAATAAACCTAACCTTACTAAATTTTTAATCATACACTAATCTAAACTAGTTAACTGAATTTATTATTTAATCTGAATTAAAAATTGAAGATCTCAGGAAATTAACTTATTGCATGGTTTAATCTAAAATCTACTTCTTAACAACCATTTACTCATTATGAAAATAATGATATAAATTAAGCAATACCCTAACTAAATAATGGCATTTAGATAATGAAAGAAATCAGGCACATTTTGATTTTAATTCATCATCTAAACAATTACTAAATGATAAAACCTTTTTAGAAAATCAGTAAATAATTGACATCTCATACAGTGTTTGGATCAAGGAAATCAATATCATCATATCTGGATGTTTATCATTAAATTAAATGAAAAGTACAATTATATCATATTAAATAAAGTAAATGTGTGAGCATGTGTGGAAATATGAAATACGAACACATGTTAAAGAATAATTCTGAATATAATTTTGAATAATGAAACATTTATTAACAAAATTAGAAAATAGTTAAGCAAACATTTAATTTCTTTCTCATTAGTACATGTACAAGTTTTGGATGTATTTAGCATCACTGGTTAAAATTTACCTAAGAATAGATAACACAATATAATTTTCTAATTTTGAATCTGACACATTTCATCTATCAAAACATCTTAATAGATTTATGAAACACATTATATTTTTAATGATAAGTAATGAAGCAAAATAAAATCTTTACATTTTATTGCAAAAATGATTTTCAGTTATCAGTCACTTCGGATAAACATATAGAATTGAAATAGTATAACCCTAAACTTCAAATAATAAACTAAAAAATTTTACCCTATGATCAACATCTTATTTTTAGCACTCTTAAATTATCAATTAGTTGATAAGTCTATGAAAACCAACATATGGTCAAACATTTATATTCAATTATACCATAAAACTAAAATTTTGGCATTTTACTTTAAATGCACATTAATTAAAATAAAGTAAAGGGGTTTGAAACCTAAGAATATCAAACTACATTTTGAAAAATGAAATAAATAGCTCCATTAATTAAATATACTCTTATCAAACTATATATTGCAAAATGAAATAAATACCTCCATTAATTAAATATATCCTGTCTTTGCAAAAATGAAGTAAAGAATTCTATTAATTATCTGTTTTATTTTTGCCAAAATAGAAATAAATACTTCTACTAATTAATTATGTTTTATCTCTTTTGCTTGCTAACTTGATAATGATTGACTATTATGAAAATTGATGATGTGAAACTTAAGTGATAAATACAAAATGATTTGAAATGATAATTAAAGTTATACATTAATGATGGATTTTTCTATATCTTTCAAATTAACACTTTATTCATGAGTCTGTATTATGCTGTGTGTCATAGAATAAATAATTAATGCTAATCAATCCAATCGGTTTACTTATGAAGTTGTAATACAATCATAATATGGATGAAGACAATGGACAATCAAGCTTTAATCACTAACTTTACTACAGCTGTTTTGTAAGAGAATCAATTCTGCTTTTATTCTTTTTATCAATAAATTATCTGGCATTTGGCTATAAGTATAAGATGGAAAAAACATTCAATAAACACATGGGAATAAAATATTTTTACAATTCAAATCATATAAATAACAACACAACAACTCCCAAGTCTACTTCTGAGACTAAATAAACTGGTGGGAATAAGTCTCATCACCAAATAATCAGGGAGGTAATATACTTAGGTTTATATACTTTAATTCATAATATCAAATATCAAAACTGGAGGATTCAATCTTCTCCTGTCAAATACTTCAATACACAGAAAGGGGAGAGATCACTCGATCCCATACAATACACTAGGCAATCTACCATATCAAATATTCAAATAACAAAGGGGGGGGGGATTACTCAGTCCCATAAATACTATAAAACATTGCTAACTTTACTACATATAGCCACAAAAATACTTTTCCATTCAAGCATAATAAAGAACAATAATTCATACTTAAATAAATCTCTAATCCTTCCAAAACAATTGACCATTCTCTTTCTCTGAAACCAATAGACTTTATATCATTTTTACTTGCAATTTACATATTATTATAGTTGAATTTAATAATGGACACACATATACAAGCATAATAATACACAGGCAATTCAAATCCCAGTAGGCAAAGAACTACTGTAAAAATATCAATTATTAATTGTAAAAGCAATAAGGGATAAATATTTCATATCTGATAATATAATATTTATGACTTGGTAACATACTAATGATGGTTGAAAAACAAGGCAATAATTTCTATTGGCAAGATAAGACAAAATAATCCTTTTTTATAGTGCATTTACATTAGCACAAATTTAAAGCAAAAGTTTGGCTTAGATAAATAATAAAGCTTTATATTCTAAGTTAAATCTATATAATGAGGTTTTTTTAAGAAAAGATATTACCCCTTCAACATTAAATGAATGTTTCCCTCATTTACCATGCATGTATGTTTATAATCTAAACACATGATAAAACTTATATTAAATTAATAAAAAAATACCTTGTATAATATTTCTCATATTATACATCTAATGAGATGTTCTAGTAGAAAACAATAATAAATATAATAATAAAAATCATAAAACCCTTCTTAAATTATCTATCAAATAAATAATAATAATAAAAGTTCTTTTTTTTCTTCTTTCCTGGGTTGAAAAACGAAAAGTTTATTACAGTTTATAAATGACATCTCTTGGTCATATCTCAAATAATAATAATTATTAACACAAAGATAAATATTGACGAATACATAACACACGTTTCCTGCAGGAAAACAAATAACATTAGTTGGGATTCAGAATAGCATATTCCTTGTTCTTAGCAATAAGCTAATGAATTGCTGTTGACATTATATAAGATAACTTTTATTAAGCAATAACACTTTATAATGATGCAAATAAAGTAATAATTCATATTTCAATTATGGGATATATTTAAGAATTTATTTTCTATTTTTAGAGCATTCATGAACGTATATAATTATTTAACTGATAACATTTATTTAGATTTATGTGAGTTTGTTAGCAATATTCTAGATAAAGAAATTCCACAGCAAATGAGGAGTGCAATTAATAAAATGAAGTCATATTCAGTTTTATCTATCTTTCTAAATTCATTTCTCACAGTAATTGGGAGAATAGATAAATATTAACATTGCATTCAATTGCACATTTAGTCTTATTATTTTTTAAAATAGGCACAAATAACAATAATTAAACAAATGTTCCAATGATAATGACGAAAAAATAAATGATTCATACACGTCTTTCTCAACCTTCTCCTTTAATAATTAGCACAGATTTATTATTTAGAGTTCTTGACATATTTAATAAAGAGTTCGCACATTTTTCAACATAATAAACATATACAAATGCTCCATTAAGACTATACTTAACTTTTAAGAAAAATAATTTTGAAAAATGAACAAACATTTTTCTTTTCTTCTTTCCAATTAGGTTTAAAGTTTAAATAAAGCAAATTTAAAATACTATTACGCATTCCCATTCTTTCTTTAATATTGGAAATTAAACTTAAATAATATAGTATAGACACTTACATGCCCTTTAAACAATGGTTGGAGAATCTAAATAGTTAGCCCAAGAACCAGATCAATGTATCTCTTAGTGTTGTTTAAGCTCTCATATCTAGAAACCAATAATATATTTTTATACTTTCCACTTGAACTTTGGGAGAATTGGCTTATAATATAAAAAAATTATACTATCAAACTTTGTTAATTAAAATGAATTTAAAGATGAATCAGCAGTCCTCTTTCAGCAATTAGAAGTTTGTCAGCAGTCCCCTAGAATTGTAATATCCCTTTTTTATAGATTTTTAAAACATTACCTCACATTTATTCTTCCAATAGTCCAAGATTATTTGAAAGTTCAAAGATCACCAGACAGAGACTTTCTCCTTCCATCACACTGAACTTTTTAATTTATGCAAGAAACTTTCTTGTCTTGAAAAAAAAAGAAAAGTGCAGGGAAAAATATTTTGTCTTTTGAATAAATAAAAAAATATTAAATTTTAATTTGAACTAAGAATTAAATATTCTGTACTTCTAAAGCAACAGAATAAAAACAAATAAAATATTTTCTAGTATAATTATTGTTTAATAATTCACCAGTCCAATAATTCATTCATCACTTAAAATGTACTTAAGCTGGTTTTTAACACTATTATTTATGAAATTAAATATTTGGATATGAGATATGATATTTAATGGTTTAATGAAGCATATAAATGAAAAATGAAGTTGAATAATGATATTGACATACATGAATATTCACAAATAATGTACTACAGATACCAAACTGATATGACTAAATGACTATTTTAATGATGATGAGTTAAACATATTTCACTGTTTATGCTATAAATTAAAATATTAAAAGCAAATGAACTAAAGAATCATTCAAACAAATATTAATACTGCTTTGTGAACAAATAAAACAAATTAGCATCAACTCAAACTAAACTGACTATTTTTATAACAAGTCACCACCCTATCCTATCATTAATTATACCCTAAAGTAAGATACTAAGCATCCAATAATTTTTAACTTACATCTACAAGTACTTCTAATCATAGTTTTAAGTTATTAACAAAATTTTTTTAAAAAAATTCATGTTATTTCATTTTTTTAATAAGATAGTATCAGATGTTACTGATATAGCATTACACAATTCCAATTAATATTTCTGGTGACAAACCAGAAGGTCACAATATGTATGCTTAAAAGAAAAAATAGTGTACATCTGACCACTTATTAGTTAAGCTTAGGTTTTGAATGGGCATGGTTTGGTGATGTGGAAAAATATATGCTGGTTTTGATAGGATTGTAAACTACCCTTAGAACTTTCCTACCTTACAGGGTTAAAATTTTAACCTTTTGACTGTTTGACTCGTTCTTAATCGAGGCACTTTTTGATACATATTCGTTTTAATCGAGTAAATTTGACATCGCTGTAAATTGCTTAGTTTTTGGACTACGTTTACGGTTTTAACGTCATTTTTTAGAACGCAAAAAGTTTTATAATATACTGCCATCTATTGAATTATTTTACAAGTAAAAAATCAATTAATTGATGATTTATGTCAAACAAAAACTAAGCACTGCCTTTTCACATCTTTTCTTGAATCTTATTGGCTGTTGAAATTTTGTAAACAAAAGAAAATGGAAAAGCTCCGCCTTCTCATCATCTTTTCTTGAATCTTATTGGCTGTTAAAATTTTTATATGGCCCAAAAATTAAAAATTTCCGATCGCTTTTGTTTTATTTTGAAAATGATAAACGAATGTTTTAGAGCATTTTAAAAATATTTTTTGATGAAATACAAATAAAATACAAATTATTTTCATATAATATGTCAAAAATAAATATTATTTTACAAAAATAGTTACGATTTTAGCAAGAATTATTTATTTATTGCAAAGTCGGGAAAAAAAAATCATAACGTGAAATTACGATTGCCGTTTCTTTTCATGTCAACCGTAACAAATATTTTTAAAATTAAAAATCAAAATTTATTTTTGAACAAACTTTCGTTTATTTTTATAATGTTAGAAATTACTAATATACTTTTTAAAAACGAAACTAAAGTGAATATATTTAAAAAAACGGTCAATAACTTTTGAAAAATTGATACATTATTTTGTGCATCGGCCAATTAAAAGCTTTGAGTGATACCACCTGCAGCGAATGAACAATTGGACAGTTAAAGGGTTAAGATGCAATCAAACTTTTAGCACTTAAGTAGTATATGTGTGCATTTAGCATTGGATTGATTTTTTTTTTTAAAAAAGAACAAATCCATCCATCTTATTTTTTTATCCTCCATCAATTATATCCATTTCTTTTCATATTTTTCTACTTTATTATACGAACAAATCCATCCATCTTCTTTTTTATCCTCCATCAATTATATCCATTTCTCTTCATATTTTCCTACTTTATTATACTACTTTATTTCAAGGTGAGATTTATATAAGGGTCCCTTTTTTGATGGTCTTATGGTTTGAACTCAACCAGAAATGTGTGTCTATTACAAATGACACATAGTTTAACTTATTAGCTTTTATCCTGCTCCCTTTTTGAGACTCTGGATTTTTTTGAAGGTCTAAATGAAATATTGGAGCATCCACCATTCTGTATGGATCAACTCCTGTGTCGCAGTTAGTTCTAAATTAACACAGTGATTGTTGTTGAACACTCACCTGGGTATTCCCTCATCAAAATTTAATGACTATTCATTTTTTTTATGTTATCTCCATTTTCTTTCTTGTTTCAACTATAACTTCTATTCATCTTTCAACTTGCATATAAGCTAGGTATAGTATTCTGTGGTCAATCAGATTGTCCAAAATATGGCTTCAAAATGCAAGCATTATATGTGTGCCTAATCTTTCCTTTATTTATTCAAAATATGTTAGGAACTGACTTTTTCACAACAGTCCTGCATATGGATAGTAAAATTTATGGTACTTGTTCTCCTGTTGATTACTCAGATGGAGTGTTTTTATAAAAACCTTATCTTCTATTTTAAAAATTATACACATTTTTCTTCCTGCTTTTATTCCTTTATTCAGCCCTATCCATGAGCTGTTTAAATGCTTTTTTTCTGATTGCTTTTGGTATGTTTAACCATGGGTTAGTGTTTGGTTGCTTTCACGGCACTTTTGGGTTGCTTGGTTGGTCCATACTCTATGTTTGGTTGGATGGCCAGAAACTGGTTTATGACACATGTAGATGTAGCTATTCATACCATGCTTGTCTCTAAACATCTTTTCCTTATGTTTGTGTCATCATTGGAAAATTTCTTTTTGTATTTATAAATGTTATATTTGGGTTTGTTCCTTTGCAGTTGTTTGGTTTATGTGTTTTAGGCCACAATCCTTGAGGTCCAATCCAATCCTAATATTTGCTTAAGCATTAGCATTTATATGCCTAATGAAAGTGAAGAGACCTTCATAGGTATTGCATAACTTGTGGACCAAGGGACTTTTCTGTTTAGTGGTTTGTGTCATGTTATTCACTATTATGATCCACTGAATTTCTCTATTTGGATTGTCTCCTATATGGTGGAGGGATTTTAAGTGCCATATCAGACATCTAAAATGGTCAGACCTATCAACTTCATCTGAGGTCTTCCCAAACTGATGTGGTAGTTGATGACAGTTTTCTTCTGTGGTGATCCTTTGAGCTGATATTGATCTGTTCTGAAAGGTGTCACTATATTTGCAAACCTTGTGCTTGGATTACTTTCAAGTTCTTGGCACTGGTCACTGATTCTATTTGGGTCTTTGATGGGGATATCTAGGTTGTTCCCCACATTATTCCATCTCTCCTTACTATTCTGGGTCCTTGTGTCCATCTCTGCCTGCTGAATTCCAATGACTTGTGTCTTTTGACATAGCTGGGATTTGATCACTATAAATCTCTGGTTGATGGCTTCTTTCAACTGGCCAATCTGGTCACAAATCTCATTCACATTCTTCACCACTTTCTCTAGAGTTGTCTTGTCCAAAATTGTTTTAGTTTCTGCTGAGGCCATCTTGTCCTTGATATACTTTATATTATTTTTCATGGTATCTAATGTATTATCTCACATCTGTTTCAATATTTTGTCATGCACAGAGTTGGTCTATCTTCAAGTGGATGTCTTGGAATTTCTCTCTGGACCTCAACTTGAAGTTTCTTTTGGTCTGCACATACTTTATCCCTAAAAATATCCTGGTTTCTGCACACTTCATCACACTTAATGTTTAATTGACTAACAAGTTCTACACTTAAACTCCTCAAATTGCCATCAGGATTTTGCATCTTTCTCATCAATTTCCTTTCTCATCTCACCTAATGTTTGTTTCAGATCGTTGTTGTCCCTTTGAACATTGCTTAAGTTTATTGACAACTTTTCCATGTCAGCATACAGTTCTATATCCTTTATTTCTATCTTCAAATCTGCCCTTATATTATTCATATTTGCTTTAAATTCTCCTCCATGCTGATCATCCTATGGTTCTTCTTCACTTCCATACTGTTCATATTATTGTTTATTTCTTCATTCATAGTGCTCATATTATGGTTCATTTCTTCTTTCATAGCATTGATATTATGGTTCATTTTTTTCATAGTACTTATATCATGGCTTATTGTTGCTTCCATCCTCTGGTTTATTTCCACGATCATTTGGAGCATTTATTCTATGGTCATTTTACTCCTGATAGTCTGTGCTATAATTTTGGGTATATGAGCCATCTCCTTATTGAGTACTCCTTGAGTCTGGTATATTGCTTGATCTGTGACATGTACTTTGAAGGGTGATTACCCTTGGTCATAGACCCCCAAGTATTTGACTATGGAAAACCCTCCCCACTACTAATAGCAGCACTTTTCATCTCACCACCATTATTATTTTGTGATTCTTTAAAACATTTTATATCCATGTTTAATAACTGTTTTTCACTTCTGGTTATCATTAAACTTTCTTTCAATATTTAAGGTATGAAGTTACTTCTTCTTTTAGAGATATAAATAGATATGTGCCATAGGACCTTCTGCCATTTCTCAACCCATAGCACATATGTTTAACGTCTTTTTTCCCCCTTTTTTTTCCATGTGTTCCTTTTAATGCCTATTTTTTTAGTCTATTCTTTTATTTGCCTAACTCACCTATTGTAATTCAGTTTATTAATCAATTATTTATTTATTGGTCACAGTTTATTACTCCATTCTCATTAGTTAACTTGCATTCAATGTTTTACTTTCCTTTTTTTGATGTGTTTACTTGGAAATGATATAAGTTCAAGAGGCTCATTTTTTTACGGTGTATCAATTGTTTGCTATTTAAGTAAATTCATAAAGGTTGTATACTGTGGACGTTTGATAAAAGAATAAGTTCAAGAAAAAGAAAAAAAAATTTTAATTTTATTTACCAGTCCAATGGCCAGACCTCCTTAGATACTTCTTGCTTTGTGCCTCTCAAGTTTGGGCACCAGATTTGATAGGCCAGGGTTTACAACAAGAGAGAGAACACATCTCACTATAGATGGCTAGGGTCTTCTGGTAGGATGCTATCAATGATGTGATGAATACATAACCTATGATCATATTGTACCGGTTGAAATTATATGTTAACTCAACACGATTCACAGCCTGGGTAAAAGTACCTCAAATTCAACCATATGCGAGATCAAAGATAAAGAATACTTATGGATTCTGCCCTGTTTACCCATTCTCTAAATCTGCAAATTACTTAACATTTTTTAGGCAAGCAATTAATCTTTTCCACACTCCAGCCCACTAGCATCAATGGCACAGCATGAGCCTCAACTAATTCATATGTCTAACTCTAATTATTAACTTTAATTAAACTATCTATGGTATGTGTGTGACCTTGAGTCATCAGATAGCAGCACAATAATTAATTGGAAAATACTAATTTTAGAATGAAAGAATAGAGATGAACTACAAGTAGCTTAAATTCACGGATATATTTAAGAAAACGTTTTTATAATTTATCTAATGTCTCTGATTTGATTTTGTAAATTATTTAACACAAATTTCTATTCTGTTATTTATTATGCCTCTGGTGAGAGAGCGGTACAAATGTCACGATTAGCGATTTATGGAAGACACCCACCTAAGTCTGAGATATTGGAATGGATATTTTAAAGAGCTATTTTAATCAAAATTTTATTATGATTGAATTTATTTTAAGAGAGAAATGATTGACTCAAACTATAGGAACTGGTGTCAGAGAGAGTGACACATTTAAAATATAAATGGATTGCGATATTTGCAAATAAATATTTCCAAGATTTAAAATACATTAATTAGTCAGATCATGGTCAATCCACCATAATGTACTCATACAAAAGAAAGTGAACATATACCAGCATTTGATATTATATTACTAGCATAGACTCAATTCACCGGCCACCATTCCCATGATACCAGAAAATAAAGAAAGAATAGTCTGCACTATTGGCAAACCTAAAATATTTCAGGTGAAAGAATGAGAATGCCAAGGCTAGCTAAGCTCCACTTGCCCCAGTTCTTCCCATTTTAGCTCTCATATCTTGATAAATCATGGCCAGTGAAACAATTATGTGGTGTAGTTTTGATTTGACAATCACACAGAACAAAAGACAAGTAATCAATCCAAATGCCGGCAAGGTGAAATACGAGTACTGGAAAATATATTTTAGCATTTAAATATAGAATTGTGCTTAGCTAAAGATTACACAAGTGTTATATGGATTGACCAAAATCAAACAAACAAAAATAAAATAAGCATTAATTATTATTATGAATCTTTGTAATTAGCGAACTGTCTCTCCCTTCAACACAAAATCCCACTGTTTCAATCAGCATTCTATTACTCTATTACTCTCTCATATTTAACATGAATATAATTTATAAACCCCTTCCCTTTCACTCTTTAAAAGTGAAATAATTTAACTAAATGAATTCTCATACTTGAATCTAGTGTCTCCCCACCTAAATCATGTACATATAAATATTAAAAAAAACATAATAATATAAAATGGTTTTATCTCGACAAAATAAAGGTTGCCCCAAAATCTTCAGAGCTAGGGAATTATTTATTTTTATTTACCGACAAACGTTGGTCAGGAAATAGGCAGAAGTTAAAAACCATCTACCTAACTACCATGCTTTCAGACATTTAGTAAAAATTTAACCAGCATAGGTTCATCAGGCAATTGCTGACAAAAACTATGACTGGCTGGCTTCTATTGTTCTCTTTGGCTATTTATACCTTTTTCAACTATTTTTGGGACATTCCCTTTTTCATATGCTCCAGGCTAAGTGGCAATGTTGGAATACCTCAAGTATATTGGTATTGTATTCTTGAGATCAACTTTCCCAATAAACCCAATGATTTAATTGTTTCAAATCTATTTTTAATTAAATGTAGATTTGCAGAATTTATATTTCAAATTATCTTTTCTATTTTAATTTTACTTTAATTAGAAAATCCATTATCATTTTGTTAATGGATTTTCTTTTGTTTGATGCTACAGAGTGTTAGTAAGGTTTATCATGAAAGCAAATCTCCAGAATAAAATACTTAAAAAAAATATCATATTAAAAAAATGTAGATATTGATTTTTATAAAAGTTTCCATCTGTAATTTTATATATATATGTATTTGTGTATATATCTATCTGGGTCCTTCTAATATTTATAATAAAACATTTTAATAGAAAATTAATACTTTAATAACTTATTTACTGGCCTAAAATTTAAATGTAGATAAAATGGCAGACGAAAAGTTTTACAAACATCATAACATGCGTGGATCAGGTTTGATCCTTGTCTAGAAATCTAGAAAGACATGAGGCATGGATCTGGCCTACAGATCTATCTGCTTCAATATCTACCTCCTATGGGCTAGCTATGCATTTACACATTAACTTTAGTTACAATTTTGACTAGTTCATCCATACCTCACCTTTTCTTTGGGCTCCATTATGCCTCAGTATTCAAACTCAGGGAGACATATGCTTCAACTCTCTTCAGGTATGAACTTGTGAGATAGCAACTGCTGCACCTCTATATAGGTTAAAATTGATTTAATCATTCATTCAAGCATATCTATACATTATTATCTGAGTAATGTGTGTGTACATGTATATCCTCAATTATAAGTTGATAAGTGAATGCATAAATAAATTTTTATAAACTAGAGACCAATTTATTGTGAATAAATTTGACAACATTCAGTAAATATCAAACAAAGTAAAAAGAACAATTTTAAACTCTTTAACAAGATAAAGTCGTATAATTGTGTGTGTAAAGAATGGATTTCTACTACATCATCAATTAAATATATTCACAACTCCAAATTCTTACCCAATGATAGAAATACATGGCATGGCACTAATTATTTAGAAAACAACAAAAAATAAATAAAAAATTAATTATTAAATAGACCACTAAGCTAACTAACTAATTTACAGTATTATACAGATATATCCATAGTAGCCTCATAGTCCAATTCAAATTAGCAATGTTCCACCTTCTTTGGGAATCCCTATCTATGTATAGTTCCCTAAAGTTGTCAGGAAAGAGCATCTATACAGGAAGATTAGTCATTTATACTGAAAAAATATATAAACACGAACAATTATTAGTTAACAACAAACAAATAACATAAACTCTGTCCTGTAATAAGTGTATGTATTTAATATTGAATCATCTTAAAGATCTTACCTTATCCCATATCATGATGATCAATGTCAAGTTGCTATGGAAGGAAAACTGATCTAAACTTTATTTAAAACAAATAAAAAACATTTTATCTAACTTAATGATCCCGCCCATTTGGTTGCTTTCACTTAGATTACTCTTCCAAATCATAGACATGCTTCCAAATGTGGAAAGAAAATTTACAAATATATAAATAACAATAAGATGTAACAAAATCAGAGTTTTCATCAAATTATTTTGTTTAATGTTCATGAGCTTGGGAACAAAGTCCATTGTGGGTATAATCTATTTCTTTTTTTGAATCACTCTCTTAGGTTTACATCCATCACTCTTTGGAATTTCTGTGTAACATGCTCAAAATAACATAACAACAATTCTATGTAGTTGTTCTTTTCAATATATGTAGGCATTTAGCATAAAACAATTTGAGCTTTCTTTAGGTATTATAGGAGTAATAGATGGAGTCATTGTTCTCCCAGGGTCAGGATAATGATATTTCAGTTCTATAGCACTAGTGATTTAGCCAGAATACATTGCACAGCAGTTTATAACAAACTTAAATTTTCTTTATTTGTGATTTGGTATTTAACAGCTCATACACACAAAAAAATTACTTTATCATTTTGTTTAAGTGCTGGCAAAAAATTTATTCCTTCTCCATTCATGTTTGAATAATAGTGTGGTTTCTCCAATATCAGTTTAAAAATAGTTCACTTATTTTATTAAATTGCCCAAACTTATCATACTTCTTTTAATTCAAATGTCACTAGAAACTTATATAGATAATTCAGAGTATTCAAATGAGTCATCCATTTTCCTTTGCAATTGAATATTCAATCTCAGGTTCTTGGCTTTCTATGGTTGATGCATTGTTTTAAAAATAATAAAAGACAACAGAAATGTACTGGGTTTGCTTTTATACCAAGCTTATCTTCCACTGTTTGGTATACTACCTTTTCCATTTCCTTTGACATTGCTGTAACTGCCGTTGTTGTACAAGTTATCCTGGTTGCAGTTAATAAAAAAAATTATGTAATAGAATTTTAATTTCATTTTCCACACTTGGTTGCTTAGTGATTGGCTTGAGGTTGGGTCATGAGTATGCTTACCCAGTCACTAAGTCAATTCATGATGTATAATACATTGATCATTAGTCTATTGTTAGTGCATATATATATATATATATATTGTAACGATATATAAATATGTCGTTACATTAATTTAAAATAAAAACTTAAAAGTTCGCAAATAAAAGTAAAAAACTAAACGCTAAAATTAAAATGTTTGTTAAACGTATATACATTCGCACAGATGCCAAACTTTAAAAATATTTTTTTTAAAAAAAACAAATAAATAAGTATTTGAACTTACTTTTTTATAAAAAAAAGTACAAGATTTAAAAATAAAAACAGGTATTAATTAATTCTTGTAATCTGTAAATGGAAATGATTGTTTATAAATTGTTTGAAAAGCAAGCTAGCCTTGGGCTCTTGTATAATTAAAATGATCTGATGAAAGATAGATAAGAAAATAAAGAGAAATTAGCTTGACCAATGGAAGCACTAAGCCTTGGCTCAGACCCTAACGAAAGTGATGGATTAGTGACGTTTTGTTGATTGAATCCGTGTGGATAATATAAAAAGGGAAATACAGTTTTTTCTGACAGTTCCAGCATTTTGTGTTTGAGAGATGTGGTAGGATGCACATACCACACTCTCTATAAAAAAAATGAAAAGACTGTGATACCTTGAACCAGCTATTGCCATCTCCAGAACATTATCTTCCAATGGAGGCATCATGGGAATTAAAAGCAGAAACCTGGACTCTTCTACCGTGAGCTATGAACTTTACAAATTAACAACAACAACAAAAAAGTAATTAAGAACTTTCATCAATGTTTTTTTTAAAGATTCAGCTAATTTAAATTTTAAAATGAACTCTTATTTGATTTTCAAATTAATAATTGATTGTTTAAATTTATATAGTTAAGTTTTGCTAAAATCATTTCCATTTTATTATTATTATTTGTAGTAATATTTATTGTAGAAATTATTAAATGCATTACATTTAAGTTGGGTATAGACATTGCAGAGATTCGTTAGCGGTTGATTATGTTGTGGTTTTCACAGTCGATTAGAATATATAAGTCAACGATGCCACTGTGGTGTCTTATGATGAACACCAAAGGGTCTCCTGTATTCCCTCAGCAATTGACATTATCGATTGACTTTGTATTTTGATCGGTTGTGTTTAATTTGGAATGTTTTTGACTGTGGAATCTGTGCAGCCGATCTATACTCGACATTATAAAACAAATTGTATAAAAATAATCTGTGCGAATGTATTTAAATGTTAAATTTAAGTCGGGCGTGAATGGCTATATAGTTTTGTAAAGTTATATTAAGGGAGGGTAATCTTAGGTTATTCATTTCGTAGTTGAATTGGTTCAATGGATTGGATATATTTGTGTAATTGTAGATGTAGTATGAGATCCGCTATGGGCAGGATTATATATATATGCCACACACCTTCTGTTTGCCTATGGATGGGTTTGTAAGACGGCAAAGGACTGCAGTCCATTCCTATGGAGTTTTATGTTTATTGTTCTACTCACCAACAGATGTAACATTCCTGTTGGTGGAGAGACAATGTCTTCTCTAATTCTACTTACTGATCAGATGTACATTCCTGACAGTATAGTATTTTGTGTTGTCGTATTTTCATGCTACATTGAATACATAAATGTATCAGATGGATTGGCACCGGTTTGATTGCGAAATTTGTTGCCTAAGGTTAAATCAGGGAAGAATATTTTCTTTTCAAATGCAGATCTATGTAGTCTATTCATACTCGACTCACTAAATAAATATTAAACTCATGGTTGTAATTTACTTAAATGTAAAACTAAAGATTAATAGAAAAATCTAAAATGTTGAATTTATTCCTCAAAATTTAAATGTTATTTTATATGTGCGTAAATAAATATTTTTATGTGTTAATTTCTGGCAGTGGCTTTTATTCTTTTATATTTAAGATATAAAATTTATATTTTATTATCTCTGCTACTCCACTGAGCTAGTGACTTGGGCTAACGATCTGAATATTTAAATAAAGTGGAATCTTAACAGCGCGTATCTGCCTACTCTATAAATTTTTCTAGGTTTAAATGCCTAGATGGTGCCCTGTAGAGCAGATATCGTAGTTTGTGGTTAGATTCGATCTTCACTTTCATTTCGATCATTATAATATATTTAAATGATTTCTTTAAATGGGCTTTTATTTTTCACTAAGTAATGAAAATCAGTTCATCGTGACATTTATCTAACTTGATACAAAGCAAACATCTGTCATGTATATATATATATGTATGCTTAAAAGAAAGGATAGTGCATATCTGACCATCTATTAGTTAAGCTTATGTTTTGAATGAGATTGGTTTGGTGGTGTGGACAAATATAGGCCGGGTTTTTATAGAATTGTAACCTACCTTTATTTAATAATAAGTAGAATAAAAATAAGAATGACAAAAACAGTAGTAGTAGTAGTAGTAGTAGTAGTAGTAGTAGTAGTAGTAGTAGTAGTAGTAGTAGTAGTAGTAGTAGTAGTAGTAGTAGTAGTAGTAGTAGTAGTAGTAGTAGCAGTAGTAGTAGTAGTAGTAGTAGTAGTAGTAGTAGTAGTAGTAGTGGTGGTAGTCCCAATTCATTTGTCTATGAATGCAATGAGAAAGATAATACAAAAACAATTAATATCTGCAATTGAAAAGGTGACAACCTCACTTTCAAAAGCATATCTTTCATTGCATAGTAAAATATCACTCATTAACATATTAATTTTCCCAAAAATAAATTACTATGCACCTATCATTAAATTTACTAACTCATTTAAGAAAAAAATTAACTCTTTTTGCACCAAACTCATATGGAATAATAAGGCAGTGGTAATAAGCATCAAAAGTCTGCAAAAACATTCAAGATTAAATGGCCTATCATTACACTGCATTTCAACATTCTATTACCAAAAAACTCATAATGCATTAATGAAACTTTATATGACATATGAAAATTTCCAAGTGTTTCTTCCAATAACACCTACAGATACTCCACCTCCTATTAAAAATAAATTCATTAACAATCTAATAAAAACAATATTCAAACATAAAGTACCTGCTACAAACTTTTTCTCAACTAAAATTAAGTATTGGGAAGCACATTACATAACAACTAATTTCAATTCCTTTGAAATTCCCATTAGCTTAATTAATATCACAAATAAATCTATAATCCAAAAATTTAAATTCTGGTACTTGGAGCCTAAGTACTTAGATTTTCTAATAAAAATCAACCTTAGAGCTTTACCTACCAATGCTTTTCTGGCTGGAAGATGGAGATCTCCAAACATAGATGCCATTTGTCAACTATGTAATAAAGAGGAAGAAACAATGGAACATTTTATTTCTCAGTGTACTTCTCTCAAAACATATCAAGAACTAATTGCTGATATAACCCATAATTCAAAATGCTCATTGACAGTATTGATAGAAAATATTCAAAGAGGGTTGTTTCCAACAATAAGACTAACAATCTTTATACTATACACACTCCGGTTTATGAGATGCCACTTTATATTCAATCCCACATCTCGTAAACTTAAATCACTTTTTCTCAATAAGTTAGCAAAAATTAAAACAAGAGATCAGGCACTAGCTCCAACAGATATAGTATCAGCTACTTGGAGTTTGATCAAATTACCAACACCACTATGAAATATGAATTGCATATTTGCTGTATGTAAGTGAGAGTTTTGTTGTCATATATGTATTTAATATTGTTACTGTTATTGATTAATTTTTTTCCTCAGTTTTTCAACATTATTAATGTAAAAATATTTCATGTATTAATAATAATAATTTTGTTAATAATTTTGAATTCTAAATTGTAGATCACCTCTTGTAACATGTTTTAAAATTGTATTTTCATACATGTACTTATGATATCAAATAAAGTACTTTAAAAGTAGTAGTAGTAGTAGTAGTAGTAGTAGTAGTAGTAGTAGTAGTAGTAGTAGTAGTAGTAGTAGTAGTAGTAGTAGTAGTAGTAGTAGTAGTAGTAGTAGTAGTAGCAGCAGCGATGATGATGATGATGATAATAATAGGCATTGTGCAATTGTTTCCTTGATATTTATTGAAGTTTTTGCTGTGTACAGCCACTCACTTGGCTTAACAATCAGGTAAATAGACAGCAAAAACCAAATGATTAGACAAATAGTTTAATAGAATTATCAGTTGGATAAATAATATTACATATATAGTTATAAGACAATTAAGTTTAACTTACGAACACTGGCCAGGAAGGCATAAGAAAAACATAATTTAGACTGGTGTGTCCTGCAAAGTTCCTAGGTCCACTTTTTAACCTTCAGTGGTGAAGTTCACTGGGTTTGTTCCATTGCTAAGTTGAAACTCTTGACTTTCGTGTGCATTCAATGAGTTCCCCGCTGCAAGTGCTGCTTAGTTATTTTTTGTTCCTTCTTTTTTCTTGTTAAGGAATGTTTTAGAAACCAATTAATTCTAAAATTGTCTACCTTTAGTAATCAGAACTTTTAATCTAGCTGCTTAATTAGTTTCTCATCTGAAGTGCTTATCTTTAATAGCATACCAAATTTAATTACTTTAATCTAGCTGCTTAATTAGTTTCTCATCTGAAGTGCTTATCTTTAATAGCATACCAAATTTAATTACAAAATTCCTGTCTATTTCATCTAATAAAACTTATTTTAATAAAACGTTAATTATTATATATGTATAACTTATTTTAACAAAACTTATTAATTATTATATACGTATATAGCACCTCCACCACTTCAGAAATTATTGTTTCTGAAGTCTTACATAGTCTTTTAAGTAAGTGGGTTTTTTGGTCATCTTTTAGTAGTTCAGCTTTAATGGGCATTCTTGACAGTGCATCTGCGCATTTAATGATCTTTCCTTTAAATTTAGATCAAAATCATAGCTGATAACAGAGTAACCCCATGTAACATTCTAGGGCTTAGATGATCAGGGGCAGTTTTATTTTTTGCTAATAATCCCAACTGCGGTTTATGATCGGTAAAGATTTTAAACTGTCAACCATACAAATATTGATGAAACTTTTTTATCACAAATATGATAGCCAGTGCCTCTTTATCTAGTTGACTATAATTTTGCTCAGCTTTTGTTAACGTTCTGGAAGTGTAGACAATTGGTCGCTCACCGTCAGCTACTGTATGGCTTAAGACTGCCCCTACTCCAACTTTGAATGCATCTGTTGTCAATATCATTTCGAGGCTACTGTCGTAATGTACTAATAAGCTGTTTGACGTTAATAATTCTTTTGTGTCACAAAAAGCTTTTTCTTGGGGTTGATCCCAAATCCATTTTTGGCTCTTTTTTAATAAATTGTATAGCGGTTTTGCTATGTGAGTTTTCCCCTTAAGAAAAACTTCTAAGAAGTCCTAAGAAAGCTTGAAGTTCTTTAACATTTCTGGGTCTTCGTGCTTCCTTTACAGCTGCAATTTTTTGAGGGTCAGGTCTCTTTCTCTTTTTTGAGATTATGTGTCCCAGGAATTTTAATTCAGTTGCCATCCAGATACATTTGTCTGCATTTATTTTAGCTCCAAAACTACATAACTTGTCGCAAACTTTTAAAACTCGTTCACGTAATTCCTTTTCTGAATTGGCCATGACCAAAATATCATCAAAATATGGTGTTACACCATCCATTTGCTGGAACAGCATGTCCATTATGGCCTGGAAAATATTTGGTGCAACCATAATTCCATAAGGCAATCTATTATACTTAAACAATCCCTTATATGTTGTAATAGTTAGCAATTCTGAGGTGCGTTCAGAAACTGGTATCTGGTGAAATGCAGCCTTTAAATCAATTTTAGCATAGTGACTTGCCTTTTGCATATTTGCCAATATTTCCCTGACATTTGGTACAGGATACTGACTTTTAGTGAGGTTTTTATTTATTGTGGTCCTATAATCTCCGCAAATGCGGATCTGCACATTTGGCTTAGATATAACCATGATTGGAGTGGCCCATTCCATTTTCTCGACTGGTGTTAATACACCTTTACTAAACAGATTTATTAACTCTTGTTCCACCTTAGTTTGCAGCACAAAAGGAACTTTTCTGGGTCTGCAGATAATGGGGGTCACACCACCTTGTAGCTCTATGTTTATAGGCATCGTAATAATTTTTCCCTCATCACTTTTAAATAATTCACAATATTTACTTCTCATTTCTTGCTCAATAGCAACTTTATTTATCACACATATCTCTATTCCCAAAGCATCGAACCATTCCCTACCTATAATAGGATTTAGACCGCCTTGTACTATATATAACGGTAGTGTTCTAACCTTACTATTTAATTCAATCTGAGCCATTACCTTCTCTAATATTTTCATACTATTTCCACTAGCGTCTTTTGCTCTTAAACTTGTCTTCATTAATAAAGGAGGATTTTTTCAATTTTGCACTACTTTCTCCCCATCTTCAAGTGTCATCATTGACATGCCTGCTCCACTGTCAATTTTCATTTTCACTGGTGTCTTTAATAAATTAACTGTCAGCATAAACTGATTTCCATATCAAATCTGTGTATTGTAAATATCACACTTTTTTTTATTTTCGACTTTACAAGTTGGCGAGTTGCCACGATCCTTTTCTTCTTTATTTCGACATACTTTCTGCAAATGCCCAACTTTACCATAAGTCCGACAAGTCCTACAATGCTCCTTATTATATTTACACTTATGAGCCATGTGGCCTTTTCTCCCACAGCAATAACACACTATCTCATATGTTTTGCTCTTAATAGGTTGGGGCTTATTTTCAGTTTTCTGAATATACGCATTACCATAATTTTTGTGGGTAAAATTTCTAAATTTTTCCAATTGGTCGAGTACTATTTCGTGGGCTACTCCCAATTTGGTTGCTTCATCATATGTCAACTGTTTTGAGGCCAGTAACTGCTGCCTAAGCCTATCGTCTGACATTCCCCAAAGTAATTGCTCAAGCAGATTATCCTCTAAGGCATCACCATAACTGCAACTTTTAGCAAGTTCTCTTAGAGCTTGATCATAATCTCGTATACGCTTTCCCTTGTTTTGCCTTCGGTTTCTGAAGTGTAGTCTTGTGACATGCTTTGAAGGCTGGGGACTGAAAAAATTATTTAATTTCCCCATAACTACATTATATGGCAACTTCTCTGGCTCTTCGCGATCACAGAGTCTATTTGCTATTTCGATTACTTGTTGCCTGGCATAACACAATAATGTGGCAACTTTAATGGGGTCACTTGTCATGCCATTAATCAAAAACAGTTTCTCGATTCTCTTAAGGTAAATTGGCCAATCAAAAGGGTTATTAACGTTGAACTCATTAATTGTTACCTGAGGCACTGATGTCATCATTTTCTATTTTGCTTTTTTTTTAAAAAAAAAAAAAATTCTATTTCACTACGAGATAACTATTAAACATGATTACTGGGACAAATTTCTATTAATACACTTACTAAAACAAATTAATGTTAATACGCTTACCAAAATAAATTAATACGCTTACTAAAACAATTTTTTCAACTACTAATTCGATATTCACCTGGACTTCGATTCTCAATTTCATTGTAGCTTTTTCTACGTTATACAATTCAATTCAAATCCACTACTGTTTCTAAATTGAACCAGATTTTTTTACTGGAATGTATCCTGTCGATTAACTGCACCAAGTTTCTACTGGAATGTATCCTGTCGATTAACTGCACCAAGTTTCTGCTGTGTACAGCCACTCACTCAGCTCAACAATCAGGTAAATAGACAGCAGAAACCAAATGATTAGACAAATAGTTTAATAGAATTATCAGTTGGATAAATAATATTACATATATAGTTATAAGACAATTAAGTTTAACTTACGAACGCTGGCCATGAAGGCATAAGAAAAACATAATTTAGACCGGTGTGGCCTGCAAAGTTCCTAGGTCCACTTTTTAACCTTCAGTGGTGGAGTTCACTGGGTTTGTTCCATTGCTAAGTTGAAACTCTTGACTTTCGTGTGCATTCAATGAGTTCCCTGCTGCAAGTGCTGCTTAGTTATTTTTTGTTCCTTCTTTTTTCTTGTTAAGGAATGTTTTAGAAACCAATTAATTCTCCTATTGTCTACTTTTAGTAATCAGCACTTTTAATCTAGCTGCTTAATTAGTTTCTAATCTGAAGTGCTTATCTTTAATAGCGTACCAAATTTAATTACAAAATTCCTGTCTATTTCATCTAATAAAACTTATTTTAATAAAACGTTAATTATTATATATGTATAACTTATTTTAACAAAACATTAATTATTATATACATATATAGCAGTTTTATATTTTATATGTTGATTCTGAGCTGTGTTTTGATATGGGTCCATCTTATGAGGAGATTGGGCATTAATGATTTCTGGTTTAGCATGCAATACATATATTGGTGATTATTTATCTTTTCAACATATATGTGTTAAAAGGTATCAGTATTATGAGATAAAGTGGAGAGTGGTGGGTCATGTGAAAGTCTGTGATCATATACCCTATATATTATATATATTGATACAGGTATATAATAAGCCTGTATTTCAGTCATGGAATGTTTGTACATTGTTGCTGATAACTTTTGCATATGTTTTTTTAAACCTGAATGCCCTGAGACAATTCACCAATAAAAATCCCAATACTAGCAATATAGACTACATACTACTCATCATTGACATAGCTGGCTATTCCTACAAGACCATGCACTGCATCACTTTGATCACTCACTTTACTCACCCTCTGAACCAGAACCAAAACCATCCCAACATAGCCTTCCCTCCAATGAAACTCATCAATTACCTTCTGTAGTAATTGATCAACAAACAGCTTCACCCACTGATACTCCACATTAGCAGAATCAAATATCATTTCATAGTCTCTTACTTCAAAAACATCCCTCTGGCAAAATTAATCCTCTTTATACTCCCATTAAACTAAAAATAGTAGGGCACAATGTCCATGGCCTCAACTCACCATCAAAACTATATAGATAACTAAAATGAATTACTCTCATTCATCCTCATTTCAGATTACTAGAAACCAACATTGTCAGAGAATCTTGAATTGACCTCACTGTCTACCCCCATATTCATGGCTTCTGTACTTGCTCCATCAGCAGGCAAACATATTTTCATCACTTTCAGTTGTCCATTCAAATCATTTAAAATTTATATATTGCTGGGCACTTATTAATTACCACTTTTCACCATCATATAGTAGCACTAAACATAGTGTTTTCCTAAAGGTTTGTGATGATGGTGTTCTAGTTATGTTTTTATATTGGACTATTTTCATCATCTAATGTATTTGGAATATTTAAATAAAGTTAAATTTTTCTAAGGATGTTCAAAACACATATTAGATGATGAAAATAGTCCAATATAAAAATACATCTAAACATAGTATTTGTCTATATCCCCCCTCCAGCCCTACATTCATCACAAATATCATTCAAACCATCACACCCAACCATATTAATGAGTGATTTCAATCTGGTTTACCCAAGTTATATTTTAAAAGCATGTGAAGCATTTGAAAGAGAAGCTATACAGAGTGCAAAAAATATTAAATTCTAAGTGCTTTAGAGGCTGTTTGCCTCATATCCATAGTGATAATGTGAAATGCAGAACAAAGAAATAAAGGTGATATGCAAAGTATGTGCAAATGATTTAGATAGCCCAACATTTGGTAATGTCAAAGCAGGTGTCACATCTATTGATAGAGTTATTGTTGCCATTAATGAAGTTCACTTCTCTAATTTTCCATTTGATGTCGTTATTCTCTATGTAAACTATTTTGGGGCTTGAGGGTTCAAATATATGGCCTATCTTTTTGAAATGTTTTAAGAATGTTGAATAATTGTCATTATTTTTCTTTGCACTATTGTAGGTGTATCTATGCTGAGTGGTCCTGTTGGTTATGCTGGCTTTAGTTTCACCACAATAAATGACACAACATCCAGGTTGGGGGCCTGAGATGCTATAAATGACATGGGGGGATTCTTAGAAGGGCAGATTTTGTCTTTAGAATTATTGATTAGATGATTGGTGCAGGGGTGTGTGTAAAAACTGATTTTAAATTTGTTGGCCAAGACTTTAATTAGTTGGTTGGAGACTTTAAGTATATGTGGGAGAGTAATATATGGAAACTTATTATCATTATTATTGTTTGTGATTTTCTTATAAAATTGTATAATTTTGTGATTAATGGTGTTGAGTTTATAGTCTGCTTGTAGTAGACCTTTGGTGTAGAGATGTATATTATCTTTTTTTATCAGATTCAAATTTGCATAGTTGCATATTTTTGTATAAGAATGCATGAAGGCCTGCAAATTTGTGAGAGCTTGAGGAATTGAAGTGTGGGTGCTTGAGGAATTGGAGTGTGGGTGTATAAAGTTACTAATTTCAGGGGGATTTATCATCATTGAGTAATTTATTGTTCTCTCATCATGCATTAGATAAAGGTCAAGGTATTTTAGACTCTGGGAGGCATCTTCTGCTGTGGAGTTGATGGTTAGATTGGTGTTTTGTAATGTCTTGTATAATACAATTTGTAGTGTGTTGATTGGCTATGATGAATACATCATCTACATACCACATGTATATAAGGTGTGGGCAGACAGCTTGGTATTTGAATATAATTAGTTTTTCAAAATAATTAAGGAAGATGCTGGTGACATTCCACTAAGTGGGAGACCCATAGGCCAACCATTTTTCATGTTATACCAATTGTACTCAAATGTGGTATAGATGGGCTTGTTCATCCATATCAAGAATGAAACAATGAAATTGATGCATTCAGATGAGAGATTTTGGTCAGTTCCTGTTGGATGATCTGAATGGATTGTTTTCGATCAACTGATTCATATAATTCTTTAACATCAAGCATAGTCATGTAGAAGTTGTTTTTGTTTGTGGAATTTTAAATTTTATCCACAAATTGAAATGAAGAATTAATGGAATAATTTCCAAATCCCAAGCTATCTATTAGTAGTTGATTAATCAGTTTAGCAGTTTGGAAATAATGGACTCCCCCAAAATCTATAATTAAACACAGCAGTTCTCCAGGCTTATAAAGTTTAACATTAGCAAATATTCTCAGGGCTTGAGAGAAGTTTAAAATTCCCAACTTTTATAAATAAATGACTTTACCTCTTAAACTTCCCACTAATGAATTCCCAGGGTTTTCTACCATATAGATCAATCATTTTTCATAACAACCAGCATGCCACACTTATTGGCCTGTCCAATGTTGTATCACCTATTAGAACTTAATGTTAACCCCACTCCATTATCAAACTATTCTGCTCAAACAGTCACAATTAACCTTAATGTACTCCAGATAAGATCCATTCAACTATGTAAAACAATTTGCTTGATTCTTCCTTCATTTACTACTGAGTTCATGTTTTCCATATTCTATATCATGTTAAAAAAGCTACACTAAATGGCTATAGACCCAGTTCAGAAGTAATCTTTCCTTCATTAATATATTATCATTTGATATACAACACTTAACATGATGGTACTCTCATCTCTGCGTCTTCTAGAATTGGCCAATGAGTTAAAGAAGCAAATTTCCACTATTAAGCCCACCCACCAAACAACCAACAGTTAATCATACAATCAAACTTACCATCAAAACCGGAAGTTATATATAATATTGGGAAAACACTGTATTTAATTATATGACAAATATTTGACTCATAATTCTTCACTCATTGGTTTTAAAATGAATAAAAAATAAACTCTTCCATATATGAC
Organism: Epiperipatus broadwayi; assembly: GCA_028023455.1. Classification (NCBI taxonomy): domain Eukaryota; kingdom Metazoa; phylum Onychophora; class Udeonychophora; order Euonychophora; family Peripatidae; genus Epiperipatus; species Epiperipatus broadwayi. Next base: position 1,872,391 of record JAQFVV010000103.1, read on the forward strand.
AGAACTACATTTTATTATTTATTTATTTAAAAATTTAATTGATAGTTGACCAGTGCACTATAGTTAATGATGGTCAGAATGTTTCTGTATTCCTGTTTTAAAACTGTTATATTCTGATGGGTCAGCATTTGAGTTTGTGCATTCAAATTATTGTTTGTATTGCTGCCCTAAGTTTGGCAGTGGCTAAATAATTAGCCTGGTCTACAGTAGACCCTTTTCAAATCTAGTCACAAGATTGACTGTTGATTTTATTTTTTGGTCATTCATAATGATGAATGATTATTATTTTTCTTTGTAATGCTGGTGAACTTATAGTTAGTCTTTGTTTAGGCTCATTCATCATTTAATCATATTCATTATCATTCCTTTTATATTTAATTTTATATTTTGTTTATTTGGGGATGATCTCACCAACCCTAATGTGGTGTATCATTACAATATATAATCTCAATATACATCTGCAGTTGATGGTGCAAACAGTCATTTTGCATGGGCATAGCAATCTAGTAAAGACAATGTTGCAAAAAAAATGTATTAACAACTTTGGTTAATTAGTCAAAACTGGAAGTTATATATAATGTTGGGAAAACACTGTATTTAATTATATGACAAATATTTGACTTATAATTCTTCACTCATTGGTTTTAAAATGAATAAAAAATAAACTCTTCCATGTATGACAGAACTAACTGTACATAAAGTAGGCTGTGTTTACATCTAGAATGTATTGAATTTCATTCAGTTTAAATTTCTGAAGATATGCTACATCAATAAATATATTGTACTGGTCAAAACATGTTCATCCATCTAACATGAGCTGGAATTCACAAAATGTACTTCAAACCCAGTCAAGCCCGAGATGAGATCAGGGACCAACATGAATTTGAACCCATTCCCCAAGCCCCAGATCAAACACTTAATGGATAACATAACAATGAAGGCACACAAGAATTTATTTTAAATCCGGCCCACTAGCAGAGTGGAGATGACAATGAGACGTCTAACAACTATGACTTAACTAATATATATATATACACATGGCTGTACATTTAGAAGTCATAGTATACACATGGCTGTACATTTGGAAGTGGAGAAAAAGGAATTCAAGCTACTCAAACAAGTTAGACAATAAAAATTAGTTTAATATAATGACAAATTATTTACATACATTTATAAATTAATTGCATACATTAGTATGTGTGTGGATAAGCAAGCAGTCTATCAAATGCTATATAATTACATAATGTCATTCATGCTATTATTTCTCATATGCTCTTTTATTAGCTAAATAATATATTATCAATAAACACACATCTTTGATGGGTCCAATATTAAGATGCCAATCAATTATTAGAAAGAATTACATAATATTGCCATTAATTGATTTACGTTTCTGAAACATGGTGACTAACATTATTTCGGGGAGCATTCTGAGATTCATTACAGATATAATACAAACTATTTTCATGCCATTATGATCATGAAAATAAATAAAATACATTTGAAAACATATTTGATTATATGACAAAATACTTAATAAAAGTTCCTTTAATTAGTGCTGGTAAGAATTTTGCTTTATTTTCCCCAAGGCATATACTCTTAAATTTAGAAATAGATTATGATGGTAGGATTGGATAATAAGATTGAAATAACATTATAAATTAATAAAGTTAATAATATTTGCATATAAATATATATATTTTTTGAACAGAGCACAATTTTAATACTATTACAGCACTAATATTAGGTCATAACCAAAAGAAATAATAATATGAAGTTTGGTGATACTGACATAATGGCAAAGAACTAAAAGGAAAAAGTAGTGCTTCTGGATGAAAATAAAGTGTAAGACCCACTTCTTAGGCAGTGCTTAGAGAAAAGTGGATAAGGCATGCCGTAGATGTCACCAACATGCAGGTCATTTATATGAAGAAAGTGGATAGGCATAGCGTGTGCCAGACTTACAGAAATCGCTGCGATAGGCTTTTTACATGAAATAAGTGATCCTGAGAAAGTCAACTATCTTCAGGACAAGGCTTGAGAAGTAAATCTATGGGTTTGAACTTGTCGCAACCCCAGATTAGAATATTAGAAGCACATAATATATATATATGAATATTAGAAGCACATAATATATATATATGAAGATAGGCCAAATGTCAGTAATGCAGCAATGATAAATGTCACTAATGAAATTGAATAAGTTTTACTGCTTTAAAAATACATGACCTAGTTTGAATTCCATAATTTATACAGATAATGCGTGATGCCACCATAATATATACAAGATTTTACTTAATAAGTAAAATAGTAAAATATACATTAAAATTTACCCCCTTCTTTTTCTGCTGTTTAAAAATAATCCAATCCCACCTTCATGGATTTTACAACAGAATATTTAAGCATATATTATTTTAAGAGTATGGAAAAAAATAAAAGACAGCTAGCAATTATAGAAAACAACTAATAGGTCACCTTTTCAGAAATGAGTAAATAATATTTTAAAATTTCAAAGCGTTAATTAGTCTAAGTTCTGGATTTCCTGGGTAGAATCCAGAGTTGCAAATAACAAATTTTTATACTAGAACAAACAAAATGTTGACTCAAAAATAATCTGGTAAGCGTATTAATTAATAATGCATTATATTTTAAGGGGACATTAATAATCTTAATTCATGAAGGTTTAGTTAAAAAAATGACAGAAAAGATTTTTAAAAATTAAGCTTCCCATGTTGCTTGAGATTGGCATATTAATAATAAAAGCATACATATAAAATCAAGTAATAAATAACTATAAATAAGTGACCGCACCAAGATTAAAGAAAGTTAGAGCATATGAGAGAGACTTAAATTTACAGAAATTATTTGAGAGCAATTTACATATTAGAAAAGTTACAAAATTAAATCATACATTAGGAGAAATTGATAGTAGAGTTTGAGACTAGTTAGGCAAGCTAGATTTAGTTTCAATGGTGGTGGTTTGAAATAATTTACTTTGCACCATTTTAAGAGTCCATTTTCAAAGTATGGCAATTAATGGATCTATGTGAATTCTTGGTGACAGTGAGCTTCTGATCAGCATTTCAAAGTTCTTTTTTAGGCTATTCTTCATTTCAGGGCAGCAGGATATTATGGCAGTGAAAGACGATCTTCACGGAATGGGCTTACTACTCGATCATTATTTTTTTAAAACTTTCAAACCAGTGTGGGTTATGTTCATTGCAGTTCTTTTAATAGTAGCTATCTGTTGGTGATTTAAAATCTGGCCCTTTTATACTCCTGCCCAGGTATTTGAAGAATGCTTTCCATTTCTTATCTCTAGCTCAAACATAATCTTATAATCTCAAAAAAATTTTACATTTCTTTGTCCATTGTTTTTGAAAGATGCAACTGTTAGACAACATTTCAAAAATATATTCAAATCTATTACCAGATTGGAATTAGATTTCACAAAATGTTTATCACAAAAGTACAATCGTTAATCTTAATCCCCATTTTATTTTTAAGTAAAAACTTTAATTAAAAATTCCTTCACCAGATTAAAACAATAGTGTTTTCAACCCTTTTAATTATTTTTGAACAATTAATGGTTGCATCTACCATCTTGGATTTTATAAAATATAGAGTTTAATAGGAAAAATAAGCAATTTAAAAAGAAAAAGTTTAAAAAATGATATGTAATAACATATTTTTAAAAAATCAATATTTTGTTAGTATGTTTGCTCCTATATATATATTTGAGCTGCATCTATGTACTTTAGTAAAAAAGAATTATTAATAATAAAAATGTTAAAATTTTATAACTTAGGCGTGCATCTCGAATAGGAGCGGGATGGGATATATAGGGTTAGACATAGGTTAGTAGATAAAACTATGAAGCTCAATCTTAAGCTAAGATTGACACTTCAATATAGCATTGCTAATGCAAAAGATCATTTTACATTAGCATTATAATAAAAAACAGGGATGCTAAGAAATCATTAATAGTATTTCATTAATTGGTCAAAATCATATATATATGTGTGTGTGTGTGTGTGTAAAAGGAAACTCAAAAATCTGGGTTCAAATCTTCTCTAATTATAGTTATTTATAAAATATATTATCAATGTCCTATAACTTACTTTTATTGCAATTTTGTTAAAATATTTATTTCCATCTGAAATGGTAGATAAGAACAGATAGAAAGAAACAAGCAATCCTTATATAACTGATATATATATAGTTTTTCACACTCACACCCTAATTTCTTAATATCCTATGTGATCTCTATTTTATAATATATTTTCTCATTTTTATAAATTTGAATGAGTGCAGAATCTTTTAAACTAATCTTCTTATTAATTACTCTCACAGCAAAGGTAGAATAAAATGTAAACCAGTTTTTAAATAATCCACTGCAGTGGAAGATTTTCATAGGAGAACAGTGAAAAAAAAATCATTATTTATGAGACTTTCCAATGGTGAGATATAATAAGAGTTGAATAGTTTTTATAGTTGTTTTATTCTTTAGCTTACAATATCTAGACAACTATTTACTGATCAGAAGTGGTCAGTTATCTGGGCTGGTTATGAACTATTTATCTTTAAAAAACATTTAAGTCTAATCAAAACTTGAAAAAAAAATTCAAGCTTATCTGCCCTGAATTTCATTATTTTTTGATTCCTTTCTATTTATTACTTTCAGTCTTAGGTACATATATAAATTGTCAATAATTTTAAATTCATAACTTTTTTTAAAATTATTTTTTAATTCATAAAAGATATTTTTCCACATAAATTTGTATTAAATTTATCTAACAAATATAGTTTTTAATCTAACAAATTTTTTTTTCTCATTATGCTTCATTTTATGATTTGTTCATTTCCTCTTTACTGATTAATTAAAGGAATTACATTTGTCTAAACCTTCTGTTGTTGTTTTTTTTTTAAAGCATCCTTTATCATTGTAGACCATTCTTTGCCTGAATTTTTTTAAAAAAGACTTTCCATGTGTTTGATTTGTTATTAGTCAAAAACAAATGAAGTTGTTGAAGTAAAAAATATTTTCATTTTTTTTTTTTAGTTTCTAAATTGTATAAATATACATGTATCTGTTCAAAAACTCAAATATTCAAATAATTGATGTAAAATAACTCCATTATTATAAGTGTAATTTGCATTGTTCACAAGCTACATTATACCTGATTATTACTTGAACAGACTTTTGGGAAATCAAGGAATATTCAAGCATCAATATAACAGTCTGAATGCAGTGGGTGTATTGTTATATAAATAGATAATTTGTTTTATTTTCCTCAGTTAAAAATTGATACACTAGTCTTACAATTAAACTAACCTACTCAAGATATAATAAACTCTGATGACTAACATTTCATTATAAAATTAAGATTCTCTTTTTTGAATAATAAAAAAAGGAGTTTTATTATTAATTTGGACTAACTTTTTTTTTTTGTGGAGCATTTGTATTTAATAGTTGTTGTTTTTTTGTTTGTTTGTTTGTTTGTTTGTTTAGGAAGATTATCAGTGTGGTTGTGTTTAATCAGATCTTTGTTTTTTCCCCATTATTATCTAATTTTTGATGAATATAGACAGGCTTGAATCATATAACATGTAAACTTTTAATACATTAAATTTTTTTAGCAGCTTATCCCTCATCTTAATTCCACTATATGCACACATTTTGTGAACTACCTTCACTAGTCAGATGGGTTAGAAGTATTAAAAATGTGGATCTCTATGCCTATCTTGACAGTTTGACATTTTTTATTGCACCATTCTCTTGCAAGGTAAAAACAGGTTTTTATCCATTTTTAATATCTTATGAGTGAATAATCATTGTGCTGCGAGATATTTTCACTTTTTTAAAATTTTTAATTACTCGATTAGTTTAAAATATTTTAAAAAATAAATGGTGACTTTTTATCTGTCGAATTTCAATAGCACATTAGTAGAAAAAATGATTTATGAAAGTTTTTCTTCTCTAAGTATACTTTTTTCGTGAACAGGCCATAACTAGGAACATGTTTGGAGATATAGATTATAGCACAACCATCTAATGTCCATTGATTATTAAAGCTTACAATAAATAATTCTGGAGTAGAATAATAGAATGAATTATTTCACCTAAAAACATATGCACAATGTTGCAAAAAAATTATGTGAAATTAAATGATCTGCCTAAAAGCAAATTTTATGTTTCTAATATTCTCTTGAAGGCTTTGTAATCAAACTGTAATATATACAACCCTTTTAAATTTAACTAAAAAAACTACATTAAGTAAAATATAAGAATAATTATTATTATCATCATCATCATCATCTTCATCATCATCATTATTATTATTATTATTAATTGTCATTAAATTAATAATGAGTTAATTATCATATGAATGACATTTTGCAATTTATAAAATTTTTACCTTAGTGTACTGAGGTTAATTATGATTGATTCTTCTCATGTAATTTAAAATATTTTGTTGTTATGAAAATTATGATTAATTGCCATGTTATAACCCTGTTATGCAATATTAATTATAAAATATAAAGAAAAAAATTAAAGGTAAAATAGAAGAAAGACAATAAAGATTAAAAAATTATAAATTATCTTATGAGAGATTCTTAGACAAGAGAATTATTACTAAGCATGGATTTAATTATAAGACATGTTTAGTCTATAAATAAAATAAATTTCAATCAAATATTTAAAAAATCTTATGTATGTCAATTTCTGAATTATTCATGATATTAATCAATCTTCACACAATATTTTTTTATATAACCATATAATTCTGTAATTAAAACACTTCCTCTTTTCTTTACAAAAACTTTATTTGTTGCATATATATATGGCTATATGTAATGTATATTTTGAAAAGAAAAAAGGATTGAATGGTGATTAGAAACAGAAGTATTTTTTTATATCATAAGATTTATTTTCAATTGCAAGTCATTTATTTTTAAAAGCAATAGTTTGTTTATTAATAATAATATTTATTATTGAATGTAATTAAAAAAAACATATCAATGTATCAATTAAAATTTTGTTTAGTACAACTTTTGTCAGTTATAAAAGGCAATTAATATTCATTCTACTCTAAAGTTTCTAAACCAGCTATTATAAGCTTGAGTAATCAATGAATACCAGGTGTCATAGGGCTGTAAAATCCCCTTCTTTTGCCTTTGTCACTGAAAACTAGGATTTAAAACTAGTGTTTTATATTCTATATATATTATATGGCATCCATGGATGAAACAAGTTTACAATAGATGACTCTAAAATAGGGTGAAGATAATTGTTTTTGGAAGTATATGATTAAGCATACATAATATCATCAATGAATTACTTATAAGTAAAATAAACAAGTAATTAGTTAGAAATTTAAGATGAAAAAATCAGTGTTTTTCATATTCCTCCAAAAAATATTCATAAAGTTTTATTTTAATGTGTATGGTTTGTCTGAGTTACATTGCATTAGTTACAAAAAGACCAAAAATAAAATAGTAACTTTAAAGACATGACTTATCTTTCAGTAGATTTTAACTTATATTTATATTTGAAGCACAACTAAGATTCACTTGATATCAACATCAAAGTATTAATTAAGTTACAAAGTATATAAATATAATGCATCAAACATTATAATTTTTAAACTCATGGTTATTATTTTGCAAGAGTTTTTTAAAAAGTTAATATTATTACTTAATATTAGATAACTTTTAGATAAATGCTGGCTTTGGGTTGGTATTTTTAGATCTAGTGTCTGAAGCCACCCTATGACCCTCTGAGGAGTGCCAAAGCACAAAACCATGGACAGAGGTTTGGGGGAGGGTTCCTGACAGAGATATTTTAAATGCTTTCTCTGGCTAAGCATTTATCACAAAGCTTGTTGAGCAATTGGCAATGCTCATTGTTTATATCTTACAAGCTTAAGAGATGGGGTCATGTGATCTATGACTATTTTTTATTTAATATTAGTACTGTTTGATAAAATACTTTATTGTTATTTAATATTAAGTGTCATCAACTTTTTGCAATTATATGAATTGTATTTTTTTCAATCTGCACCCTATCATCAAATTGTTTTTTTAACACTATATAATGTAGATTTTTGGACTTATCTCTTCTTTCATTATCAACCTATTCAAAAATTGTACACTTTTGTTATGAATTAGATCATTACATAATCTGATTAAAATAAAACAATTTCAAAAAATCAGAGTTCAGATTTAATTTGATCAAATATTCTTTTGTTTGTTTTTTGTTGTCCATGGAATTTTCAAAATAATAATTTTATTTGTGACTTTATTGTAAAACTCAGCTTATAAAATTTTCATGTTACTAAGAGCCCTCCTTTATATATATAAAACAAACATATTGATTTAATAGAAAAGGATAATAAGTAAAAATACGTAAGATTGTTAATAGTGCTTGAAAGTCAATGACAGATTATAAAACAAATACTGTACTTTATTAGAATAATGAATGCTGGAAGCAACTCACAAATATATATATATATATTATTTATTTCCTCACAGAGCAATATCAAATAAAATAAAAGGATATTATAGCATTATAAATGTGAAAGAAGAAATTTAAATATTTTTTAAATTTATAATAATAATATAGAAGTTTTAGAATTTTCTGACACTCTGATTAATTAATTAGGAATCAAATATAGTTATCAATATATCCTGATATAATATATAGAATCGCCTAATGATATTATAATTTATTTTTATTTTTAGTAAAATTTTACTATTTGAATGTAAATTGTTTACCATAATGTATAGAGTGGTTTCTATAAGGTTCTGCAAATCTATCTTCTTGTTTTAAGTCAATAAGCATCACATGATCACCATTTCTTATGCTTGCTCTTAACTGTTAGTAAAACAGGCAAAACTCTATATATGTATTTCCACTCAGTGCAAGCCAGTGTAATCAATGGATGCCATAAGGCTTGTGCATAAAATCCCCATTTAGTGCCTACTCATCCAATATCCCCAGATTAGTTTCTGGCTTGTGGCCTTCATAATTGAGGAGCCTTGGATCTGAAAGCACTGCACTTAGATCTTAGGATCTAATGCAACCCTCCAGCAGCCACATTTTATCTCTACTTAACTACAAAACTATGAAACTTAAATTAAAAACACAATAATATTTTCAATCCAGGCTCATCAGCTTATATAGTCATATAGGCCTGAAGCAAAGTTCAGTACCTATACATTTTGGAGTCTTTGGCTCTTTAATAACCATAGCCACCACTATCCTATTAGGCAGGATTGGTTTTAAGCCAATAAACATAACATCATCACCATTTTTTATACTTGCTCTTAATTGTTATTAAACGGGAAACTTTCTATATGTATTGCCACGCAGGAGGGTTGCATTAAATCCTAAGACCTAGGTGCAGTGCTATCAGATCCAAGGCTCCTCATTGATGAAGGCCACATGCCAGAATCTACTCTGGGGATATTGGATGAGTAGGCACTAGATGGGGATTTTATGCACCTGCCTTCTGGCATCCATTGATTACTCTGGTTGGCACAGGGTGGCACTACTGTATGAAGAGTTTTGCCTGTTTAGTAACAGTTATGTGCTAGCATACGAGATGGTGATCATGTGATGTTTAGTGGTTATACTGAGTGGCAATACGTATAGAGAGTTTTGACTATCTTCTTGTTGTTTAATAGAATTTGAAATCAAATGTGATGTTACATTATTATTTTTTTAATGGGTCACTAGTTTGAATTATATTTGCAGATTAACTCAGTAGAAGAGTGAATAATTCTAGCAATAAAGGCCCTTCTGTCAAAGATCAACCTTGTATAATTGGTGCTTAAACATACATGCCATCATGAACAATAACTACTTGTTTATATTTTTTTGAATGTATTCAATTCCTTCCCTCTAAAAAAAAAAAAAAGAATAATCTAAACATTTTATACGTTTTGCATATATACGTGTGTGTTTGTATGATAAAAGTAAAAGCTTTTTTCTATACATGGAGGCATGAGAAGTGTGAGAGCTTATGTAAAAAGTTATGTTAATAAAATCAAAACTGTTTTTTTATTTATTTAAAATTGTCATTTAAAAAAGTATTTGTTTTTTGTTACATTTTTATTTACCATTATCAAACTCACTCCACTCACATTGGTGAATACGCATGTAAATGCTTTTCAACTTCACTATAATTAAGTTAGCTTTTTACATTTTTAAATGTTATGGTTCTCTCTATGTACTGTAACTAAATTAATTTTAATAATTAAATAAAAACAATTGATTGATTCATGAATATATTAAATACTGTAATGAGACTAGTAATTAGTCTTTTAACAAAAAGATAATCGATATTTTTCATATATTAACTTTTCTTCCAAATATAATCTTTGTTTGTGTTAGCTGTATAAAACTCTCCGTTGCAATGGAAATTAATATTCGAATGAAGTGAGAATTTGTCTCTTTAAAAAAAAAAAAAAATCATGTCTGTATTTATTATTAATGTTGTATATACACGTAGACCATTACATACAAAAATTAAGCCAGAGAGCCTATACATATAAGTATCAAGCTGGCTACGCACATTTAACGCAAAAAATTTGTAGCGCAATGTGATTTCCTTTCTAGTCGCTCCCCACTTGGTAAAACTTTAAATTATTCCACTTACATAAAATAATTCTTTTTTTTTTAATCTTTACATTTTTCTTTTAATATTCCATCTGCTGCTAGACATATTACATTTCTGCTTAAAAAAATAAATCCAATCAAGTTAGTTTACATTACTATGGAAACAGGCAAGAGTTTGCTGTTGACGGCTTTCAAGTCGTATACAGGGTCAGTGTTTGGTTTGCTGCTGGCGTGGGAACGCACACCAAGCTTAGTAAAGTTGTAGTGGGAAGGGGGAGACAATACTGTAAATAATAAGTTAATACTTATGCTGAAGGAAAAAGAAAGCCTTTCCGCCAAAGTACAACATTTATGAAAATTATTATCCCACTTTTGACATTACATGCTTCTTTTGTTTTAATCTGTAAAATATCTAAATTGCTGGCCTTTCTCCATCTTCTAATCAAATGATTAATTTATTTCTTATGATAAACTCAAATTTACTACAATTTGAAGTGTCTTGTGTGATTTTTTTCACCTTTCCAAAGTGAGCTATAAAAAAAATGTATTTTATTAATCAATGCGCTATTTAAATATATATATGAAATTAAATTTTTTCAGGGGGGGGGGTCTTTAGAAAAGTGTAAGCGGTAGATATAAAATTGTGTTAAGGAGTGACATGCAGCAGTAAAAGTTCTGTTCACATTTATTACTTGCAATCAATGTCCTGCGTGGTTTACCGCTTGGTAGACCGTCAGACTGTAGACTGTAAGGTTCTCGGATCGATTTCAATGCTAACACTTCCGACGCTTGAACTTCTTATGAACTCTCGTGCAATAAAGCAATTTGATTATTTATTTATTACAACCAATCTTTGTAACAGTTTGTTATAGATTATTGCAACTGAGTTTACACCTAACAGTTATCAAGTTACTGTTTAATTAAATCAATTTTTATATAAAACATAAAGTAATATTTGCAGTTTCTCTGGAAAAAGCCTGTAGTCATTACGAAAAATATATGTATTAGATATAAAATTGTGTTAGGGAATGGCATGCAGCAGTAAAACTTTTGTTTACATCTATTAATTACCAGTCAGTCTTTACTATAATTTACTGTAATTGCTTGCAACTAAGTTAACACATAACAATTCTTAAGTTCCTGTTTAACTAACTCACCTTTTATACAAACATTAAATTAGTAAGATTTACATTTGTATTTACTTGAAAGTTTGTGATGATGGTATATTAGGTCTGATATTATTTTCTATTATTTCCATCATCTATCAATAAATGTTGAAGGTCTAGAAAATTTTAAACTTTATCTAAACTTAAATAGATAACACAGGTTAGTAAATACACGTTTCAAGTAGTTTTATTCACAATTCTTCTTCAGGTGTTGCTGGCCTGACTAGTGACAATATTAGCATAGGAGATTCTTGAATATCAAATTTTAAGGCAATGCTCTAACTAACTGGGCTATTTTGTCAAACTAACAATCAATAGAAATTTTATATCCTTATCTATGAGGGTTGGTTCAAATCCTCCTGATCTTCCAATTTTTTTTAATTAATACTTTTTTTAAGAGCATAGTTAATTAGAAGTTTCAAGACATTGTGTATTCCCACACAAGGTTGATTTATAGGATAATTTGCCATTGTCATATGAGCAGCTTCTTTGAATTTTCTTCTTTGCATCTTTTCCTTTCTATTCAATATTTTTGGTTATTTTGCCAATTGAACATATATAATATGCTAATGCTGTTCAACAGGGCAATAGGTCTCACCAATATACTTCCTTCCACATTCACATGGTATTTCACAGATGCAGTTTTTGTTATTCAGCATTACAATTTAGGCTTTGTAGAAGTCAGAATTCCTCAAAGGGTATGTGATATAGCCAGGAATGGTGGACAAATTTAAAAAAATCTTCAGTCAATATAACATTAGAACAGCTTTCCAAAACCATATTAGACTTTGAGGAATTCTAACCTTTACAAAGCCTAGACTGGAAATATGAGAAATAAAAACTGCATCTATGAAATACCATGTGAATGTGGAAGGAAGTATATTAGTAAGACCTGTTATCCTGTTGAGCAGTATTTGAAAGAACACAAATTAATTTATTAAAAGAGAATATTTTTTACAATATATAAGATGGTCATTGTATATAAATATTTTCTAGAATACTGTATAAATCTATTTTAATTAATAGTAATATCAACCTTTTAAAATATAGTATATGTCTACTTTTATATAAGTTTAAAGTTTTTATATAGCAGTAAGTAAAAGAATAATTCAGAACAATAATTTACTTTTCTAATTAACATTTTTTCACTTTTTACTTTTTTATTTAAAATGTAGATTCAGTGATTTTTTTTTATATTTTATATTTCTAAAACATCAATAGAAATTATTTGAAATATGTCATATTTATTTGCTTACTAATAAAATTGGTGTGTGTATGTAATCTATATACTCACTGAAAATTTGCATACATAGTTTATAGTCATATACATGTATGTTAAAATGCATATTATATATGGTTCAGTATTATCTATGAAGTTTGATATCCATATTAAGGCTTGGGATCAAATGTCATGGATGCTAGGAGATTACTGTACAGATATTCACAGGTGTTTATTTATATATCTATACAAATTTACATTATAAAATAAATTCTTAATTGATAACCAATTAAAAGCAAATATAAACTCATTAAAATTTATAAAACTGTCAGTAAATTTGTAGAATTTATCATACATAATTATTAAAGGTTGATAAAGGATGGTAATACTTTATTTTGTAGTCATTTTATTGCACATAAAAATTTAAGAAATATGATAAGGATTGCCAATTATCAACCTTTTACTCATAAGAAAATTTCTTTATTGATTTTTTGTTATAGGAATAAAAGACAATAATTTTGAAAGTAATGCTAATATTCAAAGAAATCAATTTGTTTCTGATTATATCTATTGGATTATAACCATGAATTTATTAGAAATAATTATATTTAGAAAAAATATATATAGGCCTTATATTATTAATAGTAAATGATTGACAACAAAATTTTCAATTGATTTTTGGGTGATATGAAAGTAATTTATAAATAGTCTTTGTGATATTAATTTTCAAATAATGTTTTTTTTTTCTTTCTAAAAAGCCACATTTTTAATGCAAATTGATATATCTTGGCAATAAAATATCACCTTTTACCTTAACTAACACTATTAATTTTGCCATAAATACTATTTTTTGTTTGATATTGTCAAATAATTATAATGGTCAAATATCTCATATATTTTTTGTATTTGACCACAGTGTTGCAACAAATGTATACACTAAATAATCAATCTAAATAAAATTAAAATAAACAACTATTGATAATTGTAGTTTAATATTTATTGAACCAGCTTTCATCTCCATTGAGACCTTCTCAATAGAGATGAAAGCCAGTTTGATAAACATTAAAGTATAATTATTAATAGTTGTTTATTTCAATCTTATTTAGATTGATTATTCACTTTATATTGTCATTTTTTTTGAAAGAGTATTACATTTATAATAAAATTTAAACAGAGTAGTAAAATTTAAAAAATAAACAAACCATTATTTTAATTTTTTCCCTAATTATTAGTTGACGAACTTTGCATATAATATTTGGTTTTAATGACAGTGATTCCCAAAATATGATTGCAATTGTATTGATTCCTTTAATCAAATAGGGAAAATAAAATGAAATGAAACTACAGTTTTAACATTTTAAGTACAATCTTATATAAACTATGGCTTGAGGAATACAGCGTTAGTTTGAGGTCTCCTATAAAAGGTGGAATTAAAAAAAGATAATGAAGCTTCACAGTAATATTTTGAAATCAAACTGAGGATAAGCTCATTATCTTTAAGTGTTGTTATCAAAATGAAGAAAACTTTTAGTTTCTTAACAGCAACAAGATTTTAACTGACATCGTTGTAAAAACAAGGATGGCAGAAAACGTTTCAAATCATATGCAAAATAGAGGGGGAAATGCAAATCAAGAAAACAGCAGTATAAATAAACAACTGATGGAAGAAGAGAATCCAGTTAACAAAGAAATCACCTCAGGTGATTTGGACTATATGTCACACAAAATATCACAAGGGACAAAGGAAGTGAATGTCATTGAGGGCTTCGAAAAGTTTAAAATTGAAAATAACATTATCTAAAAAGCGAAACCGATTAATAAGAACAAATCTATAAAATCTAAATTTGAAACAAATGAGAGAAGTAAGTCAAACAAATTATTTAATGTTAATAACCAAAAATTCAAGTATGAAGAGGCATTATAATCAAAAATGAAAATCTACACATGCAGTAAAAACTAGTGGGAATAGAAGTATGTGGTAAATAATGTTATGCAAGAGGTTTATGCTAATATATTGGATTTAATGGATGAGGAAGATGAATAATCAACTGTTTTACTGAAATCATTCAATGAATAACTTTTAATAAGGATTGAGAAATTTAAGGAATAAAAGCAAACAATTCTTTTATCAAGAACATAATCACAGACATATTCAATTGACATGCTGGATGCCAGACACTCCAGTTAGAAATATCTCTGTAATATTAATGGAGTTTTGCTGTAATATTTGCATGCATGGGTCTGCACTCCTTATTTCTTTCTCAGGGGTCGATGGTGGCAGTCATTGGGAGTCTGGTTTATGGGTGTGGGCTGTTGACAATTATTGCCGCTACCCAGAAAGCCTACTGGGAGGGTACAGGATCAAAGTTTCCAGCACTGTTTCCACTCTCATGGGTTGCTGCGCCCCTTGATGGATTGTTTTCTAGCAGTGCAGATCTGTGCTTGTAACTTGTTTAACTCTTTTATAAATATAATTGTTATCGAGCGTATGTACTTCTGTAAACCTGGTCTTTAATTGTTTCACCTTGTAATATTGAACAATGTATTTACATCATGTAGCGGGTGATCAGTCACCTGCATTTTTTCCTTAATAAAAAAAAAAAACTATGTTTATGTTTAATTTTAATTACCAAAATCATTTTATTCCAGTTAAAAAATCTAACATAAATTGGACTTAAATATAATCAAGCATATAGCTTGATTATAATACTATATGTCCAAAATTTTTAACTGCCTCATATAGAAACCTTATATATGAATCATCAATAAAATGATAAAATTACAATTTTTAATCTATGATTTAAGCAGTTCAAGTATAATTCTACACATTATTATATAAAAGAGTGTGTAATACATTTTTTGAGATAGTTTTGTGATTTGACTTGGTTTCCAATATTGTCAATTTTTACATATAGTCAGGTCTGGTACAAAAAAAAAAAACATAGAATGCACAGATAATACAAAAAACTCTTTTTTTCACTAAATTACAATTTCTAATGAATACTAGAGAAAGACATCTTTGTTCCTTTATCTTTTTCTATTTTTAGCAATGAAAATATTGTATTCATTTCTTAAAAAAGTATTTTTCTAAATGTGTATTCTATAATAACTTTAGCTATCAAACATAAATACAAAATTTAAAAGCTGATTAATATTGACATTTAAAAAAAATAATTTTGAAACAAAATTGTAGTAATTATAAAATCTTGGTATTAAACATGGAATTGCCAAATTTGATGGATGCCACTGTCCAAAATAGAACTGTTAGCTGATATAGTAGCAATATATAAGGCATATATAATAGTGTTCATCTTTAAGCAAAATATCGGATATCTTCAATACATTTTGTGACCTTATTTGCATTTAATTTTTCTTCTGCAATTTGATCATTTATTATTACTTTTTTAATAATGAGTCAAAATAAAGTCAAAGCAATTGATTAGTAAAAAAAAAAAAAGCTATAAAATGATTGGCAATTTACTTAATATAATGGATGAAGTCATCAATCTATTCCATTTTTAAAATTTTTTAAATGAAATGTGCACAGGTTGTACAAGAAGTTTCCAAGTAGAACAGTTTATATCATAATACCATAGAACAAATAAAAACTTTTGATAAGATGGATGAATCAAAAGTGAATGATAAGTATCAGTGAGGTAATCATTTGTGACAACAGTTTGAAAATATTTTTTGCCATGTCAACTAAAATGAACACTGTTCCTGTGAAGACGTTTAATGCCAGAAAGATATTAAACTTGGGTTTAGGAAAAAGCTTAATTGCACAGCATTATAGGAATAGTGAGGCTACTAATGCCTGTAAATCTGATGTTGACTTTTCCTTGCAAAAAAACAGAAATCCTGAAATCATTGATTTGTGACTTTTACAAGCGTATATAAGTTTATTTATGTTTTAATTTTCTGTTTTTAAAAAATTAATTTTAGGTTTCATTAAAATTTTATTATATGATATGTATAGCAATTTATTCATTTTTCCTTTTAAAATGTTTATTTTAGGTGGTAATTTTTAACTAAGCCATGTACCTGAAATGGATTACCTTTATAAGATACAGTAACAAACGAGTATCTAGAGTCAATTAATTCAATGCACTACATCTATAATATGTTTGTACCTGAATAATGATTCTACATATTCAGAAGTTATGAAAACTTTTTAAGCATGATTATTAATTTTTTTAATATTTCCATATTGCTGAGAAGCTTCTATTTTAAAAACAGCTAAAGATATTATAAATATTTAAAAAAAAATGATAGGAAGATTTGTAGGTTTTCGTAATCTTGTTGATTGTATAAACAGTTTTTTTTTATTTAATCTCAATATTTTTCAACTTAAAGAATATTTGGAAAAGTGTAATAAGATGTAATTGACGTTTATGAGTATATTGCTTAGGATCAAATATTCTTGGTCTCATGTTCTGTATGGAAACCTCATTTGTTTAACAATCATTTTTGAAAATGGATGTTTCATATCTGCTCAGAGAATTAAAAGATTAAAGATTGTAAAGCTGAAATTGTGAGTGATTATCCGATGGTTAGTCCTACTACTGCTAAAAAGATGAAAATTTAATGGGCGTGTCTGAATGCTGCAAGCAAGGTGAATATTTGCATAATTTTTTATGAACAATAAAATATAGAGCTGTCTGATTAATGGGAATTAATCAATAATAATAAAAACTATTTCTTAATCTTCATAATAAAATTTTAATTACCTTTATAAAAAAAATCAATCATTGAAATATTCATTAAGTGAAATAAATTCTGTAAAAGGATATTTAGCCAAAATTTATCAACATTTTCTTCAAAATTTAATATTATTGAAGATATTGACTAATTAAATAATCAGTCATTTCTTCCCAAGCTGAAACTTGCAGAATAGCTAAATAACTTGAGTACATATATACTTCATAAAACATATAACTTTTGATGCTGACGTCCTTGTTCTAATTAATTATAATATTAAAGAGCAGAACTGATTTGAAGTAAACACTTAGACAATTAATAAAAAAAATATTTATTGTATCAAAAAATTATTATCTGACTGTCTATGAAAATATACTAATTCTTATTGTTTTGACCTTAATATATTACAAATGAAATAGCAAGCTTAATAAAAGAAGATGATAGTGAATATCCAATCATAGTGGAGAAAAGGGGCTCATACTGATGACAATCCACATAAAACTACCAACTTCCATTAAATATATAATTAAGCTTTTAATGCTTATGAATAGGTGCATTGCATCAAGTTAACAAAATAAAAATTGTCAAAATCTCTAAATTTAATAAAATGAATCATTTTATAGAATGAGGAAATCATCAATGTTTTAGATGGATATTAGAAATTTTTACATTAGAATGATCACTATCTTACACAGAGTATTTTACCCAATTTCAATTAATTTATGAATAAATAAAAGAAAACTGATCACATGACAGAAACGATCTAATTTTTTTATGAACATAATAAAATCTTCATTTTGTTACCCTGATAGAGTGGTTTACTAAGAAGTGAAAGTTTCAGATTATGTTTATGAGATGAGTAGTACAAAAAAACTAGGGTTCTTGAATATCATATGATCTTCTAAGTAATTAACCATATGACATATACATACGCTATTTATTAAGATAAACAATATATTGAACTGTTGAAACCTTCCAGAATTGTATTGAGTTTTACCCAAATGCCCAACTATAATTGATTCATTTTAATTTGATAAATTTGATGATAATTAGAACTTTTCAAAAAGCAGCTGCAATAAGAATAGTAATTTGCACTACCACTTCATCTTTTTGATACATATCATAAATATTGAACTTAGTACATAACATCTTAATTTAAAAAATACACTGTAATTTTTGTTCTAAACAACTCTCATCCCTATTTAAACTTTATCAAAATAAATATTTTTTTCTTGCTAAATTCATATTCATTGATTAACATAAAACATTAATTCATTATGATGATGTGAATGATTCATTATAATTTATTTTTAGCTATAAAATAGCAGGAAACAATGAAAAAGTATTATCAGTATTGAACAAGTGTATTGATCATAATACCCTGTTGATTAGTGTTTTAAATTTGTCTTCTGGAAGAAAACTTAACATACATTTTATGTTCTATTACTTTCTCAGTTAGCAATTACCTATGTTGCTATTCTTATCAACCTAAAGATCACCATTTACATAAATTAATTCTTGATTAAATCTACTAATTATAAAATTACAGAAATTTTTTTAGCATTTTATGTTTTACTTGAGAATTTCATGATATATTTTTTTAATTATATATGATTTTATCAATTAGTATTGTTTTTCTTTGTAAAAAAAAAAACATATGTATATGAATATGTTATGCTAAAATTTTAGTCATGATGTTTGCCTATAAATTATGATAATGTTTATTATCTAATTAAGTACAATCTCACTAATCACAGACTTTATTTATTGCTATATTTACTCATATGTATTGATAAAGTTCTCATATAAAATATATATAAAAAAAGCTAGATTAAGTAGTGGAAAAGAAAAGCAGTCAGTAGCAAATTATTCCTTCAATAATCAAATGTATTTGGGCTTGATAATGGTTCTCTATGTCTACATGGCTGAATATATTTTTAATCAAAAAACTTAATAGGCCATATACGTAATACTCAGTTAATGAATAAAAGGATATAAGCAACGTCCTTTTACATTTTTTATCACTTCCCATTTGTAAGTAGCATATGCCTTGGAATTTTTACACTGTGTTACCATGAAATAATATATATATATATGGCTTATTAACTATATGTAATCAAAAAAAGCTTTCACTACATATATATAGAGAGAGATGTGGGAGACAGGATTTTTGTGCAAATTAAAACGAAAAGTATTTGGCATGGTGAATTATTAATTCACTTGAAAATTTAAATTACAAAACTCTAAAAGGTGTATAAAATAAATATTGTCATATTTTTATTAATTAGTAATATATATTTTGTTCATATGCATATATATAATTAAGACTTTTTCTGTGATAGAAAAGGCAGTTATATATTTATTTTGGATAAAAAATTCTTTTGTTTAAAAAAATCGAAATTTATACCACCGATTGTAATTCTACCTTGTGAATGTTTGTCCCTTACTACTCACTCAAATGTTCATGAAATGGATGGGAAATTAAACTTGATGGAGTGGGGAGGATAGTTAAAATAAGGAGGATAAGGTATTTGCTGACGATTCTCAAAGTTTATTTAAGTAAGACTTCACAAGGAGACCACGGTTGCTACCACTTGAACCATGCTGTTGACCACATGTATTACATTAGATACACACCAAAAACAGCCAATAGAATTTTAATAAGTCAGGTGAGGTTAAGAATAATTCTCAACTGCTGAATTAAACATTTTAAATTACACTTCATTGATTTTTTTTTTTTAATTGTATAAAATAACTGTCTATTATTATACTTTAAAAAAAGATTTAAAATAGAACCTTAAAATAAAGAACTATATACGGACTGATAAAGTATATTTTCATATGTTTATATAAATAATATGTGCACATGTATATCATTACTATTAGTTATTTGTTTAATTGCAAGACTCATTTTTAGAACCAGACTACTTTCTCTAAACTTTTTTCTCATTATTCTATTTTTTAAATATTTATACGACTCCCCTTATTAAGATTTTTTTTTTACTTTTTACAGACTCATCTAACGTGTTTTCTATAATAACTTTTCCTATATTTATTTCTTTTGTAAAAAGTTTTTAATTTTATATCTTTTGATTCATATATGAATTTTTTAATAAAATTTTCTCCTCTTTAATTATTGTTTTCAAAATACACAATAAAATAAACAAATAATTTTTAAAATGCCTTTTCAAGATTTGATAATAAAATAATAAAGACTTTTCCCTTCTTTATATTATTTCACAAACAATAATTATCACTGCTTCGCTTGCATCTTTTGTTCTATTAATTTTATTACATCTAAATTGTACTTTTAGTATAAACATATTCGTTAAATATTTATTGAAAAATCTCATCAACACCTTAGCTCAATGTGAGATTAAGCTAATTATTTAAGATTTTCACCCCCTCCCCCATTATTGCATTAGATTTATTATTTACTGGAATCATAATTACTGAAAGAAAATCGAATTGGATTCTCTTATGAGTCACAATTATATTAAAAACATCAGTAAACTGTCTCAAATTTTTTTTATTTATAATCATTAATAATTGATTATTTGTCTACCTGAAAACATTTTGAGGCGATTGGAATCTGGAAATTTCTCTATTTTGTCTTGCCTGAATTCAAATTAGAAAGTATGTAAATATTTACTATACTAATTAATGTAGTAAATGTTAATTAATGTAGTAAATGTTTTACAGGATTAATTCTATTTTTTTTTTATATTATATATAATATTTAAATCACAAAGATTAAACTCATGTAATACTGGAAGAACTTGAGTTAGCAAGTTAATACGAAAAGGTATGCCAAAACAAAATTAGATTAATAGCACTAAGCTAGCTTTCTGTGAATATTCATCAGAATCATAGTGCAAAATAACACCACCCAGTTGGTAGTCCAAATATATAGTGATTGGAAAATACGTAAATTTGTCCCAGCATGGAAATTATATTTTTCATTTCTTTGATAGTGGGATGCCAAGACTCTTTTCTGTTAAATGAATGTGGCTCTCTTGCAATCGCTTATGATTTTTTTAAATTTTCTTATTCTCTCTCTGTACATATTGTTTTAACATTAGAGGGGGGAAAGATATGACCTGTAGCCATCTTGTGTTCAATAAAAATTGATTTGTGTTCACAACTTGATTTTTATTTTTTAAATAAATAGGTGTGCTGGGCAATTCTCATTGACATATTAGTCTGAGATTAACATGGTACACTGCACTGTAGGCTAGAGTAAGGCATAAAATTTTATATATGATTTAGGGTATGTGTTTGAAAGGAATTTTTATCTTTGGTGTTGTTTAGATGGTCAACCACTATATATTTGGACTACCAACTAGATAGTGTTATTCTATACTGTGACTCTGACAAAAAAATTCATCAAAAGCTAGCTTAATGCTACCAATATAATTTTTGTTTTGGCATAGCTGTTCATATTAACTTGCTAACTCAAAAGTTTTTTGAATATTAGATATAATATTGTATTTGATATTGTAAGTATATAATCTTCTTAAGATGTTTAAACCTAGAAATAGTATGCATCATAAAGATTCAAGATCTTTTTATTATTATCATTATAAGGGATTTGAACTTAGACTTTAAAACCCTCTTCAACTATCCACACTATCTCATACTACTGATACACATGACCACACACATATGGAAAAGATAAATAATCACCAATACACATATTTAATGCTAAACCAGCACTCATCAATTGGCCTAGATTATCAACTCCCATATATATATAATCAGTGCTCAGTTTATATTAAGTTAGCAAATCTTCATACTTTAATGGAAAGGCTCCAATATACTCCAGCAAAGCCCAAATTCCATGCTGTTGCCAATATTATTGCCATGGCTATGTTGACCTAGGTCACTTTGACTCCTCACGTATTGGACCTTATACATTTAAATACATAGAAGAGGGCTGGGCAGGATGTAGGCTTAATGTGTAAGATTTGAAATACAGGCATTCTTCATATACCTGGAACTTTAATTGTAAATATAGGGGATTTGAACACAGACTTTCAAGCACTATTCAATTATCCACACTATCTCATATTACTTATACACATGACCACACACATTTAGATAATAATCATCAATATATGTATATGAAGAATGCCTGTAATTCAAATCTTACACATCAAGCCTGCATCCTGCCCATCCCTCTTCTATGTATTTAAATGGATAAGGTCTTATATATGAAAGTCAGAGTGACCTAGGTCAACATGAGCATGGCAATAACATTGGCATCAGCATGGGATTTGGACTTTCCATCATCAGATTTTCAATTGAATTGATGGCTGAAGAGTTGGAGGTTGGAATAGATTGAAGCCTTTCCATTAAAGCATGAAGATTTGCTATCTTAATATAAACTGAGCACTGATTATATATATATGGGAGATGATAATCTAGACCAACTGTTGAGTACTGGTTTAGCATGAAATATGTATATTGATGGTTATTTATCTTTTCTACATGTCTGTGGTCATGTGTATCAATAGTATGAAATAGTGTGGATAAGTTGAAGGATGCTTGAAAGTCTGTGTTAAAATCTTTTATATTTATAATAAAGTTCCAGGTATATGAAGAATATTTGTATTTCAAATATTATTATTATTTCTATTATTATTATTATTTAGTATGTTTTTCTTACCATAAAATCCAGATATTCTTTTCTTGACCTATCTTTTAATTGATTATTCTATTATTGCATTAAACAATTTCTTCATATTCTCTGATAACGTGATCAAATGTCCTGGCATTCTCGCTTTTCTCTTTGTTTCAGCTTTAATTATATTTTAGGTTGTTATATCCCTATTGCTTTTTCTTTTAATGCAATGGCACTTCTGAAAATAGAAAAAAGCTTCCAATTTCATTTTTGCAATTTCTATTCAGGTAAATAGTTATAGTTTTTTTAATGAATGCTTGTTTTATTTTTATTTGATAGAAAAAAATAGGGACAGAGAAAATATTAACTAGAACTGCCAATTTTCAGCAGATTCTTCAAAGCTAAAAATAGTTATATATCCACTTACAAAATGATAATTGGATGGTTATCTCAATTCTAATGCTAAAATCTGAAAACAAAATTGTATTCAATCTGTAATTGAACCCATAATATGTTTATGGTAGACAGGTATGCTAATCATTGTCCACTAAATCTAACAATACCTTTTATTACACAAGTGTTAATGCAATTTAAATAATATTTTAATACATAGATTTCCAAATTTTATGTATGTAATGTATCAATTAAAAAATGAAAATAGACTTAGTGGGTTTTTTTTTTTGTTAAACTTTTAATGAGCAATGATAGTAATAAACCACTAAACATCACATGTTGACCATTTCTTATGCTTGCTCATAACTGTTATTAAAATTAGGAAAAACTCTGCATAAAACAGGCAAAACTCTCCATACAATCTAGAAACTAGTCTAGGGATATTGGATGAGTAGACACTAGCTAGGGATTTTATACACAAGCCTTCTGACATCTATTGATTACTCTGGCTTGTACTGAGTGGCACTACTGTATGGAGAGTTTTGCCTGTTTTAATAATGAGCTGTTATAGACTGTGGTAAATTTTTTAAGTGTTTTTGATTATATGTTAGAACTATTAAAAATTTTACACCCACATATTGTATTTGTTGTACACCGTGGATTCAAAATAAAGTAGGTTTCTCTACAATCATTAGAAATATGGAATACTTGTAGCATTTAATGATATATAATATATGCAGTTTTCTGCAATAATACTGCTTTATGAAATGACTGGGCTTGTTGGTTAATCATCAGATTGTTCTGCTTGCAGCAAATGTGTTAATACCCTTTATGATCATGTTTTTTAACACATTATATTATCTTTAAATCTATATTATTTTATTATTTTAACTTATAACTAATTTATTTTAACTAAAAATTTAACTATAAAAGTATAAGCTTTAACTCAGACCAGAATGTAATCATAAATATATGAAGAATATATAGAGAAAAACTTTCATAAAATACATTTTTTAAAACAGTATGTGTTTATCTAACTTTTGACTATTACAAGTCGAAGATGTAGCATAAGTTAGGAAGTGGAAGTTGCTGTATGTGTATGCTGTTATTGCTAATTTACATGAAATTTAAAAATAAAAATTAATTTGGGAGAATAGGGTATCTTTCAGAGAGGGACAGGCATGATTCTTTTCTATTGATAGAGTTTTTGTCATCTGGCATATGCCATACCTCTTTAATTTTTTGTTTAATGTCATTGTGTTTAGTGCATGCAATGTTGACAGATGAAGGAGCAAAAGGGTGACCAGTTGTAAAAAAATGTTAAAGAAATATTGAATGTGTGTCTGTGATTGCTCTAGCTTTATTATATAGATATGTATGTTGGACTATACACATGGGCAGGTTTGCCTGAGATTTCTCATATTAAACAGAAGGTCAGGTGGATTTCTGGCATCTGATCTTGTAAGCGATTTGAGAATGAAGGACAGTTGGTAAGGTATTCTTTGGGTTGTTGAGAAGCCGATGCAACAGAGCTATGGTACATATAGACAACTTGATGGGTGGAATTAATATTTTAGTAATAGAATGGGTTATATTAGGAAGGGACAGCCAGGGTTTAGGGTCAATGGGGGAGGGATGTCATGTTTATGATAAAAATTTTTGATAGTTTTTACATATATCATTACATAGTTCGGACATGTATTTGTTGATATTGTCCTTCCCATCCAATTCAAATTTGTGTAAATGAAGGTTTCAATATAGAAAGACTTTAAGACCCACAAGTATGTGAGAGCACAATGTTATGGATGAATCCAGAGACCTGTATTAGTTTAATAACCATTTTGTGATTTAATGTGGAAAAATCACATTGTATACAGAGGTTCAGATATTTAATACTGTTGAGACTATCTTCATTTTTATGGGTTAATGTGAGAGACATAGTGTCAAAAATTTCTTGTTGGATTTGAGAAATTACTGCATCAGTTGCACAGATGAATATGTTATCAATGTAGTGAATATATAGTAGGGATGGGTATGAGGCATGATATATTAGAATTTTTTTCTTCAGCAATATTTAGAAAAATGCTAGAAATGACATTGCCAATTGGCCATCCATCTTCCATTTTGTAAAAAATATTGTTAAGTGTAGCCACAATATCATTGTTGATCCATGTTATACAATCTGAGATAAAATTTATTCTGTGGAGGTTATAGAGTGCCCATTGTAATGTTTGCTTCAGTAATTGAATGGAAGTGGCATGAGGGTGATCTGTATAGTTTGAAAACATCAAGCAAAGCAATGCAGTCTTCTTTATTCTACCATGCATTTTTAATCAAATTCATAAATTGGGCTTTATATAGATCTAAGAAAACCATGCCAATTGATACAATAATTTTGAAAAAATCATTATCAGTACCATTTTCAATTATTATCTTCAATCTAATTTCTCTGATCCATAGCTTCTTTTTTCTACATCACCAATAAACTCCATTACTTTGTCTATTCATTTTACCTAAGATTTTTCCTTGATCTTTTCCAATCCTTTGGAATCCAATTTAAGATTTTAGTTGTCCATCTATTATCATCCCTTCTAATATGTCTATTTTAGCTCCAGTCTCTTAATTTTTTTAATGATGTTAATTATATATATATATATATTGTTTTCTTCATCCATGTATTTCACTTTTGGCACTTTTCCCCCATATTTTATTGAGTGACCTGGAATCTTACATTCCTCTTTTTTTTTCAAACATACAACTTATTTCTACCAAAAGAATTCCATTCAAGTTCAATTGTATAATTAATTTCATCCATTACGTTTTCATCTGTATTAATAATCTGATTAAAATGTTTATAGTTAATTTCTTCCATTTTTCAATCTTTATTTTTTCTTCTGAGAAAATCCATTAAACATTCATTTAGTGTTTTTTGTATTTATCTTTATCTTTACTTTTTTTCATTTGATAACTCTTGTAATATTTCCTGAAGCTCTGAAGTTAATATTTTTAAAATATCTATCATTTTCAAAATCTAAATACCTTAAATAACTCTGTACCCCCCCCCCCCCAACTTATATAAAATACTTCTTGTAAAACTGAAATAAAAGTTTGATTAGAAATAAGAAAAATATTATTTAATAGTTGCCAGTATTAGTAGTTCTTTAGTATAATCTTTCAAGTTTTGTTCTATTTTATTTTTTTCTTTTAGCATCTATCCATTTTTTATTCTTTTATGTAAAGATTTTTATTTTTTCTTTGTCAAAATACTTTTTTATTTTGTTATAATACCATCTATTTTCTTACATATTTTAATATTCTTTTTTCACTTCCATTTATGATTTTAGATAGAACAACAGTTTTAGATCACTGAAGTTCTATTTAAAAAAATAAGTGTTGAATGTTCTGTTTGGAAAAAGAGAGAAATTACTGAAGGCTTGAGAATTTAAAATTTTTAAGAGAATTAATACGATTAGGATTGTATAAGAGTTAAAAAAATAAGTGGAAGAATATTATAAGTATATCACAAAAGATCAACAAAATTGGAATGTATTTTAATGACAGAAGAACTATAGAAGTGTCTAAAAAAAAAAAAAAGAATATATTAAAAGCTGAAGGTGAATAACTGAGAATTTTAGAAGAAAAATTAGCTATAAGTATTTAAAAAATCAATCAGACATAAAAAAGCTTGAAGAAAATGGTTTTATCTGGTATATAGAATCTGTCTTTTAAAAATAATAATGAGAATGAGAATTCTGTAAAAGTTTTAAATTTACACAGATGAATAGATTCAAGATAATTTAAAATCTTATGGCAATTAATATTCATATCATTATCTTAAATAGCATATTACCATAATATTATTAGATGTAATATGGTTATTTGACTGCAGTATATCATGCTCAAATAAAGGTCTGTCAACTAAAAAAGAGTTGTGAAAGGCAGAAGATTTGGCTGCACTGCCATCAGGCATTAAATGTCACTACTCTATAATTCATAAAAGTTATATTAAGAAATATCTTAAAATATTTTGTTTGATTGTAACTTCATTATACTTAGTTAGAGTTCTCAATATCAGAGTTTTTTGTAAAGTATTATAGTTAAATTGCATTTATCTTCAATAGCATATTCCAAAATGTACAAGTCTTCACCTTTTTTGATTATCCAAGTCTCTAATAAATCTGCTCTGTAAACAAAGCATTCAACAATTTTTTTTAGATCTGACTTCAGAAGAATAGTTTTATTAAAAGGTAACTTTTTTAATACATAGATTTCTAATACTTTTTGTAAATTATATATATATAATGTATCTATTAAAAATTAAAACAGACGTGTGGAGAAGACAAATCGGAATTATTTTCATACACTCCCTGTATATATAAATATCCTAATACTTTTAATAAATTCATGGATATTAACTATGTATTGCTGAGAATATAGTATTATCTTTATACAAAAACTAACTTTGATGCATAAACCACAATCATAATTAACAACTTCATTTGAAACTGTACTAGCTTGATTGGTACTTTAAGAAGGATGAATCTAATATATAATTTTACCTCTTTAAAGTGTCAATTACTGGATTATTTATCACACAACATGGTAGTTGAGCAAAAATAAATGATTTTTCGTCTACTTGATTACCATACTCGTATTATGGATTCAATTACAGATTAAATACAATTTTGTTTTCAGATTTCAAGCGTTATAATTGAGATAACCATCAAAAATATATATTATATAGTAAAGATAAATTTATATAACTTTTGATTATATAATTGTAATCATTATCAAATTAGTGAAACGAAAATTAAAAAGTTATGATTTTTCAGTTTAGTTATATTGAGTAGATAATAATTATATAACTGAAATTACTTTTTTTAATATGTTTTATGAATTTATTGATTACTATTTCTGTTTTTAAATTTATTATATATATATTATTATATAAATATCTTAGCTTAATGGGAAGTCTTCAAGACCTGAATGAATTGTTCAGATATTCAAGATTGATATGCTCCTTTAATAAAAGTTATGTTCAAGAGAGAGAAAAACGTGACTAAATACGTGGGCAGCTACAAATTCTTTTGGAAGAGCAGATAACAATGTAAAAAAAGATTGCATAGTAATCAGTTATTTGTAAAGTATAACTTGGTTTCTTATATTCTTGGAATTCTTAGATATGATTTTAAAAGGCTAATGAAATTAAAAACTGGTTTACCAATGAGTATTTAAGTTTTAACATTAAATTCAAAATTTTTTTTAAAAAAAGCTTTTGTTTTCTGTTGAATAAGTTTATCTCATCAATACTATTAAAAACTAAATTTTTTGGTGACTTTGAAGTATGAATTGTTAGGAATATTGAATTATGGCTATAATGATTGGCACTACTGAATTAGTTCTGTGAATTCAGATGATCTGTTAGTATTGAAATTTTGCATAACACATGGAATGACTTTTATGAAAACTTGTTTAGGCAGAAAAGACATTATAAAGAAACTTGAGTTAAGTATTAAAATATAAAAAAGTTGCATTATATGAAAATTTACAAGAGAAATTGTTATTCAGATTGTACATTATGTCTCAAGATTAAAGTGACAATTTCATTAAAAATATTTTCTATTCCTCACATATTGTTAACATTTTTAATTGAATTATTTAAAGGCATCTATTGATTATGCTAAATTTTATTAATTATTAAATATTAATTATCAATTTGGATTTTAAATTGTCATGTAAAATACTTTTAAGGATTGTGTTGAGGATATAAACGAGTTTGTTTTTGAATTCACTTAAAATAAAATCTGATTCTCTGTCAATATCATATTAGTAAAGTGATTAAGAAAACATGTGACATTTTTACTTGGCAGAATATTGAATAATTTGATTAATTTCATGCAAAATACAATGTGAAAATACTTAGAAAATAACTACATAGACATCTTGGAAAAAAAGAATATGCATTGATAAATCAAGTACAGAGATCTAGAACCTTATTCTTTGGTTCTTTTTATATTGTACTGCACTGACAATTATATAATTTTCTATTCATGGTACTTAACCATGTTCTACACTTTGGCTGCTCAGATAAATCTAGTGTATTCTAGTTTATATTTAGTCTTTTAAATTAATTTTTAGTTTTTGGGAAAATATTGGCTGTACCAACATTTTAAACTTTTTGTTTATCTCTCAAGTTATAAAATTAAAATAATGAAGGATTTTAAAGCTTGAATTTAAATAAATAGTTGGAAAAAATAAGGATTTAATATTCTTTGCAAACTTTTGTAATATGTAGAGGACAATATTTTTTAAAAATTCTCTAGTTAACAAAAACTTACAATAACATAATACAAGAATTACAAAATATATTATTAAAGATTATATATTCAAAATATTTGTACAAATTTAAAAAAAAAATTTGAATGCAGGCAAAATGGTTATCATTATTGATATATATATATATTACAAAATTCATTAAAGAGTATTATCATTTATGACTCAAGATTTTTAAAGCAATATAATTTTTATTATTGAAATAAGGTATATAGAAAGTAAACATTGAATAATAAGTCTACATTTGAGATTGCAAAGACTGAAAGTTTGACCATTTAATATTTGAGTTTAATTCTGATGCTATTAAAAATTATACTATTAAAAGAAAATGTAATTTTTAAATAAATAGAACATAATTCATCATTACACTAGTATAGATGCCATATTAAATTCAGTTTAAGGTTAAACTAATAATTCAAAAATAATTTAGTAATAATGTATCAGGATTTAAAAATATTTTAATAAAATTCAATGTTGAAAAGCGATGAAAATTATATGCTGAAATATAGGTAGTAGATCTTTAAATAATTTTCTGCAAAAAAAGTCCTTCTAGAATCATCTCTTAGATTAACTGTGAAAGAATACACCAGACTTATCAATAAACAAGTAATGAAGTTTGAGTGCCTTAATTTAACTAACAGTGGATAGATATCCATTTACTGATCAATATTTCTGGTTATCTGATTGCATATGGATTGATCATCTGGAAGAAAAAATTTCATCACATGACTACCACTTTTTATGCTTGTGTATAACTATTGTTAAAACAGGCAAAACTTACTATACATATTGCCACACACAGCAAGCTAGATGGAGATTTTATGCATAAGCCTTCTGGCATCCATTGATTACTCTAGCTTGCTGTGTGTGGCAATACGTATAGTGAGTTTTGCCTGTTTTAAGAAAAAATTTAAGCCTGTTGAAAAAGTTTTCATGCTTGTTTACTTAAATTCAAACTCAAATCATATCTGTGGTGGGTGGATGTGCTACTACTGCATCATGAAGTTCTTACCCCAGGAGATAATAAATAATATATTTTTTAATAACATTGATTAAGGTGTTCTTATTAATGTCATTTCTCAAATTCATGTTACTGATGTGTTGTGGAATTTTTTATATTAATATAGATAATATAAAATTTGAATTAAATTATCATACTAAAAATCATCACTTTAATTGTATGCAAAAAAAAATATTCTAGTATTTATTTAAATAATATATCCTGCTAAAATAATAAAACATTCACATAAATTGAAGATACTCTTTATATTATTATATACATTATCATTATCATATTTCTTCAAAAATTATATATATACAGAAATTAGATAAAATAATGAAAGTATTTATTATTTTTGCATTTCGTTTTTGGCCTCATATAGCATAAAAAATATGTAGAATCTTAAAATGATAATTAAAATCATTTGGCAACATCAATTTATAAATCTTTTTTTTAAAAAAATGTTATTGAACTTGAATAAGTTTAAAGATAATATTTTTATTGGTACCAATTAAATAAAATTTTGATAGCCAAAGTTTCAAACGCAATAGACTAAAAATAAATAATATGTCTACAAAAAATGTAAAAATAAAATTTACTAAAATTATTTATGTCAGGTTAAAGCTTATTGAAAGAAAATGGTAAATATCATGAAAAAAAATTTAGCCAAGAAACATAAAACCTATGACAATATAAATCACTGAAATTAAATTGAGAGACTGTAATCCTTTCATTCTCATTATTATATAACAGCCAATCAGACCTGATTGGCTGTTATATAGTAATGAGCATGAGAGGATTGCAGTCTCTCAATTTAACTTCAATGCTGTTTGCGCTTTATAAAAATAAATATTACTAACATAAATCATTGAAGAACATGAAATATATTCTGAATACTTTAGTCTACCAAAACAATCTGCTTTGTGCTTGATAAGTAGAATATTTTTTGTGTTACCATAATTGTTATGATATGAAATATGGCTAAAGATATGGACATAAAAATTGGACAGCAATTGGTTGGAAGCATATTTATTATCAGATGTTTGATTGTTTACATTTTTTAAACTACTTTTTTTTTTTTGATGATATAAAATCAAAACATATCATTCAGATTATATTTTATCAATAGTGAAGTATGATGGTAGAAAATATTAGGATTTGGTCAACCAATATTGTGGTATTGTTTTATTTCAATCATTTCTCAATGTAAATACATTGAAGCTACAGGCAATATGAACATTTTGAGAAATCAGATATATTACATAGCATATATAATACATACCTTCTAAGAATGCTTCAATTCATATAACTATCACAATTAAATTTTGAGATGAGAAGATAATAATGATGTTAAATATGACCTTCTGATAATATGTGAGACATTTTTTAACAAATACTAATTGATATTTCCAAGAAATATTTCTCAGAGAAATTGAGACTTTTCTTCGTAAAGATCAGCTTAAAAGTTTTCTAAACATTATTTAGTTGTATTTATATATAAAACTATTTCCATCATCTTATATTAAATATTACACTATAGTCAATTTCCGATGTAAATTTGGCAGTGAATCTTATTAATAAAAATAGAGTTGATTATTTTAAATAAATTCTGAATATCTTTAAAATATTTAGTTTTAATATTTTTTAAAAAAATTTATGTTTTAAATAACCTATATAAACAATGATTTTGACATGATAATAACTTATATTCTAGAGATCAGATGGTACATCACTTTTTATATTCCTAGTTGATTTTTAAAATACAGTATCCTATCCTTACATTAAGTTTTATTTATGAATGATAAGTATATATTTAATTTAAAAAATAATTTTTAATTTTGTATATTAATCTCATAAATATAAATTGTTTATCAACTATTTTTTATTTATAATTACCACCTGCTTAGAGTTTGTTAACTGATTACTATTCATCTTAAATTTATTCGTACAAGTCATTATTTTCAAGTTCGCTGACCCACTTTTATAAAAACTTTTGAAGATTTGTCTTAATTTTACACATATATTAAAAAAAAAGAAAATGACCATTTTAATATTCATAAAGTAATTACAAATAGTATATACATTAATTCACAAAATAAATGAAACGGAATAAATGTTAGTTTAATGAAACATTCAAAAATGTGTATAATATATGTGCGACTATTTTGTATGTATTTATAAATTTAAGTATAGTTTGCTACTTTTTCTTTAAATTTTTAACTGTACTTTTAGGTTTTTTTGTCTTTCTCTTATGGTTTTATTACTTTTTTTAATATATTTTTTCATTGTATCTCTTATGGTTTTATTACTTTTTTAAATATGTTTTTTCATGGTACAACCATCAAAGCATATTTTTAATAGAATAAAAAAATTTCTCTTTAATATTATTTATCATCTTTATCTAATTTTTTTATTCTAATTCCTATTTTATTTCTTTTTTATAATTTCATCTATTTTTCTTTTAGTAACTGCCATTTTATTTATTTTATTTCAACAATGTCTCTTGTTATTTATTTGTTTTAGTAATTTTAGATTATTCTTTCCATCTTTTCCCATATATTATTTAATTGTCAATGTTTCTGATCCACTTGGTACTCTATCAAAAAATTTTCTTAGTCTTTTTTCAAAATAAAATTATTTACCTCCAATACCCCCCCCCCCCCAATCCAATTATTTAAAACTTACTTTACCTTATTTCTATAAATTGTCCTTTACCATAGTTAAGCTATTATTTTAAAAATTAATATTACATTTATGGCTCCTTAAAGGATTTTATAATCAAGAGATTCAACACAGACTAACACTGAAACAGACATAAAATGAAAAACCTGGAAAAGAGTTTAGATGTAGGATCATATTTTTAAAAATTGAGATTCAAGAATTGTTTAAGTTGTGGCATTTCCTATGATTATCTTTTATGTAAAAATTGGACATTGATAAAAGAATTATAGGAAAAGTATTATTTTGATGAATACTTTTGAAAATTTCATCATAGCAAGAAAAATTAATAGATGGATATTTAGTTAGACTATACACCATTCTGGAGTAATGCTATTCATGATTATCAGAAGTCAATATTCATATGTTGACACCTAATACTAATAATCAATAATGTTTTTTACCTTCCATAAAAATGGTTTAAATGTTAACAAGTCTTTTAAAAAAATGCATTTAAATGCTTTTTTTTTTTTTTCAAATTAAAATTTCAAAGACAAAAATGTACCCATATAAAATTCTTCCAATATTTATAGCAATAGTCTATATATACTTTCTTCAATGAAGAAATTAAGATATGCTTCTATACAAACAGGAACCAAAAATAAATATTATTTTCTTTCTTTCTTTTTTAATTATACTACAGTTTTATTAACTATTAAATGATTCTGATGAAAATGAATTGATTTAAGTGTGAAGATCAATTATATTTTTGTCACTTTTAAAAATGCTTCTTAAAAACAAAAATTCTTTTGCCATTAAATAATTTTAACATATTTTTTTTTTTTTGCAATATTTGATAGTTTGATGCCTATATTTATAAGTTGTTTGGGAATTTTTTGGTATTAAGGCGTAAATAAAAGTGTAAAGCTTCATAAAATATGGCTAGATAACATTAAATAATGTAGGGCAGATAATTTGCATTTACTCAATTTTTTTTTTTCAAATGATAAAATTAGAAAGTGTTGATTAAAAAAAACATAATATATAACAAAAAAACTGAATGTATGTTTTTAATAATGATAAGTATTTTACTTTAAATGATATAACTGAAATATAGGTTTATTATATACCTGTATCAATATATGTAATATATAGGGTATATGACACAAACTTTCACATGACACACCACTCTCCACTCTATCTCATAACACTGATACACTTGAACACATATATATCGAAAAGATAAATAATCACCAATATATATATTTTATGCTAAAGCAGCAATCATCAATTGGTCCAGATTATCATCTCTACACATATATGCAATAAGTGCTCAGATATATATTAAGATAGCCAATCTTCATACTTTAATGGACACATTTCAATTTACTCCATACTCCAACTCTTCAACCATCCATCCAATTGAAAATCTGATAATGGAATGCTCAAAGGCCATCCTGAGGCTGAGATTCTCATCACACCCATGTTGATTTAAAGTCAATCTGACCCCTCATGTACAGGGTATAATCCATTTAATACATATACAAGGGATGTGCAGACATCTCTATTATGTAATAACTAAAATACAGGCTTATTATATACCTGTATCAATATATGTATTATATAGAGTACATGCACCCAGACTTTCACATGATCCACCACTCTCCACTTTATCTCATAACACTGATACACTTAAACACATATATATTGAAAAGATAAATAATCACCAATATACGTATTTCATGCTAAATCAACAATCATTAGTTGGTCCAGATTATCATCTCTACACATATATGCAATAAGTGCTCAGATATATATTAAGATAGCTAATATTCATACTTTAATGGACAGGCTTCAATCCATTCCACACTCCAACTCTTCAACCGATCATCCAATCCTGTACATGAGGGGCCAGATTCACCTTAAGTCAACATGGGTGTGATGAGACTACTATTACATTTCTATAAAAGAAAAAACTTATGGGGGGGGGGTGCCCAGAGCATATTTCCTTGTGATGAAAGTCAGACATTCCACTTCTTTATCAATGTATAATAGATTATCTTTTTATTCTTATTTTTTAATTTATTATTAATAACTATATTCATATTATTTTAATTTTTTTTTTTTTATTATAATTTTAATACATATATATGTGCATACAGTATATATAAAAATTGCCTGTGTTATATGTATGTGCATATTGAAAAATAC
Organism: Epiperipatus broadwayi; assembly: GCA_028023455.1. Classification (NCBI taxonomy): domain Eukaryota; kingdom Metazoa; phylum Onychophora; class Udeonychophora; order Euonychophora; family Peripatidae; genus Epiperipatus; species Epiperipatus broadwayi. The sequence continues at coordinate 1,908,316 of JAQFVV010000103.1, forward strand.
TGCATAGTTGCAGTTCAACATACAATACATATTCTATTCTAATCAAAGTTTATCAACAAAATGCAGCTATTATATGCAATACATAATATACATGAAGGGGGGACAAAATATAATGGATATCATGGTTCCACTAAATTTCTAATATCTGGAAGATATTTTCATTATTGTGATATATATAATGCCATTATAAAAAATATCATCAATGCCAACGTTACTTATGAGCTAACTAAATATGGGCTTTATAGTTTTAGAGATCTTTCCGTTTTGCATTTCTTATTTTAAATAAAAAAAACTGTTAGAAAAATTTAAATAAAAAACTTTATTGGAAGTGCAAGCAGGAAAAAATATGTAATTAATTGTTTTATTTTAGGCACCTTTTTAACTTTTAAGTCTTTTACTTTTTGATACTTTTGCATTTTTGTTTAGTTTTCTTAGCTTCTTCAGATAAATTTTGCAAATATCAAAATGCAATTTTAACATGGCAACATTGGTGTGTTACTGTCTTGCATTGGTGGTCGAGAGGTCAGCACGACTGCTTTGTACTTGCAGGCAGTTGCCCGGGTTGTGGGTTCGCGTCCCGGCCGATGCTATGACACTTAAAAAAAAAAAAAACATTGGTGTGTTACTGTTAAATATGTATTTATTTATTTATTTTATATTAGCATTTTTTTTTTTGTAAAATGGCCCATTATTTATTATTAAAATCCAATGAGAGAAATTTACTTTAAAAAGTATGATCGCATTCTTATATCTAGCTTCAGGCCATATTTGAAATGATAGTGGTGGCTGAGTGGTTAGCACTGTTGCCTTACAAGCAGTGGTCCCGGGGTTTAGCTTTCTTACTATTAGTATATTCTGTTGATAAATATTATACTCTTTTTGGAAAAAAAGTTCCCACACTAAATTTCTGGATGATCAATTAATTATTACGTTGATAAATATTACTAGTATACATAAGTCTATTCTGTTACAGTGGCTTTTTGTTTTTTCATAAAAATGTATAAGAATCTCTTAAGAAGATCAGACTTGCCAATATCTCAAGATATAGTTTTACTACCTAAAATTCATTTCACATCGATATCCTCTATTTGAATGTTCAAATAAAAATCTACAATCGAAGAATTACGGCATAAAAAATTAAACTCTTATGATATTCCTAACATTTTTTTTTTTCCAGATTCAATAATAAAGTCAGTTGGAGTGGATACACACAACTGGAATCTCATCAACAGATTCTGGGAATTCATGATCATTCAACTCATCTGCTTTACGATGGAATTTATCAGCAAATGTTCTTTGTAAATGTTAGCAAACACAAACTATGAACAATATAATTAATGACTGTCAAATCTATGGCTGCGGTGGCAGAATTGAACTTAATAGCAGCTACTGGTGAATCTATTTATTGTTTGGAATTTCTGGATGTTCCTTTATTATATTTTAATATTTAAGCTATTAAAAAAATCTATAAACGTACGATAAATAATAATAATTCAGGTAATTTTTTCCCTCAAAATTTTACTTTTTAATAATATATTTTATTATTTTGTCTTAATCCCTAACTTTAGTTCTTTTTTTTTTTTTAAATCGCCCCAACCAATCTTTTTTTTTAATTTTTTTTTTAAAGCAACCAAAGTTTAAAAAAAACAACAACTAAAACTTTGCTGCCATCTGTAGATAAACTTAGAAACTTCATTTTGAATTTTTAAGTAATTTTAAAATTTTCTACTAATATAACTTATATAATATTCAGAATGTGAATGCCATGGACTATCAATTCCTTGTAGATAAAAACACTTTAAATATATTTAATATTTTCTAAAGATTAAAATATAACATCATTATTTTTAAATTACTCTATTATAAAGTAGTATTTTTGTATTCCATTTTATATTTCTGCTAACGTTAATTGCTGTATTACTCAACCGTAACGAAAATTATCTCAGCAAATCACATTATAGATAAGTAGCACTTTTTACTTGTGTTATTATTGATTTTAAATTTGTATTAACCAATTATGTCGTGATTAAAAAAAAAATACTAATACATTATGATGTCCTGATAAATTGCTATAATTAATAATTTTATAACTATTCCTTTTGTATATATATATTATTGTTTTTAATTTGTGCTATAATTAAATGACCTATTTTTAAAATAAAATTAAAAAATTTTTAATTAGATATTTGAAGGAATAATATAATATGTGAGAACAATTTACGAAATACAGTTTGGAATTTGATATATTCAAGTCCAATTTTATCAAATAAAGACAATAAACACATGATCAGCTTTCAACAATGGCAAAATTATTGTGCATTATATTTTGAAATGAACAAGTTTTTGCATTTAATCTCACATAAATGTATGCAGTAAAAAGCTATATATGGTATCCAGTTCAATCAAATAATTCGTTACAATTTTAATGTCATGCAGTTACTTCATTAGCTCAAAAAAATCTACTTTATAAACTAGACATATAAAGTATCTAGTTATATATGGTTGAGCAGCAGTAAACCATGATAAAATCTGCTCTATACTGTTTAAACAGAGATGAGACTAGTCTAAAAGGAATAATGATTTTTGATCAATTCATAGCTGAGAACAGAAAAAACAGATCCATGTTTAATCATAGACCTGCTAAGTTCAGCATCTTTAGTGCACAAATGTTCTAAACAACTAACTACATATTGTTGTTTTTTATCATAATACTATGACAAGTTCTTCAGATAAGTAAATCTATTTATGTGAATTATACAAAAAATAGCAAAACACATTATTTTGCATACTTTTAAAAAAGCAAAGAAATTATGATTGCAGTATAAATTATCAGTAAAGTTTCACAAATAATGTAGACCTTAGTAGAAAACATAAACTAAATGAGTACTATCAAAGTTTTTATGCAGAGTAACAACACTCAATTACAATATGTTATTTGCAATAATAGCCAACCTTTAAAAAATGACAAAGAATAATTATTTATGCAAAAAGTGTACTGAAAATCAATGGCATAAAATATAGTAAAATATAAAATTACATTTCTGAAATTAAAAAAATACATATCTGTCAATAGGCAGGAATCATTATAAGAGAATAAATTTATAGGAAAATAAATGAAAATAATATTAATGAAGAAATTATATCTAGTTCTTTTTAAATATTAATATTATATATATAACAATTTTTAAAAATGCTGTATTTATTATATTGCATATATATAAAGATATATTATATATTCATATACTGTATATATAAATCAATGCATATTTATATGAATATAAATGAAGACTATTTTAATTTAGATGACAATAAAGTATGTCACTTCAAATTTAGATTTTTTTATTATTTAGTTTTATAATTAATTAGATAATTAAGCTTTTAATTGGTTGTTTCTTTCTTAGTGTTCCCTTTATAATATTTTGAAAACATTAATAAAAAAAGTATTTGTATTTTTTATAAATATAGTAAGCATGCTTACATATATATATGTGTTGTATAAGTTTCTATTATATATATATTTCATTTTAGATAATGAGAAGATGACTCATCAGAAAGGAAGAGTAAAGAAGTATAAAAATTTTGTTAAAAAACATAGCATCCATGATATGCTTCATAGATGATCACAAATCAGACTAAAAGTATATTACTTCAACTTTACATCATGAATAAAATTCTTCAAACTAGTTCATTGCTTGTGGTAATAATATTGTCCCTAAGATGAGTAAAATATTGCAACTCTTTGAGTAACTACTCATTAATCTACTTTGACAAAGATTATGATGTATTCAAGCATTTCTGCCATGCTTTTCTTGTGTCTCATCTACTCTTACACGTTTTCTTTTTAATTTGAAATTACAGACTTAAGTAGTTCATCCCTATTTTAAATGCAATATTCAGGACAATAAGGTAATTTCCATATTAAAAAAAAAGTCTATTTAATCAAAATAGCTTTTTTAATTTATTAGATATTCCATATCAAAAATTATAACATTATAACCACAGTTTATTTAAATCATCACATATTAAATAAGCATATAAAGAATAACATCAGCTTTAATCTGACGTTTATTTTTATGGCGAGCAAAATACAAATTACAGATTTAACATTGAACCAAACATATTGTCTATCTGTCAAATATTACAGGAAAAAGAATAGAAATTAAAAATGTAAAGCAACATTTTGAGCTCTCTGGTATAATGTTTAATGTGCACCTCTGTCATACTAACATGAATTAAAATCTCGAGTAAAAAATAAGATTTTTCACACACACATACACAAAGAATGTGAGAAAAAAGGAAATATGTTTTCAATTATAAAAAATAAAAAAACTTTAAAATACAGGAAAATAAAATTAAGTTTTTAATTAAACTATTGCAGAATAAAATTTCTCAATATCTGAGTTGATATTTTTTCACATTAGTGCGGGTTGAAAACCACTGGAAGTGATTTTCTTTCTCTATATAAAGAGTTAACAAACAAAAGAAAACAGCAACATTATTTGTTAATTAAAACTTAACAATATACAAGCGAAAGATGGGGTAAAGTACCTAATTATACGATTAATATATGTGCATGAGTTTTTGTGCCCTTAGACCTTGATATATAATTAATTTAAATTTTAATCATACATATAATGAAATACATTTATTTCCTGTAAACTAAACAAGGTCAATATTTAAAAAAAAAAAAACTATTTAAATTGTCAAAATATATATTTATACAGGAAAAAAATTAGCTCTTGGGCAAAGAAGTGTATTTTTATTAATAAAGAAAGACATTTTACATTTCATTTAATTCTTATAAACAATAACCATATGTAAAAGATATTAATATAATTTCAGGTTTGATTTTAAGCAAATACAATCACTTAAATTGTATAAATTTAAAACACACACACCAAATAAATTAATAATTATACAATGAAATAAAAAGAATTCATTAATTGATATATAAGAGCAAAAGAAAAGAATTTTTAAAAAGTTTATTATAAGGCAAGGGTAATGAGTATTAGGATAGTTTACCAACTTTGTTTTATTCTTTAGTTAAAAATAGTTAAATACCCATTTTCTAACTATGAGAAGGCCAATATAATTTTAATTTCATCCAGTTTGATATTTAAAACCAGATCATGGACATGGAAAATTATTGCACTTAGTTACATCTTGTGATTTATCTATGTATAAAGTGAAACATTAATTATTGAGAGAGTAGAAGAAATGTGACAAGTGGGTATCACACAATAACAAATTACTACCAACAAAAATAATTGCTATTACATGATCATAATATTCAGCAGATCTTCAGAGAAATGACATAATATCTTAATAATAGCAACAGTTTTTATATATAAACACATATAACTGATGATTTTAGTTAGCATAATTAAGTACTATTAATTGTTTACAAAGCCTGTTGGACACCAGATTGACAATGATGAAAGTCTCTATTGACAGATACTGTAAAATTAAAGATAATATTCAATCCAAATCAAAAACTTCAAATTCTCTATGGTTTTGTACCCAAGCCACTACCAATTAAAAGAGACCAAAAACTGTAACATTCAAAATAGGTACAAGCATTTTGAATACCCAATTTATCAGTAAATTGCAGAAAATTATAATATGGCAAAGAATGATATACACAAAAAACATGAAATGCATGATTTTTTCATCAGTCCTTTTTTATATGGTTCTTATACAAAAGCCTGTGATGTTATACACCATAAGCTGTAAGTATAAAGATTACTTTGAAAGAGAGGATTGTACAGAAATAAAGAATCACATGACTTTTACTCTCATTTTATTTTTTATTAGAATTAATTTATTCAATTTGCTTTATTTCACAGTCATCTGTTATAAGTTTGAATAACCAATTATACCTTGGTGATTGTGTCGCATTTAAATCTTGAAACAAGTGTTTGGGTTTTGATCTTTAAAGTAATAAACATTGTATTATAAACTTACACATTCACTACCCTTCTTTTTAAATATTATTCTAGCTTTTGATCTATTATTCACATAGTGTAAAGTAAAAATGGCTACTGAATGTGTGAATAAAAATCCAACAATCTTCATTGCTCAAGGCTATTAACCATAAGCCAGTTTATTATTAGTATTCCCTGATTATTCATATTTACAACAAGTAGCTTTAGATTAGAGTAAATCAAATAAATTTCTGCTCCAAATGCAAAAATAAACAATCAATGATTTGATTGTTGTTATTCATTTACGAACCAATACTGGATGCTTTATCTGTGTTGCAGAGTGGATTATCTGAAAAAAATCTAATAAATATTCTAATAAGTATAAATGCATTATATATTTAAATATTTTCATAGATAAAAGAAAGAACATCAACATTCAGTTTCCAAATTATCTTGCAAAGATATTACTCTGTTTTGTGACATTGTCTTCTTTAACCATGATGGGAAGTCTTTATTCTAAAAAAACTTTACTATTTTAATAGAAAACAGTAAAAGATGGTTTGTGTTACAATATACTTGCAAACATCTTTTTTTTTTTTTTTTTCATATGTCATAGCATCGGCCGGGACGCGAACCCACAACCATCTGCAACCAACTACTTGCTTGCATGGCGGCTGCGATACCTCTCGGCTAACAACGCAAGACCATCTTTTTTATAACTAGATTATACAAAACACTGAAAGTTGTTTTAACATTTTCTAGAGATTACCAGTGAATGGTCATTTAAACATCTCACTCTTCATTTTTTAAAAACTATCAGTTGTTATATAGATTTTTTTTTTTTAATTTTTAAAAACTTTTGGCAACTAATTGCAATTCATATCAGAGTTTTTTGTTACTACAATATATTAAGCCTTTTAGAAGATTCTCAAAGCATAGTGGTTATCCATATGTATGATTCAATCCTGATAAATATTTTAAAAAGTTTTCAGGCCATAAACATACTTAGGACTTTTCTTATAAGTTTTCAGCCCATAGATAACTAAACTAATTACCAAATACTGATTGGTAAATGGGTATTTAGTTATTATTAACTAGAGAGTAAATGTTCTAGATTAATCTCAGTTAGTTAGAACATTAACAATATTTAAACTGTAAAAAATAAAAATATATAATTGTAATATGTCATAGATTTCACCTTAGATATGTCATATTAATTTGGATTACTGAATCTATGATTTATGTTTATCAAGTCATTTTTGTTTGACAATTTTTGCTTAAATTAATAAAATGCTTGGGTAATGTGACATATAATAAAATTTAGATGTATTTGATTCAATTTTATTGCAAACATAAGTGCAACTTTTAACATTGATTGCAAACATTTTTCACAGTATAGAGAACAGTATGTGTGATTTTGATATTAAATTAATCATCTAACTGTTGGCTTGCATTACTTTCATTATTACACATTCCAAGATAACATCAGTTGGTAGTAAATGATTGCATTTATCTGTATATAATAAAATTACAAACATGTTGAGACACTGGCAGGAGAAACTATATAAAGTACTCTTATAAATCAATCAATAAATAATTTAATATTTGGGTAAATAATTATTTTGTATAATAACTATGATTATTAGAACCCATTTATAATAAATATTCATTTAATTGTGGCATAACATTCTTAAATACATTTGGTTATTCAGAGCAACAGCAATATCATATGACCTTCTCATATGCTTACTCATAAACTTCCAAGAATAATATTCTTTACTACACTAAAACTATCTACTATAAATTTGAATAATTGATGAACATCTAATGGTATATTGCTATAAAATATGCATCTCCAGACCAGTTTGTGGCTTTTGCTTTGATAAATGGAATACAGGTAGATTCATAAGCACATGAGTTCTGGCTTTGATCCTAGTCTTCACTGATAAAGCAAAAACTGGTAACTGGTCTTAAGATAAACATTTTATAAAACAATATCATCTTATGTACATTGGTTCCACTAGTTATTCATAAGGTTAGGTGAAAAGTACTGTTTTTGGTTATTATTCAAACATTATTTATGAATAATTTTCAATTAGTTGCCATTCTGTAGAATTAATTTTATAATAATTAAAAATTATATCTGCTATTGATAGTTCTATTTTGATAGAATATTTTAATTTGTTGACATATTTATTTAATTATGTTTCTAAACTCAGTTTATTATTTTGTAACAAATTTTAATTAAAATGCCATTGAATAATCATTTAAAGATCTGGTACATACATTTACAAAAATAATCATTAATTTCATTTTCCAAGAAATAAAGATATTGTAAAAGCATTTTAGTGCATTGGACTGACAAAAAATACTTGATATCATGGCAAAATATTACACAACAGTGTTCACAAAAGCACTAGTTAAAATTTCAGAATATGTATTCATATTGAATATTTTGCATAAATTGAACCAGAAAATGTTGAAAAAGAAAATATTTTGAAGAAAACACTAAGGGATTAACAAGATAAAAATAGGAAAACTAAGGTAAATCCTTTTTGAATACAGGATATTCTTTAAATTGTCATATGTATTATCCAAACTTCTAAGATATTGATTCATTGCATTATTTAACTTGTTAATAATATTGATAATAAGGTTACATCACACATATTATATAAGCATTAGCTTTTCTTGAAATATTGGGTCAATTTATGTTCCCATACATATTAATTTTTGCTTTTATTACTGTATTTTTTTCCATCTATATTATTAGAGATTATTTAGAAATGACACTATAAAATTTGCTTTCAAAGAACTTGGTCTTATTTTTCTAATGGATTTATCTGATATAATTAAACTCTCTTGACTACTGTCACCATTGTTCATTATTTAAATAAGTGTACAATATTAGTAGTGAGTATGATCTATTTGAGTCGCTACATAATTTGAAATCACTTTAAAAGCTATCAGCCCAATTACCATTGCTTCAATATATTTTGACTAGAAATAAATTCATAAAAAATACACCTTAGATTGGTTAATTAGATGTCACATGATCTTCTGGGCAATTGGATATATAATAAACTATTTAGTGGCTATTCTCTTACTGTGAATTTTTTTATAACAAAAATAAATATTTACAGATCTTCTGATATGTTTATCTGAATATAAAATTCTATTGAAATAAGTTTTTATATCTTTCTTTTTCAATCTTCATTAATCTGCTTACCCTCTTTCATATTCTTAAGAGATAAATGACACAAATAATGACCAATCTGTACTATGCAATACTTATGAGAATGTAATTCACAAAATTTTGAATATAATTGCAATTTTATTTAAACAGCATTTGAGACTTTGTAATTTTTTTTATTCACAACTATCTTGTTAAATTTCTAAATTATATAAAATAGTGATTAGGAAAAAAAATATTTAAAAGAAATATTTTATAATTTATTTTCCAATTCAGCGGCAATGTAAAAATTTCAATAGATAATATTGCACATGCCACTGCAATTTTAAATGGAAATAGTATAAGTCATTTCAGTAATATTTTTATTTAGTTTTTAAATTTTAACATGTAATAAAAATGTAAAGTGAAACCACAATTTAGGCTGCATTAATATGCTTTACTTCAATTATATGCTACCCAAACAAAATGCAAATAAACAAAAAAAGTAAAATTCATCAAATTTAATAAATTTTAATAAATTTTTCCATCCCAGAATGACATACATAATAATCATGATTATTAATAACAACTTTCAACTTATGTTGAAGAACCATTCATTTTATTCTTAATTTTATTATCCTTTCCAAATGTGATGTACAATATTTCACATAATAAAATGTTTTCTAAGAATAATGCTATAAGAAATCTATAATATGAACTTAAAAACAACCTAGCAAAGATGTAGTCTGCTAATAGGAAAAAAAAGTTACTGAAGAAAAAAGACATTGTCCAGAGCATATTTAATTGTAATGAAATTTGGAATTTTATTTGCTTTATTTTAAAAAATAAAAATATGAAGCAGTAAGTTTTTTAAATTTATTTTTATTTTTTGAGTAAATGTGGATGAATAAATACACAGCAAATATAAATGAATGTCCTTGATGCATTACTAATTTTTTACATTTTTTATATTATAATATTAATTTATATATGCATACTATATATATATAAGTGTTTGTATTATTTATATATATATATATAGCTTGACCACGGCAGATGTTATTTCATTGAAATGTTGAGAATTAATCAAAACTAACACATGGTCTAACCCAAACCTTTTTTATTTACATCATATAACCACAAAAACATTAAATATAATATATATCTGTCCATGTTGAAAAATACTGCATAACTGCAGTTTAAAAACAATATGTATTTTATTGTCATCAATGATTGTCAACAAAATTTGAACTATTTTATGTAATGTACATGTAAGCAAATGGGGTTTGGAACAAAATGTAGTGGATATACAGCTCCAATGTATTGTAATGGAATAATATACCGTTACATTATTTTAAAAGTAAAATAAAGAGATTGTAAATAAAAATTGATTTATTAAAAAAAAAAAACTGAAAAGTGAAAGTTATATTTAAAGTATATATTGTCACGCAGATGGAAAACTTAAACTACTTTAAGAAAAAAGTATTTGAAAGTTTTTTTTTTTTGTAAAAATATAAAGATATTTCGAAAATAGAAATAATGTTGATTTCTATAATCTTAGAAAATGGAAATGATTGTTTTATTAATTAAATGATTGTTCTAAAGCACACTAGCCCTTGAAGCACTCAAATAATTAAATGGTCAGATCAGAGAATAAAAAGAAATTAAATGACCAATGCAAGCACGAAATGACAGCACGGACCGTAAATGAAACACGAGAGGATTAGTGATGTCTTGCTCGTTGAATCCGAAGATTTGATGATAAGAGGCTAATAAAAATATAAAAGCCAAAATATTATAATTGTTATCAGAGAGAGCTGACTATTAATATACCATTATAACTAGCTGTATTACAGATTTCACGATGTAGAAATCTGCAATAAATTTAATTTCCGGACAACCAGCTAAGGCCTTTGGATGCCAGTTCCTGACCAAATGCATGGCAAGTAGCAGTTTCATTTTAAAGAAGGACAAACAATCTACAAAAGTGATCATGAAGATGGACCTCTAAATCTGCTCAATCCGTAAAGTATGAACTCTTGTGTCTATCTAATAAGAACTTTTCTAAAATTGCAATTAATAGCTGAAAATAAGAACAATTATCTGACCTAAAAAAATTCAAAATCAATTATTAATATTTTTTATGCATATGTTTAAGCAATCATTTCCATTTCTCCTTTTTGTGTGTGTGTGTGTTAAGTGTTAATTAAAATGTATCAAATTAAAGTTGGGTGTAGATAGCTGCATGGATAAAAATTAACAACTATGTTTAAATTCATTTATGTTTATTTTAAAGGGTTAATTTCAGGCTATTTGTTTTGTAGTTAGGACGATGCTTGTGGAGGGATATATGGGTGTTTATATCAATGTAATGTGAAGCATGTTTAGCATACAGGGCAACGTGCCCAACTGAATGCATGACCCCAAAGAGGCAGTCATATCATTACAATGGTCGCAGACATATTTCCTGCACCATTGACCCCTTCTAGCTCTGTGGAGGGATTATAAGTTGGCAGAAAGATCACTCTCCCCCATACATAGCACTCTTTAATTAATTTATATACATGATTCCTTCGTCAGACAGATGCACATTCCTGTACTGGACAAGGATCATGTCCTTCAAATAATATCACGCTGTCAGATGCACATTCCTGTCGGCATGATTTTATGCTAGCATCTTCATATTGCATTGGTTGCAACTATATATCTGGAAGCAGGCATTGGTTTGGTTACGAACTTTTAGTCTGAGATTGAATGAGTGTCTTGATAAGTTTTTTTTTAAGTGAGAAATCGATGTAGCCTATCTATACTCCACATGCTAAAGTAAAATATTATTAACATGTCCATCTGTGTGGACTTTATTAAACAATAATTTAAATTTAAAAATAATAATAATAACCAATTTAAAACTAATTATAAAGTCTAAATTTATTCCTCAATTTTAAATATAAATATTATATATGTGCGTTAATAAATGTTTGTGTGATAATTACTGGCAGTGGCTTATTTTATTAAATATTAATATATTTTAAGTTATATTAAGTTTCTGCATTTACTTGAGCTAGTGGCAAGGGCAAACAATCAATAAAATAAAAGTTGGATCTTTAACAGCATGTATCTGCCTACTCTATAAATTTTCTAGGTTCAAATGGCCTAGTCGCGCCCTGCAGTGTAGATACGGTAAGACTCTGTGATCTATTGATTCTCCCAGACTGTTATAGTATATATATATTTTTTTTAATGATTTATGAATCTTAAATTGTCTTGTTTTGTTTATCCTCCCTAGAAAATTACTTATATTTGCATGAGTATTTCAATTCTTATCACAATTGTATACTATTTAAATATTTCAGATGAATTTTTCTCATCCAACAGTTATTTTTTTTTAGCACAACAATACTCCAGTTTATATGGCTTACATGAGTAAATATTGATTTTAGTAAGTATGAAAGTGATATTCTATATATTGCTTTGCATGAAGATGATATTAATATGGATCATTGGTAAACAATGAATGAGAATATTTATCAGAAAACAATAAGCTTTTCTCATCACTAATTGCTTTTTATTTTTCAAGACATTGTTTAAATGTTGCATAATTCTGTCTTACATAAAATATCAGCAGTTTTTGTTGTAGTTACTGAAATTACACTATATACAAGTATCTCTGATATTACCATTACTTTGTTTACTCTTTGTTTGTGTATATCAAGTAACTCCTTTTAGCAATATTCACAAAAAATTGACAACTAATTTGCAACAAATCCAATTAATATTCAAATACTGCCTGAATATAGCCATCTAACTAATTTTTTAGCGAAAGTAAAGTTTGCAGTTTAAGAACTTCGGGTCTCATTTTTGCCTGTGATTTTAGCCTACATATACGATCAGCAAATATACAATGTAAAAATAACCACTGCAGAAAAAAATTGGGTTCTCAAAATAATAAATAATATTTTTTGAACATTCTGAAAATGAAAGAAATTTTCAAATTAATTTGTATTTTTAAAAAACCCCAAGTTCATAATAAAATTTCATTAGTGCTTTTATTTATTGTAAATTTTTTGTGTTTCAAATTATATTCCATCTAATGAAATAAAAAAAAACCAAACATAATAATATTTAATGCATTAATGTATTTTGTCAGTGAGTATGAATAACATCATTGTTTAATAAGATATATGTATGATAATTTTCTATTAACACACACAAAATAAATAATGGATTGTTTACTGGGGAAGTCAAGCATCAGAAGTAACTGGCGGAATTTGAGTCTAGAAATGTTTAGATCTTGAATTAATCAGCATTACACAAATATGCACAGGGCAACAAATAGTTAGTTATTTGGAAAATCATATGATATTTGGGCAACAAAGGAGACAGGTTGATCATTGAACTTCTGTCACTGTTCTGAACCATACCAAACTTACTACCAAAAGCTGTATATTAGATAAAATAAAGGAGAAACTTGTTTTTTTTAACTTTAATAATAAAAAAAAACCTCTTATCTAATTTAAACATTATTTATTGAAATAGTTTTTTTGTTTTTTTAAGTTATACATATTTTTGTATTGATCTGTGAATTTAACTACTGAACATCACGTGATCACCATTTCTTATGCTTGCTCACCTTCTAGTATCCGTTGATTACTCTGGCTTGCACTGAGTGGCACTAGTGTAAGGAGAGTTTTGTCTGATCTGTGAATTTCTTGCTTTTATTGGTGGGGGGGGGTCTTCTTCTTTCATCTTTTCATTATGTTTAAAATGTTTTTCTATTCATTTATTAAACAAAAGAATTTTGACTTATATTCTTAATACTAAATTATTCTATAATTTTCTATAAACTTCAGCACATTTAATGATTTTTTGCCTAAATAAATTTGATTACATATAATAGGGAGAAGTTATTTTCATGTTGTCACTTACAGCATGAATAATAAACAGTACTATGGTATAGGTATAAGATTAAACTATTTGAATGAATTATTAGTGATCAGTTAGAGCTATTTATGGTCATAGTTTTGTTAATTATTTGCCTTTAAAATTGTTTCTCTTTATGATTGTAATCTATCTTACTACATTCAATAATAGATGAGCTTGGTTGTTATATCTGTATGCCACATCCTGGATTTGGGAATGAAATGTGAGTGAAGTTTATATAGATTTTTTTTTGTTTTAGGTAACTTAGATTTTTTAAGCAAGCCTATATATATATATATTTTTCAAGTATCTGGCCTATAGTTAATTCAGCTAGACATTCAATACTAAATTAATGGGTATCTAACTATTCTTAAATGAGAGAGTTAAGATCTCAGGTTATTTTTGGTTGATTAAATAATTGTCATTACTCTGATCTTAGAATAAAAATATATTAATAAATGATGCTGCATTCACATCACTCTACCATGTTGAGATGAGTTTACAGTTAACCTTTCATTTTAACAGTAATTTTTCCTGTAATATTTAGTGTCATTATGGTCTCATGTTTTAATCACTTCTGAATTGATTTTTGAGAAATATAAAAATTTTTTAGTTTGGTTAAGTAAATAAAACTATTTTTCTCATACAGTTATATAATTGTCACATGACCTTCTGAATTATTGTTACTACTGTTATTATTATTGCTGTAAAATTAAAGTATTTAAGCCAGAAATAAATGTTAATATATATATTAGATAGGAGGTTTAAGATTAACATAAATATATAATATAATCAAAATAAATGTATACCAATTATTAACTGAGTGTCATAAGATTAATACTTTGTATGCAAAAATTATTTTCCTATTGATATAGCAAATGTAAATATAAAATAATTAAAAACGAAATTAGGATTTATTGTTTTTGTTTAAAGATTGTGGCTAATAAACAAGCATTTTTTAAAAAATCATTTTCTTTTAAATTTGGAGCAATTTATGAATCCTTTAATGAGCCTCACCATATGCTAAATCTGAACTCTTCGTGATCAAAATGAAATTGCAACCTTATCTGATAGACTAATCTAAAACAGACTCAAGACACAGTCTTGGGGGTACTGCCACATGTCATGTGACAGTCAGCACACGTTAAGACAACTGAGAGTCTGGGCACATGCTTATAGATGACATCAGCACGTGTGTGTAGTGCTTGGAGTCAGTAGTGCCGGTCATTTGTTTGTAAGGTAGAAGGGGGATTGTGAATCTTCATATCATGTGATGTCATCTCAGTGTTGATATGTAATTGGAGATTCCTGGAAACTGAAATGTCTGACCTCTTTTTTTTCTTATACACATTATCTGTCAAACAAGCCAACTAACTTCAGTTGTAATGGGATAGGGTAGGGGCACTTTGGTTCATTCCAGAATTTAATTTAACCAACCATTCTATGATTTTGAAATTTAACTAAAAAGCATCGAAAATAATTTTGAACAAAGAAAATTCTTTTAATAAAAATATGTAGAGCAAATGACTTTACGACTGTAACAGAAGGAAATAATCATTTATATATGTTTTTTAATATTTGTATAATTTATATGCTTATCGTATTTCGACTGACCTAATGTCAAAAATGTGTAAATCTGAATATGTGTTTCTACTTTATATACATAATAAAAACAACAAATTTAATTCACGTTTGAAAACAAATGTTTTTTATTATATTTTTAAAATCGAAGAAAAAAGTTAGGAGTTTGCATGTGTATGTGCAGTATATATACTCAACATAAACTGCTGATTATTTTGGAATTGAACCATTGCTCTGTCCTGCTCACAACATACTCGTAGCTTATTGATCTGAATTAAATTAAATTTTTTAAAGTATATTTTCAATATTTACGTTATTTGTCATTCTTTTGTAACAAATTATAATTATGATCGAGAGGCACTTCATCAGTGATAGCTGAATCTATGGTTCTTAGATTCTCAAAACTATTGATATTTTAAAAATCACATTTACACGTTGTAGAATATTTGCATTAACAGACACTAGATGGCACTGTTATATTCAAATTCCTGACTAATTTCTAATTACTGGTCTTCATTAGTGAGAGTTCAAGAAACACATTTTTATGCTATTTAAGGTAATAACTTGATATTTAAACACATTAATATTTAAAATATCAAAATACTAGCTTTTATAGTTATGTGTTACTTTGCTAGTAACTATGTTATAGTGAACTCAGTTTTATGCTAACTGCA
Source organism: Epiperipatus broadwayi (assembly GCA_028023455.1). Lineage (NCBI taxonomy): Eukaryota > Metazoa > Onychophora > Udeonychophora > Euonychophora > Peripatidae > Epiperipatus > Epiperipatus broadwayi. Next base: position 1,924,587 of record JAQFVV010000103.1, read on the forward strand.
AGTGCCACTCATTGCTCTAGCAAGCATTGTGTATACCAAACAAAACAGAAATTTCATGAGATGATTGTTTTATTTGTTTATAAAATTTAATTGTTTCTAACTCTATTAAAATAGATTATTTAACTTATCTCGCTATCTTGATATTCAGGGATCCCTGAACATTTGGCTTATAAGCAAATTGACACTGCATTGTTTTTATATTTTTGTTCCAAGTGAATTACTGGCTTTTATTCATAAGCAAAAAAAAATGTTTGAGGAAAACATTAATGATATTAAGTATAACTTGATAAAATATTTCAATAGAGGATAGTATAATATAGTAAATAAATTATTTTAAAATGTTGATAGAGTTTATGTGATAAAAATAATGCAGTTATAAAAGGAAACTTATTCAACAATGCACCCTGTTCACTCTTACCTATGAATATAAAAAAAAACTAAAGACATTAATAAAAAAAATATGATTTAAAACTGTAAACTAGTCAAAAAATTTATTTGTATAAAATAAGACCTAAAACAAAATTCATGAAAAAAGAAGCAAATGAAAGTATAATATAAACAAAAATTTAATAAAATTAATATGACTTGGGGGTGGGGGGTGAAATGTAGTCAAAAATGGAGAACAAACATTCTGAGTGGATTTTGAAATGAGTTTCTTCAGAAATGTTTTCATATCTAATGAATGGACATATAGAAAAGTTGTAAAATGCTTATTGGAAGATAAAGGTTGTGAATCTCAACATTTAAAATATAAATTAAAATAGATTTTAATGTTTTAAAGACTAAAAATGATATTACATGCATGCATCTGAACAAATTAACAAAATTACTAAGATAATACCTATGACAACAAATTACTTAGTTTTATAAGCCACTGTGGCATGACATTAATTTAAAGATATTGGTAATATACTGTGTGCTTTTTCTCTTATAATAAAATTGATTTGTGACCACAAAATGTTGGTAAGATAATAAGTTCAAAGATTCTTAAAATAAGTGAAAGTTACATCTTTATTTTATGCAGTAGAAAAATAGATTTTTCATGTCAATTTTTTTTTTTAAAGGCTCTCTCTCTATATATATACTTATTAACAAATCTCTTCTATCTATAAATAGTCAAAATAAGAGTCATAGATCACATGACCCTATCTCTTAAGCTTGTAAGTTATAAACATTGAGGATTGCCAATTCCTCTACAAGCTTTATGATAAATGCTTAATAGATAACTTTTAGATAGGTGCTTGGCGTTGGGTTGGTATTTTTAGATCTAGTGTCTGAACCTATCCTGACATCTCTCTGAGGAGTGCCAAAGCACAAAACCATGGTCAGGGGTTTGGGGAAGGGTTCCTGAAAGAGATATTTTAAGTGCTGGCTCTGGCTAAGCATTAATCATAAAGCTTGTAGAGGAATTGGCAATTCTCAATCTCTTCTATCTATGTTTCATATGTAGGTATAATGCCTTATACATAAATAATAATAAAGTCTTTTTCATTAGAAATAATATTTTTGCACAGAATATTATATCTTTGGCAACAATTTGTGCTTTTACACATGTCTATTATAGTTCAATATTTTCCACTAGAATTTCACAACAGGCTGTTTTCTCAAATAGATTGGTAATATGAAATATCCTGGTTAACAGATATGCAAATTAAATGCTGGTGATCCTCAACTTTGAACCTCGGGTATAGTAAGCAGTGTCTGAATACAACTTTTGGAGTAATAAAATATCACAAATAAGCTATCCCACTATTTTTTGGGAGCTCAAACTCAACCAATAAGGAGACTAACAATAATTGCCTGCTGTAACTCTACAATACCACTAATAAACTGAATTTACCATTTATAATAGAGTGTTAGAATAAATCTTTTTCTTGTTTAATCATTAAAAATAAGCTGTCTCTTTTAACCTACATATATCAAAATCAAAAATATGTTTAAAATTAATTTCTTAATTAAAAATTCTTTCTTGATCTTTTCTATAAAAAAATATTTTCGAATTAAATTTTAAAATCGGTACTTTTCTTTATCTGAATCAATTTAATTTTTTTTTTATTTCTTTTTTTTTTTTAATATAAAGGGGAAATGTGTAGATTGTGGAGACCAGAAAATTTTAATTGCATCCAAAAGTGACTGGAATATGTCGTCATCTTGCTTTCAATAGAGGGCAATTTTAAATGCGGGTAAAGCAGCTGAGTAAATAAATTATTTAATAAAAAAACTTAACAAATGAATTAATACTTTCTTACTTAGCAATATTTCTTATTTTTATTGAGTATTGTTTTTTTTATATAAATCTTCATGCAAAATATGAATTTAAAATAGATATGTATTTTAAATTGGCAGTCTGAATTGAAAATCTTATAGCTCCTGAAGTTGGTAACAGAAACACTGCAGCATTTGAAATTGTATTTGGTTAAATTCATTTGGAGAAACAACAAATTAATATAAAAAATCAAATGGCTTCAGATACCTTAAAATCTCATGTTTCTTAAAATAGACATTTTTGTTTTATACAAAACTAGTTTTCTTTCTTTGTTACATCAAAATGTTACATTTTTATCAAATTCTGAAATAAATTATATAATGATTCATTTGCATATGAGATATTTTTATTAAATTTTAAATAATTTAAATCAATTAATTAATATTTAAGCCATCCTACCATTTTATTTTTAACATTTATGTAAATACACTTTGTCTGGGTTTATTTTCCTTTAAGCTTTTAATATATATACACACATATAGGTTACAAAGCATTTTAAAAATCTTTAAATAAATATTTTCAGATGACCCAGCACTCTCCACTCTATCTAATAATACTAATACACTCAAGCACACACATATATATATATATATGCTTGAGTGTATACCCTATATTATATTACATATATAGACACAGGTATATAACAAGCCTGTGTTTCAGTTATTAAATAAATATTGTAAAGTAAAAATATTTCCAATAGCTGTCCAAAGAAAACTAATAATGGAAAAAGCATAACTAATCAAATTAGTCAATTGTTGAGTGAGAAAAAATATTTTTTTTTGTTTTATTTTCTAAATAATAATAATAAATACATAGGCATTTAAATAAATATATTCTGTGAAAGAAATTTGTGTCTATATATTAGACTATTTCTATCATCTAATATTAAGTATTGAATGTCTTTAGAAAAATTTAATGTTATTTAAATATTCCAATCACATTCAACTATTAGTAATAGCATACAGATTAGTAGAAGCACAATATTTCCAGAAATATTATTCCCCTCTCTTCTTCAGGTGCTGGCCTGACCAGTGATATGGCTCAGTTGGTTAGAATGTTATCTTAAAATTCAATATTCAATAATCTAAGGGTTCAAGTTAGATTTCCATGTTAGTCCTGTCACTGGTCAGACCAGCAATACCTGAAGAAGAGAGAAAAATAATGCCTTTCAAAATGTTGTGCATATACTAACCTCCATGCTATTACTAAACAGTTGAATGTAATTGAAATATTTAAATAGTTATTTTTTTTCTAAAGACATTCAATACTTAATATTAGATTATGAAAATAGCTCAATATATAAATACAACTAAAAATAAAAATAGTCATATTTATTATTCTAATATATATTCTAGAAAGCAGTGACAAATTTGAAAAATAGGATAAAAGTGAACACCATGAATGCAATAGATAATGAACAATAAATAAAGTATCCTATCCTAAAAAAATTCATAGAAACTATTTTTCACAGAGGGTTTTCCTGATGGTTTGGTAGAAAAACATTTTGTGAAAAATATTTTATATGAATATTTTTAGAATAGGATACTTTATTTATTGTTCATAATCTGTTGTCTTCATGGTGTTCACTTTTATCTTATTATTTCAGATTTTTGCATCATTTTCTACAATATATATATTACAGCACTAAATATATCTACACTTTTCTTTTTTTATACGTTTTATGTGAAGTTGTTTTTTATTTTGAAGATAGATTTGGTGATAGAATGAATTTGATTAAAATGTGATTAACTTCTTATCAGTAATACTTTGTTATTCGTTTAGTGTGTGTTTGTGCATATATATAAAAAGAGACTATATTAAATACGCAAATTTAGATTGTAGATTTAGATATAGAAACATAACAAGTTGTAAATCCGAGTCATAAATTATATTAATTTCAAAATGAAAATGTATTATCATTATTTTTTTTTATGTCTTGAGATCTCAAAGTGACACTTCATTTTTTCTTAAAGTAATAAATGAAACAGCTGCAAGAATTGGCAGTTATTTTGCAGTCAGATGTTGAAACTGGATTAAAAGTTGGTATCAAATGAAGCAAAAAAAAAATGTTTATAATATGAAGATATTTAAGTAGCAAGAATTCAAAAACACTATCATATGGACAACTGTTAATACTTATTATCATAAATTTGACTTTTATGCAAAGAAAGAATCTATATTTTAAATAATCAAATATTTTATTAAATTATTGAAAACTTATAATTTTATGTATACACAGAATACCAGCGTTTTATCTTCTTACTGTTTATCAATTCTAATTAAAAATTATTTTTATAGATGACACTTTATTATATCTTCAGCTTTATATATTAATGTATAATCGTATGTTTTATGTGTTTGTTTATATTGACTTAAAAAAATTCGTTCTAATCAAAATTAATTATAATCATACTATAAAAACATCGAACAATTTACAAATTTGTGAGTTCTTTCCAGATATTCATTCAAAATGTACTCATAATTCATAAGATATCTGTGTGTGTGTGTGTTTGTTTGTAAGCATTAGTGAAAATTTATAAATGTTTTTTTATTTTAAAGATGAAAGTAGAAAATGATTTTTGTCTATTCTATCATGTTTTCTTTTTCAGCCCTCCCACCCCCATCCATCCAAAAAATCATCCCCGAGACAAATAAAATAGTCACAGTCATACAAAAATATGCAAAGTTGGAAACAGGTAATCTGTGATATGGAAATATATTTTTGAAAAATAATTTACATTCAAAATAATTGGATGTAGGCAGAAAACAAAGAAATGAGTTTGTTTATCTCTAATTACTATATATATTTAAAAAATGCACCTGGGTCTTGTTTTACGCGATAGATAGGTTCCTCAGAAAACACGAGCAAATGAAATCATGCAAAAATAGACATAACTTACCTTGAAAAAGGGGAGATACAGATTGTGATTTTTCAAAAGTCGCGTAAAAGCAAAGCACCAACGTAAAATTACTTTAAAATCGTGCAAAAAACAAATAAGGGAATAAAATATAACTAATAAAAATTTTCAAATTTAAAAATTGATACAAGACAAACTTTTTTAACTATTTTTTAACTATAATATTTAATTTTATTCAAAACAATATGTATTTTTATGCATACATTTTTTATGCACAGTTTAATTCTTATCGCTATTTGCGATAAACAGGTTTGTTTGCAAACTGGTAAAAATCAGATTCTTCACAAGAGGAAATACAACTAGCGCCAACTTCACTCTCATGTTGTGTTAATGGTTTTTTGGTGACAACGTAATTAGTAATTAATCTTTGAGATGATGATTTTATTAATTGTTTATGAACGTAATATCCAGACATACGATCATTTAGCTCTCGTTGGAATTTAAGAGCACATTCGTGATTAGTGTCATTAATAAGAAAATAATTTGCCAACTGATTAGAAAGTTGAAGACCTTCTCGAATCATTTTTGCAGTGAAAGGAAAAGGTTCCACTTCTGTTTCATTATCCTTTTCTATATTTTCTTCTGTATCTAAACTTTTATTTTTGTCTTTAATTTTTTAATTTTCAATTCCGTTTAAAAATCAAATTTCATTTCACATCACTTTAATTTCAGGTCATCTTAAGTAATTTTTAAATTGTTAATTACAATTAAAAATCAGATTTTAATTTTTAATTGTCAATTTTAAGTGTGCCCACTGCTATTACTCGCCTTTTAAAAATAAACTTGCTAACACTAAATGATTAATAATTGATTACGTTCTTTTTTAAAAAGCAAAAACAGAATGTGATTTAAAATGTAAAATTAACATGCAAAATATTTGAACAAATTTACATTATAATCTTGTAAAATTTAATGTGTGGATACATAAAATGTGGAAATCATGATTTTAATTTCATTATTGCATACAATCTTACTATTATAAAGCACTGAAAATATTGAAATTACTAAGTTGAAAGTTGAATTCCAATAATGTGCTATTACTTTCAATATGTCATAAGTGCACGAAATTTATTATTTAAAGTAATAGCGCATTATCGGAGTTCGACTTCTGAAGAAATATGAATCGCGTAACTTCAAAATCGGTTAAATAAATCCGCATAAAAAGAGACCCAGATGTATATAAAAAAATTATCATATGCTCTGATTTTTGGGAGTTCACGCCATGATTAAATCTGCTCAAATGACAAATTAAGTGTAAAATTCCATTAAATTGACAAGATTGAGTCTTTTAACTTGCTTCAGTGATGGTTTAGTGCTCTGGTAGAATAACAGATTCAAAGACTAAAGGTGCTTAATCATTATGTGACCTTCTATACAATTAATTATTTGATACAGTTGGAAATTAATTCAGAAGTTTTTGAATCTTAAATTTATTATTCTACTATTGTTTTAAATAAAGCAGATCTTAAAAAACTGATAAATAAATATTGCCTAGAAAAAAGTTAATATAAGGGGAGAAATATCTACATTATCACCTTTTTTAAATATTAATATTAATACTGCATTCTTCCAATCATCTGGTACACCTTTATAATTTAGACATTTAGTATATAACTTTGACAAAAAAAATTATATTTCTTCATCAGCTTCTTTTAAGATATTAATTATAATTCCATCATTACCTGGAACTTTTCCCTTCTTCATAAATTTAATTGCATATTTCACTTCTTTATTTAAAATCCTGGGCAATTCAGAAGATATAGTAATTATAGGAAGTAATTCTTAATAAAACTCTTCTACCCATTTTATGATATCTTTTTTTAATAATAGTTCCATCTTTTTTACTTATTGTAGAAATAAGTTTCCTATCAATACTAAAATGCTGTTTACACTCTTGAGACTTTTCTTCTCTTCTATAGCTTTTCTTGCTAGTTCACAGTTATACTTTCTACATCATTATTGACTTTTTTTCATACCATTTTACAAATTTCAAAATATTCAATTCTTAATGTATTATTTTTATATTGTCTCAGTAGAAATTTTATTGGCCAATTGCTGTTTTTTTTGTACCAGCTATCTTTATTGCAGTTTTTAAAATCTGAATTGTGTTCAAAATCTGTTAATATTTGAAAGCAATTTGTAAGTTCTAATTTAAATTCATTGGAATATTTCTGAAAATTAGAAATATCAATTGTGAATTTTTTTTTTTTAAATATTTTTGGTCTCTAACTTTTGTATTAACATGTGACTTACATCTCACTAATCAGTGATCACTTCCTGTGTTGAATTTATTAAGAACATTACAATCTTGAAACACATACTTTCAGTAAAAAAAAAAGAATTCATAAAACAAAGTTTTTCTTTTTCTGAAAACTCATTTTCTAAGTCTTTTCTCATTTCTATCACCATAACCAAATCATACAACCCTTTCATCTTTTAATCATTTATCAATCTAGCATTAAAGTTTCCCTTGACACTTTGAAATATTGTTTCGTCTGATCAAAAGATTACATCTGTATAAAAAATATCTACTTCTTCATCACAATTAGAACTTGTTTGAGTATAAACCTGAATTATATGTATTTAGTATCTGCTATTAAGCTGAATAATTAATCTTGACTCTTTGTCCAATACACTATCATTCTCAACAATGTTGTTCTTTCACTTTATATTTACAATGAATCATACTTCACTTATACTTCCAATGTTTGTGTCTTTGCAGTACAGTACGTGCCCACTTTTTAAATCAATTATCTCTTCACCTTTTCTTCTAACTTCACAAATTCCAATAATGTCCTATTCAATATTAGCTAGTTCTTTTTTCAATTCTTGCAATCATCCTTTACTTGAAAGTGATACGCAGTTATAAGCATCTAAATAAAAGGTCATCATCAAATGGCAGCCTGGATCCACAATCAGGAGATTATTAGCAACCCCATCTTCAGCCATCAACTGCTACCTTGGCTGGTGACTTTACAGCTTTGTGGGAATAATGGCCATGATTTATTTTTATCTGTCATGATTTTAAATATCTACTAGAAAAAAAAATCACTCACACACATTCATTTTGCCTTCCAGAAAACTCAACTGATATTTCAATTAAAAGTTATAAGGTGACTGAAAAGAAAGACAATGGTGTTTCTCGATCTTAATTTCAGACATAAAAGACCAATAAACTGAACATGCTAGCTAATGCATGTTGATAAGCAGCTCATAAATGTGTATATTCTATATGAATTATCCCATAGTAATAACAATATATGGAGTATACATTATAAATTTGTCCTGTTCAGTTCCTTTAAGAACTCCAAGAGGTATCAAAGGGTCTTCATCCAGCTAACAGCAAAGTCTTTTCTGCAGCCATTGCCTTATAGTGAATTAATTCTGTACACATATAATCAGAAAATTGAATTGAGTTACTTTATTTAACTTATATGTAACTAACTACTTCAGATAATTATTTTTTACTAAACTAAATAATTATTTTTTTAAATCATATAATCAACCACACAAACAATTACAACATCTACAACAATAAGAACAACAACAAAAAACATTTATTTAACATGACAGATTTAATAACTCTAAAAATAATGAAAACGAATAACAAATATATTGATCTCTTTTAATAATTAATAAAATGATTATGATCATTGTTAATTATAAGTCAAAAAGTAAGTATTATATGCTAAATCAAACAATTTTTCCAATTCTTTCTATCTCTTGTTCCATTTCTTTAATTCTCCAACTGCTCCCTTTCTTAAGAAGGAAGTAGTTACTAGCATCCTACATAATCTTTTTTAATGTGTACAGGAATCTGATTGACCTAAGTCAGATGTACACTTATTAATAAATTTTTGGAAAATAAATACACACTCAAACTTAATCAAGAATTTATTACTCTGGATATATAATACTAGTAAATGTTAGTAATTCAACTAGCAGCATGTTGGTTCATTTGCATTAAATTAACTTGTACATATAATTATAAAATCTTGCATTTTGCCTACAATTGTACTAATTTGTACTTTTCTCATTTATTGACCATGCATGGACATATCTTTATAGTGTTGAACTATAACCCTTCACTGTTAATACTGCACTAGTATATGTACTCTTCACCTTATTTTGAACTATGCTTTTAAGATCCATTTCCTCATTAAACTTAAATGATTATCATATACTACTAGTATGTATCTACATTCTCAAAACTTAGTTGTGGCTTGGACCATTTATTGGGATAAGAAAACCAGAAATTAGTCCAGGATTATTTGAATTCATGATAAACAGCTCTGGAGATGAGTAAGAGAAGTTTTTAATTGCATAAACATAAAACTAATCATAATGTTTTTCAGCTTATGGATATGTTACATTGGGCATGTGCAGTAAATTGATAAGGACAGACTTTCTAAAAAAAACCTATATTATAGCAAAAATTTTATGGTTAAATCTGATCTCACTTCTATTATAAAAATAAAATGTAAAAAGAAATTTTAAATAATGCTTTTATGTAAATAGTTTTCTAAAAAGTACAGAATAAAGTAATTAACAAAGTAATACATCCTGGATAACTTGCCATTTTTGAAAAATATCACAGATCTTAAAAATCTAGACCTGTTATATAACAATTGAAAATTGCAAAAATATTGTGCTTTCATAAAAGCATTTGAGACTCAAATAAATCATAATCAATAAGACCTCAGATGCTTTTATGAAATGATACTCTTGCAACTTCCAATTGTTTTATAACAAGTCTAGATTCTTAAGATCTTTGATATTTTCCAAAAATGGCAACTTAACCAAGAGAGGTGGATTACTTTAATGATTATTTTATTGTGTACTTTTTAATCAGCTATTTACATAAAAGCATTATTTTAATAGTTTTTTTTTTTTTTACATATTATTTCAAAAATGGTTTAAGTCATAAAAAAATCTTACAAAAATTATAATTTAATAATAAAATGTATGTGCACATAACATTTATATATTTTAATTTGTCACAATATTATAATTTCATAATTAATCCAATATTGACAGTATATAAAAAATGTTCAATTCTTTCATAAGTTTAATATCTTTTTTCCCTTAAAATATGAATTTCTTGACTGCTGATAAAAATTAAATCCTCCAGCAGATATATTTTATTATTATTATTTTTTTTTTGACAGATTACTCTAAAAAAAGATTTGTTTTTCATCAGATTATTCTTAACTCGTTATAGTTTTTTTTTCTTTTTTAAAAGGAAATAAAGTCAATTTTATGGCAAGTCACTTTTTGATTGTTGATTAATTAATAATCAATGCTTTAAATTTACATTATAGAATGTCTATTAATCCTTTACTTTTTTATTTTTTAATCCAAGCAAAAATTATTTGCTGGTATTTTTAAAATGTCATTTTTTTAAGGGAACTATTAAAAACAATTTCTTCAATAATATAATATATAAAATCATCTGTGGAGAGTTTCTTTCTTTTAGACATTTAATTTAAGCCAATTATTGATTTGTTTTACTTTGTTATTAAGTTATAATTTTAAAAGTCATTTTAAAAATTTTAAATTAGCTCACTAGCTATATATATATGTTTATCTGTGCTTCTCTGCATATAGATATATCAGCATACATATAGTTACGTCTTCAGAAACTGATGAGGTTCTCTTTGGTAAGCTTAGCTTTTGGTCTAGTAAAGATTGTTCTGCAATTGGTTCCACTTAGACAAGAATTTGGTAAGTTCCAGACCAGCAAGCTATTTTCTCATAACATATTTGTAGCTATGAATATCAATACAAAGAAATGTGTCATTTTCCTCCATGTAAATTCAAACTCCAACATTGAACTGTGGAACAGCTGTTTCCTTGCATTCTTACATCCTCATGGTAGCTCTGTATAACTGTGGAAACCAGTTCTGCATCTAGCTATTCTGCTACAGCTAACTACTTCATAAAATATTTTAGCCAACTTTTCAGCTAGCCATTTGCCAGCTGCTTCTCAAAAATATAAAACCAAACTCTTCTGGCCAGTTCTTACAAAAACTGCAAGCCAAACTGAACTGATATTTTTATTAGTCCTTTTATAGAATCATCTGAGATGACAACACTAAAAATTGTGTTTTTTTTATCTCTTTTGATGGGAAATTTTTTTATCCTTCCAAAAGCACTTTTAATTAAAAAGCTCCATTTGGAAATCTTATCAAAGATTTTTAAAAATAGATAATAGAAATGCATACAAGCATTAATTAAAAGGTTTCAAAAATACTATGTTTGTTTTTAAATTTCAAAATCAGAATAATAATAATTTATTTAGACTTTTCTAAATGTTTATTTATAATAAAATTCTGCCTTAAATTGAGAATTCTTTAACTCTTTACAGTCATGATTATTCCAAGTGAAATGTAGAAAATATCTATAAAAATTTATGTCTGTGTTTATTTCTAATTTTTTTCCTTTACTTTATATATCTACACACACAACTATGCTGCTGTGTATTATGTAACCCAACTGGTTACAATATATATATATATATATATTGTAATAAAATTTAAAATTTATTTGATGTTTGTGCAGATCTTAATGTATTAGGATTATCTCACACTACAATGGAATATATATATATATTATTATTATTATTATTATTATTATTATTATTATTATTATTATTATTATTATTAATATCATTATTAAATATAGTTTTACTTCTCAATATTATATAACAAAAAACACTTTCAAATCTCAAAAACTCTATTAGTTATTTAATATTTCATATATTTTTATACATTTATAACTATAAATATAATATCCAAAATGTTAAGCCATAAACTTTAATAATAATTTATTCTTCTTTATTAACAATTATAAATAAGTGTTTTTATTATTATTATTATTATTATTATTATTATTATTATTATTATTATTATTATTATTATTATTATTATTATTATTATTATTATTATTATTATTATTATTATTATTATTATTATTATTATTATTATTATTATTATTATTATTATTATTATTATTATTATTATTATTATTATTATTATTATTATTATTATTATTATTATTATTATTATTATTATTATTATTATTATTATTATTATTATTATTATTATTATTATTATTATTATTATTATTATTATTATTATTATTATTATTATTATTATTATTATTATTATTATTATTATTATTATTATTACATTAGAAATATATATGACCATAAAAGCAAACTAAATCTTTCTGAAGAAGACATTAAATAATTAAATAGTTCATGCATGTATAGCTATTACCAAAGCCTAGAGTTATATGATATTGGATTAAGGAAAGACAAACAGTAAGGATTAATAAAACTACAGATAATAAAATCCTCTAACAAGTTTTTAAAAAATAACTGTCAATAACTATTAGATCTTTAATCTTTCAATTACGTAGGATAAAGCAAAATATACTGGATCCTTTAAATTACTGAAGCAGGCATAGTGAAACAGTCGATCTTAGTTCAAGTTCGAGTTTACTGTTCTACCACAACCCACATTTTATCCTGCTTTTTTGTCACATGTATATAAACTATACATATATTTCTGAGAAGCATCTATAAAAGTTATAAATATAAATTTTAAATAAAAATTCTTTAATTATTTTGATATTAATATCTCTAGATGTGACTCAAATATATGCATATATTAATGGAGCTTTTATATATATATATATATATATATATATATATATATATATATATATATATAAGCACAAACAAATCTTGTAAATAATTTTGTATTTTTTTTTCTTAATTATATTTTTAATACTTTGTAATTATTTTTCTTCATATAATTACATAAATATTCAAGGTGGAAGATGCAATGATTAACTGTCCAAGAGCAATTAAAGGGTGGGAACATTAGTTTGTTTCATGCTTTTAAAAGAAATTTTTAAATTAAAGTTAATGAAAGTAAAATTTAAAACAAAGCTCATTTATTTAGTTAGCTGTTAACAGTTTTATCAAATCTATTTCCAATCTGGAAATTGATTTGAATTTATTTTTGGACAGTTATCTTGTGATTGCATCTCCAATAACAAAAGAGAGAATATTTCTGTAAATTAAAGATTCAATTAGAATTAAAAAGTTTAATTAAAAACATTCTTTGAATAATTGAAAACTGATATAAATAGGGCCAAAAATCTATTGTGTCAGAGTTTGGTCAATCATCACTAGCCAACTCCATATCTGTTTGATTTTTAAAAAGAGGAGCCTAAGCCACCTTCCCTTCCATCTTCAGCTCAACTCTTCACCATGCAGAGATGTAGATCCTACCGCTCAAGTGTGCCTGTGCCATCAAAGAACTGCCGAGGCCAAGAAACATGTTTTAAATCAAAGAATGCCGCCTGCCATAGAAAATTTGTCAGTACTTTATTTCATGGAACCCTGAGGTAACAAGTCTAAAGTTATTACAATTGTATTATCTGAAATCCTAACTCTTTAAAATTGTTTTCTGTATATTGAATCTCTTTTGATTTGCTAATTGTCGACTATGTTAAATTAATAGTTATTTTTTTTATACTGATTCTCTTCTATCTAAATAATACTACTGTAAAAACTTTTCATCCAACTCATGCTTTTTATTATTTTTATAATTTAGTGTGGTTATAATTTATTGTTAATGATATTTTTTAATTTTTCACTTAATTTTATTTGTAAATGCTGACCAAAGCCGGTCTTACAAAATTCTGTATCCCATTGTGGAATAGAAAAAGGGAGGGGGGATTAATGAGTTCTTGTTATTTATTTTAAAATAGCTCCTAAGATTGGGTTTGTATTTTAAATGAATACATGCTTTTAAATAAATATTTTATCATAAGTTTATCCAAAATGTATAAATACAATCTGGGGTGGATATTGGTGTCCGTTAATTTTGTGGATTTCTTTATTGATCATCATCACCAAAAAAAAGGCTGGTGACCTTATTCTATTTTGTTATTTGCACTTTTACATGCATGAATTTTAATTTTTTTTATATGAAACAACATAGTATTGATTCAAGAAGGAGGAGCAATGCACACTTCATTACTTATAGTTTTAACTTCTGATAAATGATTTTATCTTACATGGGTCATTATTTTAACATATCATTACATATTTGTTAAACCACTTAAGGCTTTATGTTAATATTTGAACACAATGATTTTATATTCTTATAATAACATTGCTGATGTATGTCAGAAATTATTAATAATCCACATAGGGCTTGATCTGAGTCGCCTGAACCTCATTCCAAGGATTCACAATCATCTTCACTTGTCATTTTTATCTGTAAAGTATATATTTATATACTCCTTTGATTCGCCCATACCTCACCCCGGGGATTTGAAGCTTTCCATTTTTTTATGTTCTCATTCATAACAGGGATCTAAGTCTACTCCTGGAACATGCAGGTTAGTGTTTGAAGCTCTGTATGGCCTTGCTGTGATCCAGACCCATAGCAACTTCCTACCTACCTTTCTTTCAGTACCACCCAGCATGAAGTTGGTGTACCACCTTAATAATCAGAGAATGACATTTTCTTGGCCAAAGCTGCCATTTTTCTCTCTCTCATTGACATAATGCTAGCACCGCAATTTTCTATGTTTCATTTTCTAGCCTGTTTGACAAAATAAATTATAATGATATGTAATAATGAAATGTTTTTCTCTTTGTAATTTTTCATTGGAGTTTAGATCCAACCTCTCATGAAGCTGCCCTTCCCTTTATTGAAATAAGCCATTCCCCGTATTGATAGAGTTTCACATTATTTGATAATTAGATGTCGAAAATGTTTAATAAATAAATATTTTTAGTATATTTTGATCAGAATGTATTCTTATTTAATTGTTGTAAATAAATTCTATAAATGAAAATAAAGTTATGTATCAAATGCCAAGGACATTCTATGAATTCGTATAAACAGCAAAACTCTATTGTCATATCTTTATATGTTTTTTTTTTTTTTTTAAATGTATAAAAGTCCACCAACCACCCAGATAAATCAATTTTTGTAATATTACATAAAATCCGAATTTTAAATATATGTTATGTATTTAAATGCCACACTAAATTCATATCTGTCAAAATAAAATAATTGTATCAAGATCGTCAAATATTTGTAACTAAAAATAAAGTTTTAAATGTGTGAAGTTGAGTATATATATAAAACCATCTTGAATTTTGTCAAAATAAATATTTATATTTTTAAACTTAATCCAGTTGTTCGAATCTTCTTAATAATATTTATATTTATGTATGTTTTTAACTTATATCTTGGGTTCACTCAATCTCTCATCATCATCACCAGTTGAGTTCTCATGTAAAACGTAGCACTGGGCCGAGATAGAATGAATTTATGTGGTATCACCATAAGTGTTGTTTGTAGTGTTATAGAATTGGGGAATGGGCAAACAGGCTAGAATTCATGATTGCTCCTGACCTGTGTATCTCGGGCATGATTGGATTCGGGGTACTTTTGCTCAGATTCTAAGTCTTGTTGGATAGACATACATTTTCGACTAGTACAATAGAGAATGTGTTTTATTATTTCCTCAACCTGAACTTCCAATATTTTACTTAGACATAGTCAATGGTTAATATGTATACATATGTTATCATTAAGAATGAATGTTTTCTTATATATACATACTTTACCGGTCAAAATTGTATGTTCATTCAACAAGACCTAGAGTCCAAGCAAATATATATCCATCTAGTATGTGCAAGATACATAAGTCAGGAACAATATGAAATATCAACCTATTTACCTCTACTTTAGGGTCTATGACTATATCAACTATGCTTTTGATGATACTAACAAGCTTTTCATTACTGCAGGCCCAGCAATGAGAACAGGCAGAGCAAAAGACTTGAAACAAGATATATATTTAATGGTGTACAGTTGTTTAACATTGATTAATGATTTTAATCATAATAATATTCAAGGCAACATTAACAAAGGGGTTTGAATTTAAACATTTGATTCGAATAAAGAAGTATATGTCTTACAAAATAGAAAATAATAGAGATTCAAGTAATAAATGATGAATGCAAGAATACAGATAAATGATCTAGAGTAAATTTAATAGGTGATTATATATATGTTAATAAAACAATATAAGCTCTAGATGTCTATACAGTCGAGTTTACATATCTGATAATAATTTAATTTGTAATTATGCACTTCTGAATTAATAAATAGGTCATTCGAGACCATATACAATTAGATACATATTTGTTTTAACATGAAATTAATGAATGCAACCGCAATACAATTTAATATATAAAATAAGATTATAGGTGTGACTAAACATTTGGTGATTGGTGAAATTAATATATAAATATAAAATGGTTGTTTGGATAACATGCCAAGGTCATGGAAGAACTTATTCAAATCATTGATAATACTTAGTGGCTTACCCTCATCTAAAATATTACAAAGGTACAATAATTGGTTTATTATATTAGAATATATATAAGTAAGATTTTATAATGTGCGGTTCTAATTGCGTATGTGGATGCATGTTATCACATCATGAAGTCTGACCAGATGAGCAGGAGTAAGATAGTTTGGCCTAACATAAGCTGCAATTATATATAATTTAACTGAAATGATTAAAATAAAATGGTTGGCAAAAGGCATGCTATTACAGCTGACAGAGAGCATTGCAAGTCTATGGATAATAATGAAGACGCTATTCATTATAGTTTCCCTTTGCTTGTAAGAAATGAGATCACTTAAGATACTCTGGGCAGCTTTGTCATGTTTGCATAAAAAAAAGATACGCTGGCCTGACAACCAGAACATATCTTTGAAGAATAGTGGCACCGGATAGCGTGTTGGGATGGTTCATCCATTTGTTCCCATACACTGATTTATGAGAAGTGCCTGAAATTGAATCCCTAATAGGAAAAGCATCTACTTTGTGGGTAATAATGAGTGGGATTGGTCCTTTTCAAAGATCCTGAAGATATATGTCAAAGCAAGAAAATTAATAAATAAACGATGGCAACTATACACTTATAATGCCTAAGCATAAATAAATCAGTCATTAATCTGCTCTCCAGCAT